>CM033643.1:108458294-108965392 GCA_019512145.1 Engystomops pustulosus | reverse complement strand
GTATCTGTAGGGTTCATGTATGGTCCCGGTATCTGTAGGGTTCATGTGTGGTCCCAGTATCTGTAGGGTTCATGTATGGTCCCAGTATCTGTAGGGTTCCTGGATTCATGTACGATGCATCTGTAGACTTTTGCACGGATGTCTTACTGGTTTCTACCTTTTGCCTCTGGCTAGGACTGGATTCGGCAGCACGCGGACCAGTTCTCCGGGGACCCGAGCAGCCTGCAAGTCATGAGCGGCCTCCTGGATAAAGTGGCAAAAGAAAACCAGGAGATCCGACACATGCAAGCTACACTCCAGGTGACAGTCTCCATACACGATATTCTGGAGATATGATTAGTGGGGTCGGAGGGCACGTGGGGTCTTGTGGTCGGAGGGCACGCGGGGTCTTGCGGTCGGAGGGCACGCGGGGTCTTGCGGTCGGACTTGCGGTTCCTGATGTGATTGTTTATTCATTGTGGACTGATGCCTAAATTTACAGGAGCAGAAAGAAGAGTTAGAAGCTCTGCTGTCTGTCAGTGATGCAGAAAAGGTCACTGCGGGACCCGGAGATCCAGAACTAACAGACGAGAACGTCAGACTAAAGGACGCCCTCCTAAAAGAAGAGACGGCGCACCTGTCTGCCAAGGAGGAGCTGCAGAATCTACAGGAAAAGCTGGAAGCCTTGGAGACCAGCCATGGGGAAAAGGAAGGCTTGGAGACTGAGAATTCTCAGCTGAAGGTGGACCTGGACACCCTCCAGAGACAGGTGGAAGGCTTCTTGGTGCAGAAGGAGACCCTAGTGGCTGAGTCCCAAATGCTGCGTCAGGAACTGGATAAGCAGCGGTTGTTGGTGTCCACCATCAGGCAGGATCTAGACAGTCTGGTATCGAAAAGCCCAGAAGGTGAGGATGAGAAGTTACTCCAAGAAAGGCTTTCAGAGATGAGCAGCAAGCTAGCCATGGAGGCCCAAAGGTCCGAGACGTGGGAGAAGAAGTATGTGGAGCATGCACAGAGAAGGAAAGAGCAAGTGGGAGAAGCAAGGCGTGGTCACAAGGAGTGGAAGAAGACCAACAAGACCCCAGACATCTCTGCCACCGGGGGAGATTACAGAAAAATGCATCATAAGCACGGCAAGGAGCACGGAAAGGGGTGGACAGAAGAGAGTCACCGGGAGTCACCGCATGAAGAGTGGAGGAGCAAGAAGCACGATGACAAGCAGTGGCGGGAGAAGAAGCATCGACACTGGGAGGGGGAGAAAGCCGACAGCCAAGAGAAGAAAGAGACCTGGAAGAGCAAAGACCACCATGACCACCCAGAGAGGCAGACCCGGCATCATCAGCGAGAACTGGGCGATGGATTCCACCCTCGGAAAGGACAGAAGGACTACAAGAGACAGACGGATGGTGAGAAAGGGAAAGACCACCGGCATCATGACCACAACAAGTTCTGGAAGAAGCTCTCAGACCATCAGTACCGGATCCCTGAGGGGTGTTCTGGCTTGGAGGACTGTGCTCGGAAAGACGGTGTGGACCTGTTCAATGTGGAGCTGAAACCCGTGGAGAGGAAGAAGTTTGAGGAGGTCCTGCTGAATTACCTGACCAAGACCCAGCTGTCTGAGCACCTGCCCGAGCTCACACCACTCCTTGATGGATTCTTTGAGGGGCTGTTCTTCTCCCACCACAAGCTCCGCTTCAAGGACTTTGTGGATGATGTGGAGGATTTCCTGGAAGATCTGGCCAGAAGAGAAACGGGAAATGATGACATTGTGGACGACTTTGAGAGATATGTCTACAACAGCTTCTTTGGAGAAGCCGCCACCAAAAAAAGGTGAGTCTGAATAATTATATGATAATGTGATGCTCTGTTCTTCAGTCCAGTCCTGATAACGAGGTTCTGTGATTAACTCTTAATAATCAGAGTCTGTAGAACGGTCCTTTCCAGAGACTTTGACTAACGCCCCCGTACACATTGAGTAGTATGTGACCATTAGTATTTGGGGTAGTTCTCGCTTGCTTTGGCCCGCTCCTGGCACTTCATCTAATAACATCTTCCAGGTCTTAATTACTCTCACAGATTTGCAAAGAAACAGCAGAAAAACAATAAGTACCACAAACATTCTGGAAAACTGGAGAAGATCCATGAAAAGGGCCTCAACCAATCCGAAGACCCCCAACCTTTCAAGACCGACTTCCATGTGGACTCGGGTGACTATAAACCACCCAAAAAGCAGAAATTCTCGTCTTCAAATGCTCGACATGAAGAAGAATCTGACCACAAATATGTGAATGAAAACAACAACAATTCTAATTATAACAAATCACCCAACCACCACGACCACGATAAGCGCGATGGCCATCATTTTGAGAAGAAGACCAAACACCCTTACACCAAGCCTGGAGGAGAAGCTTCAGGTCATCAAATTCTCAAAAGAGAACATCAGGAAGATGGAGATAGGTACAACGACAAGGCGGAAAACCATGAACGTAAAAATACACACAAAGGGCAGAGGTCACCTGGAAAAGATTCCTATAAGCAGAAACATAATAACCCTAACAAATACAAAGAAGAGGAACATAAGAATTACTCTAAGAAACATGAAAAAGACACCAGAAACAAGCATTACCCCCAACACGATGACTGGTCTCCTGATCACAGGTCATGGAAAGATGGTGACCACAAACGTAGAGACTACCACCCCCAACACGATGAACCTGGTGACCGACACGGAAACTACCACCAAAAGTATTACAACTACAGAGAGGGAGACAACCACCATGACTTCGACAAAGACCATCATAAACATGGAGATTCCAAGACTAAAGATTACCGACATGACAAAGAACACCACAAGCATGAGGCTGATAGTCAATACCGCCACAAATACGACAAAGACCACCAAAAACGTGAAAATGACCAGGATAAGTACAAGCATGGAGACTACAAGAATAGAGACCATGAGCATGACAAAGATCAGCAGAAGGTCTCCCACCACAAGTATGAGAAAGGCCACCATCAACATGACCGAGATGCCCACCACAAGTATGACAAAGACCACCATAAAGCGGATCGGGTTGACGGATTACTGGGAGGGGCTGGTGAGGAACCAGCAGTCATGGTCCACATTGGCACTAATGACAAAGTAAGAGGTAGGTGGAAGGTCCTTAAGAATGATTTCAGGGATTCAGGCCATAAGCTCAGGGCAAGGACCTCAAAGGTAGTTTTCTCCGAAATACTGCCTGTACCACGTGCCACACCAGAAAGGCAGCGGGAGATCAGGGAGGTAAATAAGTGGCTCAAAAGTTGGTGTAGGAAGGAGGGTTTTGGGTTCTTGGAGAACTGGGCTGACTTTTCTGTCGGCTACAGGCTCTACAGTAGGGATGGGCTGCACCTCAATGGGGAGGGTGCAGCTGTTTTGGGGGAAAAAATGGCTAGAAGGTTGGAGGAGTGTTTAAACTAGAGACCTGGGGGGAGGGCAACTACACTTGTGCAGGGCAAATAGACAGTGTAGATAGAGAGCTGGGAAGAGTCTTGGTCCATGGGGGAGGAAGGGGGGCTGGAATAAGAACAAAAGGAATACGGACAGGGAAAACCATATAAAGTGTATGTACACAAATGTCAGAAGCCTCACAAACAAAATGGAGGAACTGGAACTCTTGATGTTGGAGCAGAAATATGATATAGTGGGTATCAGCGAGACATGGCTGGACAGTAGCTATGACTGGGCGGTTACTATAGATGGTTATAGTCTTTTTAGAAAGGATCATATAAATAAAAAAGGGGGAGGGGTTTGTTTATATGTGAATTCTTGCCTCAAGCCTGTCTTGCGAGATGACATCAGTAACGCAAATGCAAATGTGGAGTCCCTATGGGTGGAGATAAGGGGAGGGGAAAAAATATTATAAAATATTACTAGGGGTTTGTTATAAGCCTCCAAATATAATGGAGGCAGCAGAGGAAATGCTGATAAGTGAAATGGATGCGGCTTCAAAGCATGGTGAAGTACTTATCATGGGGGACTTCAATTACCCAGATATTGACTGGGGGGCAGAAACCTGCAGGTCCTTCAAAGGTAGCAGGTTCTTGTCAACAACAAAAGACAATTACCTGTCGCAACTAGTCCTGGAGCCAACAAGAGGGGGGGCACTGCTGGACCTTATCCTTACCAACAGACCTGATAGGGTATCAAAACTACAGGTTGGGGGAACCTGGGGAATAGTGATCATAATATCATTGATTTTGTATTACGCTTTACTAAGAGCGTTAGTGAAGGGGCAACCAGAACTCTAACCTTCAGGAGGGCAAATTTTCAGCAACTAAGGTAAGACCGTAAAGGCATAGACTGGGATAATGTTCTCAAAGACAAAAGCCCCCACCAAAAATGGGACTTTTTCTCATATATTCTGAAAAAGTCCTGTGAGAAACACATACATTATGGGAAAAAGCATAAAAGCCTATGTGGCTAACTAGTCTTGTAAGGAAAGCAATAAGCGAGAAAGATAAGGCGTTTAAGGTGCTAAAACGTGAAGGTAGCGATGAGGCATTACAGGATTATAGAGAGAAAAATAAATCATGTAAAAAGCAGATAAAGGCCGCAAAAATAGAGACTAAGAGAAATATTGGCAGGGAGAGCAAAAATAACCCCAAATTATTTTTTCAAGTATATAAATGATAAGAAACTAAAAACAGAGAGTGTGGGTCCCCTTAGAAATAACATGGGGGTCATGGTGGAAGGAGATGAGGAAAGGGCCAATCTACTGAATGCAGGACAAGGGGGCATCCTCTACGCCTAGAGGAGAGGCGATTTTACCTTCAACATAGACAAAAGTTCTTTACTGTACGAGCAGTGAGACTATGGAACTCTCTGCCGCAGGAGCTTGTTATGGCGAACTCTATGTACTTGTTCAAGAGAGGCCTGGATGCCTTTCTGGAGAGAAAAAATATCACAGGTTATGGGGATAAAACATTTATTTAATTCTTAAAGGTTGGACTTGATGGACTTGCATCTTTTTCCAGCCTTATATACTATGATACTATAATACTATGAATCGCAGGAGCTGGCACACAGGAACGCAGGACCACAGGAACGGACTGGCACATAGGAACACAGGACCAAAGGAACGGACTTGGCACACAGGAATCACAGGAACGCAGAAAACAGGAATGCAGGAATCACAGGAGAGCTTTCTTTTCATGGAAGTTTAAAGATCTGGCAAGGGTAACAGGAAGAGGTTGGAATTTAAATCAGGCCAGCGCCAATTATCGGCACGCGCCGAGTCGTGGGAACAGCGGAGATCGCTGCTGGAGCCAGGGGAGGTAAGTGGTGCCAGGCACCGGAGGTACATGGAGAGGCACTGGTGCACCCGCGATCCGAGTCAGGTATCGCGGGAGCACCCGTGACAGTAGTCATTATTTCACTGCACAAAACTGGCCTAACAGGGAAGAGTATCGCAGCTAGAAAGATTGCACCTCAGTCAACAATCTATTGCATCATCAAGAAATTCAAGGAGAGAGGTTCCATTGTTGGCAAAAAGGCTCCAGGGCACCCAAGTAGGACCAGCAAGCGCCAGGACTGCTTCTTAAAAGTGTTTCAGCTTCCGGATCGGGCTACCAGCAGTGCAGAGCTTGTTCACGAATGGCAGCAGGCAGGTGTGAGTCCATTTGCACGCACTGTGAGGCGGAGACTCTTGGAGCAAGGCCTGGTGTCAAGGAGGGCAGCAAAGAATCCACTTCTCTCCAGAAAAAACCTCAGGGACAGACTGATATGCTGCACAAGGTACAGGGAGCGGACTGCTGAGGACTGGGGTAAAGTCATTTTCTCTGATTGTTTGGAAAATCTGGAAAACAGCTTGTTCGGCGAAGACATGGTGAGCAAAACCACCAGTCTTATCTCATGCCGACTATAAAGCATCCTGCAACCATTCATGTGTGAGGTTGCATCTCAGCTAAGGGAATCGGCTCTCTCACATTCTTGCCTAAAAAAACATCCATGAATAAAGAATGGTACCAGAATGTCCTCCAACAGCAACTTCTCCCAACCGTCCAAGAGCAGTTTGGTGATCAACAATGCCTTTTCTAGCATGATGCCTTTTCCATGTGATAACTAAATGGCTCAGGGAACAAAACCTCAGGGACAGACTGATATTCTGCACAAGGTACAGGGAGTGGACTGCTGAGGACTGGGGGTAAAGCCATTTTCTTGGATGAATACTGTTAAGGAGATCGCACAGGTTTCGGACGCCATCTTGAATACTGTCCGCCATCTTAGATACAGCGGCCATGTTCCCTAACCATTGTCAAGTTAATGTCATGATTCAAACTTCATTTTATGTAACTTGTTTGCTCGCCTGTCAGCTAGTACCCTTTGACATTTAATGAGAAGCCAGTCTGTCCTCGATGCTGCATGATATTAGGATTCTGAAGCCCACTTATCATATCCTTCTCAGCAAACTAGTATAAACAATATCTGTGTACAAGGTCTCTGAGAACTGAGCACAATTAATTAACTTTTTTCCCAGAATGTGCTGATGACCAATAGGTTTGGAGTATACTATTCACGTCCCTTTGATGACTCTTCTGTCTGTTATATATTATGCATTTTGATTATTAAAGGGTAGAAGATCTTGACTAAGAGATTGACGTGTGTCTTGGTTTTTATGTTCAATCATGGGTTAATTAGGACTCACCTTACAAAAGTCAAGAGTGCTGATGGGGCCCTGCATAAAAATCCCTATCAAATACCGTTTCCGATTGTTTGGAACATCTGGAAAACAGCTTGTTCGGACAAGACAAGATACCACCAGTCTTGTCTCATGCCAACTGTAAAGCATCCTGCAACCATTCATGTGTGGGGTTGCTTCTCAGCCAAGGGAATCTGCTCTCTCACATTCTTGCCTAAAAACACATCCATGAATAAAGAATGGTACCAGAATGTCCTCCAAGAGCAACTTCTCCCAACCGTCCAAGAGCAGTTTGGTGATCAACAAAACAGAGAATTTGGGTCCATGGCCTGGAAACTCTCCAGATCTTAATCTCATTGAGAACTTGTGGTCAATCATCAAGAGACGGTTGGACAAACAAAACCAACAAATTGTGACAAAATGCAAGCATTGATTGTGCAAGAATGGACTGCTATCAGTCAGGATTTGGTCCAGAAGTTCCCATGCACCTTCCTCAGCCATCGTGTCGATTGAGGTGTTCATTTTGTTTCTAATCTAAGTTCTTGCACTCCTTGCTGTAGCCATCAGCAAGTAAATCTGGACTCTTCTTGTTGGGGTTCTTTTAGAGGTAAACCCGTGTAGTATTGCTTACCTCTATGGATGCCCACACAATTCAAAAAAAATGGTCCCAAGTGAAGGGTGACCAGACTTTGGGCTGTCTCTTTGCATCTTGTCTCTTCTGCCCATCAGAATGAAGGTCCAATTCTGTTGCCATGGCGGAGTTCTTCCTATACTCCCTGGACTCTGATTCTGCTGCGCGGGCTCCTTTCTTTATTGTCTACAGATGATTTCCAACCTCCCCGCTCAACCTCTTCCTCCTGCCTGTTCCCTCGGGTGTTCTTCCTGCGGAGAAGAGTTTTGTGCAGACTCAAATCAAAATCATGGAACGAACTTGTCAGCCCTACTAAATCAGTGATTGGCTTACCACTGATTGGGCGCCCATTTCCCGATTTTGATAAAAGAGAAAGCCCTGAGCCTCTCGCAGCTCTCCATTCTCCACACCGGGGTAAATCTTTCGTGCTATTGCCTCGAGAAGCTGTACTGTTGCGATATTGGGTATATTGATCTTCCCGTTGGGACCCCGATTGCGTGGAGTAAATGTTTGAATCGTAATGAACCCCACACCCAATGTAGCCCTTATCTATCCTCCTCCTACTGTCCGACAAAATGGCGTCTAACAACTAAATTTACTCCACGCACAGCGGCAAGGCCAGAATCAAAGTCCATTCCCTGCACCCATGAGTTACTATTCAAAGAATAGTTTGCGCGCACTTTATCCACACGAAGCCTGGAGTTCTGCGGCTGCTTTGTCTCCGGCCCAAATCCCGTAGCTACTACTTGTGCCTACTCATAAATTCGGGCTTCCCCAGGACGATGCGCTCAGCTCCTCTTTGCGCGCGCACTCCTCTATCCTAATACCTTAGTGCACCTAGCACCGGATCTACCTTACGAGGTACATCCGTGGTGGTAGTTGTCCTTAAATACTTCGCTTTCCCGTTGCTGGCTATACTGGACGCGGGAGGACCGAACCAGGGGCTCATTGGCTGGCTCTCCCTCTCCGTTTCCAGTGGGTGTTTGTTGCCATAGTACAAGCAAACATCCACGGTGCCGCTGGTCATTTTAAAATTAGGGAGCCGGCGCAGGAGCAGAGGGAGGCCACGGTTGCACCTGCCACCCGAATATGGGTTGCAGAGCACCTGTGCTCTTGATAGCATTGTTCCTTTTGGACATCTTAAGGGTGTTCATTTTTCAGATACTTCTATGAAGCAAAGGCAGGTGTGATCATAATGGTGAGAACATATAATTGAGAGAAGCCGTTCCTCCCCTAACTAAACGTGAGAAAGCCCCTTAGATGGTACAACCAAGAACGCGTAAAAAAGATAGCACAACTGTCCCCAGAACCCCAAATTCACATCACCTGTCCCCATTAGGCATTTCTCACAAGCCAATGCTTGCTCCCAGTAGTCTTAGTTGCCAATAGTTTTTAGCTCCTCCAACAGTCACAGGTCCTCCACAGTAATCAGATTCCACATTCATCATTGGGAAGAAAAAAGAACTGGACCACACATCCACACATCACACAAATGAATCTTTGCCGCTGGGACTACTGTAACGTCCGTGCCTAAACTTCGCACTATCCACAATTTGCGAACAGATGGCGTTATTTTTGTATGTAACTGTGTGTATTAGTGGTTTTGGATACCTGAGCCACAACCCTGCCTCCTTGGGCAACTTTTTTTAGCCCTACCCGCAGGGTTACTAGCCTACCTATGGACAGTTTTTCCCCCAGTGTGCTGCTGAGGCGTGTCCTGGAACTGCCGTTATATAACCTGCCTATTCCCATTCTTGTTTGGGTATTCTGTGTTTTTTGTAACCGATTCTTACCTTTGCATCCAATCTGGTTTTCACAACCCAGTTTGTGTTGTGCCTCCGCTTGTTCTGCCTGTACTGTTGTTTGTCCCTCATTATCTTTTACCTCCTAGTGTTATTCCCCTTCCCTGTCTCAGACCCTGTGTTACTATTCTGTGCACCAGTGTAACACTAGTCCTGTATTCCAGTTACCTGTCCGCTCCACCATCCAGCGCTGCCAGCCGAAGTAAGCCTTCCTCCCGGTCATCAGTAAGGGTCTCTCACGGAACCTTCATTTAGGTTTCCGATAGGGGGTTCGTCCACTGAACTGACCACACATCCACACAATCACCCAATAATCTATTGGCCGCTAGGCTACTGTAACGTCCGTGCCTAACCGTCGCACTATCCACAATTTGGGCAAATAGATGGCGTTTATTTTATTTTGTGTATGAACTGTGGTTTATGTTTGGATTACTGATCCACCCCCTGCTCCTTTGCATTTTTAGCACCTGCCCAGCAAGGGTTACTACCTGATGGACAGGTTTTCCCAGTGTGCTGCTGGAGGCTGTCTGGAACTGCCTGTATATACCTGCCTATTCCCATTCTTGTTTGGTATTTCTGTGTTGGTTTGAACCGATTCTGTAACCTTTGCATCCATCTTGGTTTTCACCCAGTTTGTTTCTTCCAACTTGTCGCTGTATCTGTTGTTTGTCCCTCAGTTATCGTTTACCTCCTGTGTTATCCACTTTCCCTGTCCCATGACCCTTGTTAACTTTTCTGTGCACCAGTGTGAACACTGGTCTGTTTCCAGTGTACCTGTCCGCTCACCATCCAGCAGCTGCCAGATAAGTCAGCCTTTCCCTGTCATCTTGTAAGGTCGCTCACGGACCTCCAAGTTAGTTCCTGATATTATATCTGGCTTTATTAACAGGGTCCTCCTTAGCCCTCAGGACTTCGCAGGGTGAGTTTTTGCCACAACTTAACCTAGTCGGACAGCGTAGCGCCAACCTGTTGTGGTTTCGTGGTTGTTCGCAGTGCTGACATAAATAACCACCTTAGTACTTACACTATGGAGGCCACGGAAGCTGTTTGTTAGTCAGTACAAGAGACACGCCCTCCCATGATTTCTGGTCAGTCTGTGTATGAGCCTAAAGTTTAAGCATTTCTGATCCTTCACTGGAACGACATTTTTTTTTTTTGCCGTTCGGACGGTTGCAACTGTTTGCCGCCTGTGGTCCCAGTCTTCTGGTAATGATTCCCGAGTGGTAGGCATCATCATGTTCCTCCTACGTGGAAGCCCTCCTCCCACCTCTGTGGGGAATGGGAGGTCCAGTGGCCCCATAAAATGGGGGGTACTGTAACGTCCGTGCCTAAACGTCTCTCTAATCCGCATTTGCTGATAAGATGGCGTTTATTCGGTGTGTGAACTGTGACTTTTAATTTGGATTAACTGAGCCACACCCTGCTCCTCATTTTACATAGCGCTGCCGCAGCCAAGGGTTACACTAGACTAGCATGTCCACAACAGCCCCTATAAGCCACTTTGCCTGACCCCATGGTACATTTCCTCCCCCCCAGCAACACCTAGTCCCAATGCCTTGACAACAGTAGACGATAGTCATAGGTTCCCCCCCCCCGCCCACTAGTAGACAATAGCCAGCCCCTCCACTCTGCCCTTCATCACCACTATGCCATAAAAGCCCCATGCGATGCTCCAGTTTCTTTCCTTTCTCTGTGCTCTGTTTTCTGTTTGTCAGGCTTCCAAGTCAGAGCAACGATCAGCATTAATGAGGTTGAGCAGGAGTATATTTCGACCAACAACTCTCTTATATCCCCTTGCCACAAAATTCAATATGATATGTCAAGGTGTATGGCGAGAAGCTACAGGTTTAGTTCCCCCATTATGGGCGATATTAAACAATGCAAAAACAGCAGTTGCCAGTTTACCGATCACACATTAATCTACGGAGCGGGCTGAGCACCCCCTAAGGGGTTTGACATTGCATTTTTTTACTTTAGATGTCCCCCAAGGAGGTCATAAAAAGACCCATTCCACAGTTCTTTTTTCACACCTACAGTCCATTGCCAAGCGTTCGAAAAATTATACAAATGTTTAATTTTTACAAAGTCTACTGCATCAGGTTTATAATGCAATTTGCAATATCTCCAGATGTTATAAATAGTGATCAGCTTAACGCAATACATTGCTAAGTCAATATTTGCAACATTTCACTTCATTGCAGCCTTCCCTTAACCCTTCAAGACCTGCCCCTTTTTTGTTTTTTTTCAATTTTCATTTTCACCCACATGACAAAATCCCATAACTTTTTTTATTTTGTCCATGTACACGAGCTGTGGGGACGGGCTTGTTTTCTGCGTAACACATTACACTCATAGAGTTGGTATTTATTATTCCATGCCGTGTACTGGGAAGCGGGAAAAAATTCCTAATGCAGTGAAATTGGTAAAAAAAGCATTTGTGCCGTTTTCTTGTTGGCTTGGATTTTTCCGGATTTCACTGTGCACCCCAAATGACAATGTCCTATTACGTTTATATGTCTTTGGGTCGGACAGTCACAGGGGAGTTTTTTTGCATCTCTGGCGCTAATAACTTTTTTATATTGGGTGTACAGAGCTGTTTGTGGTGTTGTTTTTTTTGCGGATTTTTGAGACGTTTACAATGTTATGGAATTTTAGGAACGGTACGAACCTTGTGATCACTTTTTATAGAATTTTTAAATTTTTTTTTAAAATGACAAAAAGAAGTGTCATTTTCGAATTTGTGCGCGATTTGTCCGTTACGGGAATTAACGCAGTGAAACCGGTAAATCTTTTTTGGATAGATCGGACATTTTTCATATTCGCGGTGAGTTTCCCGTAATTGTTTATGATTTTTTTACTGTTGTTATATTTATATTAAGTTCCTTTCAGGGAAAGGGGGGTGATTTGACGTTTTTTAGGTTTTTTTATTATAATTTTTTTTTTTTAAACTTTTTTTTTATTTTGACTATTTTTTCAGATTCCCTAGTGGTACTTTAAACCTCGAGGTTGTCTAGATCGATCCTAGCCATATATCGTATACTGGGGATTTTACTCCTCATACTTCAATGTGCTGATAGACATTGTAATGCACTGGCGTAACAACCGAGTAGACTCGGTTTCAATGTAGACCCGTGCTACATGGCGCGGATCGGCCGCTCCCTACTGACGCTGGAGCGGCGACTGAAAGATCGCAGACGTTCTTTTTGAAGGCCGCCGGCACTTTTGCCGGTGCGATCAAGCGGGAAACACCCCAGCGATCACTGGCAATTGCAGCAAAGGACTTACCGGCTAGGAGAGGGCTCAGCCTGAGCCTTCTCCATTCACCCCGGCCTGACCTGTGAGTGCTATTCACATCCGGGTCGTGAACGGGTTAAAAGGAGGCATCTAACATTGTTTCAGTGATTTGCTCCATTAACACCGGTGTGGGTGTTGATGCGACGGGCTGAAGATCAATCGGTCATGATTAATAAGAATCACACCACTGGAACCACTTTAAAAGGAAGGTCTGGTGCTTGACATCATTGTTTTCTCTTCTGTTAACTAGGTTATCCTCTAAAGTAAACACTTGCAGTTTGTCAGGACATGAGGAGTCTCTGTCCCCTCTGGACGCACCGCGGGAGATGATTCTTGGCCGTCCTGGGACGCGAGTCTAAGTTGGCACCCAGACCCGCCGCAAAGCAGGATGCTTGGCTGCGGTAGGGATACCCCAGGTCTTCCATCAGTTCGACACGCAGCGCCACTCAAGGTGGCTGCCAAGGCAGTAACATCAAGAGACGTCCGTACCCCCCCGGAGGACGACAGAAAACCAGCACATGGAAGGCAACACCGGACCAGGCACTTCTCCCGTTAAGAAGGTAATTGGATGCACATGCGGAGTCAGACGTGCTTGTGTAGGGGAGATTTCGCATATAGTGGAACACCACAGGGCATCTGTCACAAAGACCGTCATACGCGAACGTTGGTGTTTGGGGTTTGTCAGGGTGCTTTGGGTTGCTGGTCGCATTGTTTGCTGGATCGGGTGAATCGGATTACTGGAGGGGCTGTGGGACCAGCGGTCCAGGGTCCCACATGTGGCAGCATAATGACAAAGTAAAGGTAGGTGGAAGTGTCCTTAAGATGATTTCAGGGATTTCAGGCCATAAGGCTCAGGGGCAAGGACCTCAAAGGTATTTTTCTTTTTTCTCGATATCTGCCTGGTACCACGTGCCACACCAAAAGGCAGTCGGGAGATCAGGGAGGTAAATAAGTGGCTCAAAAGTTGGTGTAGTAAGAGGTTTTGGGTTCTATGGAAGAAACTGGGCTGACTTTTCTGTCGCTACAGCTCTACAGTAGTATGGGGCTGCACCTCAATGGGGAGGGTGCAGCTTTTTTGGGGGAAAAAATGGCTAAAGGTTGGAGGAGTGTTTTAAACTAGAGACCCTGGGGGGAGGGCACACTACCACTTGCTGCAGGGCAATAGACATTGTAGATAAGGAGGCGGGAAGTCATAGTCCATGGGGAGGAAGGGGGGCTGGAAATGAGATTGGGGAATAAGAAAAAAGGAATACGGACATGGAAAACCATATAAATTGTGTTGGTACACAATGAGCCAAGGCCTCATCAACCACAATGTAGGAACTGGAGACTCTTATGTTGGAGCAGAAATATGATATATGGGTATCCAGCGAGACATGGCTGACAGTAAAGCTATACTGGGCGGTTTACTATAGATGGTTATAAGTCTTTTTAGAAGATCATATAAATAAAAGAGGGGAGGGTTTGTTTATAGTGAATCTGCCTCAATGCCTGTCTTGCGATGACATCATAACGCAAATGGCAAATGTGGAGCTCCCTATGGTGGAGAATAAGTGGGCGGGAAAAAATATTATAAAATATTACTATGGGTTTTGTTTATAAGGCTCGCAAATATAATGGGGGCACAGCGGAAAATGCTGATAGTGAAAGTGGATGCGGGCGTTCAAAGCATGGTGAAAAGTAGCTTATCAATGGGGGACTTCATTGCCCAGAATTGACGGGGGGCAGAAACCTGCAGGTCCTTCAAATGTAGCAGGTTCTTGTCAACAACAAAGACCAATTAACCTGTCGCAACTAGTCCTGGAGCCAAAAGAGAGGGGGGGGGCACTGCTTGGACCTTATCCTTACCAACAACCTGATAGGGGTATCAAACACTACAGGTTGGGGGAACAGGGAGGGGGGGGGGGGGGGGGGGGGGGGGGGGGGATAGTGTCATAAATCATTGCATTTTGTATTACGCCTTTACTAAGAGGTTAGTGAAGGGTGGCAACCAAACTCTAAACCTTCAGGAGGGCAATTTTCCAGCAACTAAGGTAAGACCTAAAGCATAGACTGGGATAATGTTCCTCAAAGACAAAAGCCCCCCCAAAAATGGGACTTTGTCTCATATATTCTAAAACGTCCTGTGAGAAACACATACATATGGGAAAACACTAAAAGAAACAGCTATGTGGCTAACTAGTCTTGTAAGGAAAGCAATAAGCGAGAAAGATAAGGCGTTTACGGTGCTAAACGTGAAGGTAGCGAGAGGCATTACAGGATTATAGAGAGAAAAATAAATCATGTAAAAAGCAGATAAAGGCCGCAAAAATAGAGACTAAGAAATATTGGCCAAGGAGAGCAAAAATAACCCCAAATTATTTTTTCAATTATATAAAGATAAGAAACTAAAAACAGAGAGTGTGGGTCCCCTTAGAAATAACAGGGGTCAGGTGGAAGGAGATGAGGAAAGGGGCCAATCTACTGAAGGTCTGCCTTCTCAACTGTCTTTACCCCGGAAAATCCCCTGGTGGAAGACACAATGAGGAATAATGTAAATTTTTTTGGAATGTCAACAGTTTAACAAACCCAGGAGAGGTACGGCGCCACCCTCGCAACCACTAAGATAGATAAATCACCGGGGCCAGATGGCATACCCCCCGTGTTTCTGCATGAATATGTAACGGTGATAGACAGACCGTCATTTTTAATATTTGAAGATTCACTGAGGACTGGTTATGTTCCACATGACTGGCCGATAGCCAAATGTGGTACCAATATACAAAAAAGGATCACATAGCGATTCCTGTAAACTACAGACCCGTGAGTCTAACTGCTGTGGTGGAAATATTTGAGGGGTTTGTTAAGATGCTATCCTGGAGTTATCTCACTGTGTCACAACCTTATAACCCAGCGTCAGCATGGGTTTGAGAGATCGGTCCTGTCAACTAATCTGATTGGTTTTTCTCGAGGAGGTAAGTTTCAAGACTGGATCTGGGGGACACTGTGGATGTTTATATCTGGACTTTTTCAAAGGCATTTGACACCGTGCCACATAAAAGTTGGTATATAACTTGAGACTGCTGGGAATAGAGAAAACTGTGTATTTAGGGTAAGTAATTGGCTTAGTGATAGAAAACTAGGGTGGTCATGGCCACATCTCATATTGGTTTGATGTTACCAGTGGAGTGCCACAGGGGCCATTATGGGCCATTTCTTATTAATATTTTTATAATTGACCTTGTAGTGGGTTTACACAGTCAAGTTTCATATTTGCAGATGATACTAAGCTGTGTAAAGTAATAAATACTGAGGTCGATAGTTTAGCATACAGAGGGATTTGTGGAAGCTTGAGGAGTGGGCAGAGAATGGTTGATGGGTTTAATGTAGATAAATGTAAAGTTATGCACTTGGGCCATGGAACAAAAGTATAATTATGTTCTAAACAGTCAATTACTTAGTAAAACTCTGGAGCTTGAAAAGGACTTGGGGTTATTGGTGGATGGTAAACTAATTTTAGTTGACCAGAGCCAGGCGGCTGCTGCTAAGCAAATAAAATTATGGATGTTCAAGAGAGGAATAGAATCTCATGAAAAGACATAGTTTTGCCCTTATACAAATCCCTGGTCAGACCACACATGGAATATTGTGTACAGTTTTTTGGCACCAGTGTTAAAAATGGATATAGTAGGCTGGAACGGGTGCAGAGGAAAGCAACCAGGGATTAATAGGGAATGGAGGGATTAGAATTCACTGACAATTACAAAATTTGGGATTATTCAGTTTAGAAAAAAAGACGACTGAGGGGAGACCTCATTACAATGTACAAATACCTGAACGGACAGTACAAGGATCTCTCCAAAGATCTTTTTATACCTAGCATGTGACCAGGACAAGGGGCATCCTCTACGCCTAGAGAGAGCGATTTTACCTCAACATAGACAAAAGTTCTTTACTGTACGAGCAGTGATACTATGGAACTCCTCTGCCGCAGGAGCTTGTTATGGCGAACTCTATGTACTTGTTCAAGAGAGGCCGGATCCTTTCTGGAGAGAAAAATATCACAGGTTTGGGTGTGAGACACTGAGGGGTTAACTGTGGATAATGGGCTTTAATGTTTCCCCTAGGTTTTTGCTATTATGCAAGGCCTTAGTGCTGAGGTTGTGTTGTTCCATCACCTTGACACAGTGGTGGGACAGCCAATCAGCTAATAAGCTGCTTCAGCAGAGCTCAGAATGTTTCTCTCTCTGAAGGAGGCTTGGAGAGCACCAGCCTTGAACCTCTGTGCCTCTGGAGCAACAAAGGGTTTTTTTAGTGGTGATGTCAGAGAACCATGTTTAGTTAGCACCCTGACGGGTAGGATATTATTTTGTTTTGATGCCTTAATGGTGAAGGCTGTTTTTATTTTGATTCCTGCTGAAATAAACACAGGCTAAGACCTGTTTTGGAGACTGTACTTTGGTGTCACTTTCGTGAACGTGCATCACAGCACCCGCGACCACGGTCCTACTGGGCCAACTCTCCCACATATGGTCTTCGGATGCCGGGCAGTTCAAAAAAGACACACACCTGGCTGGCTACATCCTGCAACATTGCATGGCCTGGGTGAAAAGCAGCAGGCAAAGTTGCCGTTATAAAGCCAGATGGGACTTTTATTAAATACCTGCAAGAGGAATGCCAGGGCTAATCTCGACAGCTGCAGCAGCCATGCTCCATCAGCAGGAGGATAGTTCCGGCCATCACAGGAAGAGTCCAGGCTAATCGACAGCTGCAGCAAGCCATGCTCCAGCGCAGGAGTAGAGGTCCCGCCATCAGCAGCCATGCTTCAGCAAAACAACATAAGTCAGTCCCGGCAATTTTCCAGCTGATGATGGAAAATTTTCCTGGCGTATAGTCAGCACCAACAAAAAAAAAAATGCGACGACTACTGAGGGGTCCCAACTGGTTTGCAAGGGTATCCCCGGTTTGTCCAAGCGTTCCGCACGGCCTTGCAGTTACAAAAGGCTTTACAAAAAAATTACACGAATCCGACGACGTGGAGCGTATCTCTCCGCGGTGTTGCTAGCTAGTAGCAGAGCGAGAGGAGTTAACCGTCTGGCAGTGGCAGATGTCCTGTCACCGTTCCTTACAGGGGCGAATCGCAGAAGGCTTACTACGACCTGAAGTGAAACGGAACCGTAGTAACCCCCCCAGCTAAAGGCCGAGATTTCCTGGCTCGCTTGGGGTCACCGTTCAAGTTTCGTTCCAGCGGGTCCCACCAGTGGGCTACCTCATAAAAACTAACCTGATCCATCTTGGATTGAAGGCATGACCTGTCCATCTTTCCGGAAGTGGCTACAACCAAGGACTGCCCCCAGCATATGTATGAGAGAGTGGTTCTCGACAAGTTCACCCGTTCTCTCTGCCCTCTCGGCTCCACCGGTGGTTGATAGGCCGGTCCCACAAAACTGCGGAACTCTGTCCCTTGTAGAGAGGTATCGTGCTCCTGAGGACCTTCTACTTCCCTCTCCCACACGAACATGCCAGACGTTCCCAAACCATCTGTAGACTGCTACTGCGGGAAAGGGGGAATGTCAGGTTGGATGGGGTTCATTGGGGGGCGTGGATCCCCAGAAACCCAGTAGGCTCGTGACTAGGTCATAGCCGTATCCAGTGCTGCGATGCCATGAATGGGCCATAGTGCTGCCAACTGTCCACTGTCAGTGGAGCCAATGGACTGCACCAGACTCCGGCGAGTGTCCACTGTTTGCCCGGCCGGTTCTGGCAGCCGAGTCGATCGCGGATTCAGACCCCAGTGTATATGTACAATCGGTGGTGTCACAACACGGTGGATCCGTGCTAGACTCAGGGACTCCCAAACTCTGGCACCCTTTTGCGGGGGAACGTTGGTTTGACATCCTGGACTTACAGTGGGCGGAAAGTGGAGGGGTTTGTGTATACATGGGGACACTCGCAATATCCCACTGCCTTCATCAACTACAACGCTCCTTGTGGTACTGTTACCCATGAGTGGGGGTGGTGGGGACCCTGTTTCATGAGGCTATTATTCGGCAGCTTACCCGTTTTTTGGGGACCCTCTGGAACAGAAGACCCACCGCAGGTGCTGTTGGCAAGATAATGGACACAGTGTGTCCCGTCCTGCCCCTGAACCTTGAGGCCAATGTACCCACACCACCATAGGGGTTACCCCATGTTGATGATTCTCTCCCCTAGAGGTCCTGCTGGTGAGGTCAGGGCCGCGAGTAGGGTGGCCGACATGCCAGACCTTGAGATTTCCCGTGAAAATTTTGGGGCTGCACAGCTACAGACTCCAACCATTTTTGTTTAAGCACGTAGAATTTTATGTGATAAATGGGGTACTCCAACGACCAGGGGCTGACCAAATATCCCCCGAATGGTGATTGTTGGTGAACTGTTGTTACATGGTCAACAATACTGGGTGAGGAGTTGAGCAACTGGTAGTACCCCCCAATCTCACCGGAGGCCTGTGCTATAGTTGGCACCAAACAGTGCTTTCTGGGAGGCAGTAGGTGCTGAAAGACCCGAGAGAGGATCCTGCCAGATTTTTCTGGCCGGTGGTGTGGGAGAGGTAAAAGGTAATTGTAGCTCACTTACCTGCCCCCGGTGTCCCACTTCAGAGTCCTTTGGTCCAGCTAAACCAATCATCCGAGTTCCAATTTGAACGGATTGCCATGGCATCTGGTTGCCCCTAGCATCCTCAAGGGGGCACCAATAACATCTGGTTAATCTGGACTACGCTACGCGGTATCCCGAAGTGATTCCATTAAGGAAACACCTCCCCTCCTCCAACATATTGCGAGGAGCTGTTCCAGGTATTCTCACGCCAGCCTCCCCAAGGAAACTTGACTGACCATGGTACCCCTTCATTCTAGGGTATGAAGGAGATGTGTAGTTACTGCTGGTTAAACCGCTCCGCACTCTGTGTATCATCCCCTCAGACAGATGGCCTGGTCGAGAGGTTTAACAGACCTTGAGGGGATCTAAAGAGGGTGGTCATCAAAGATGGGAAGGACTGGGATGTTTGTTGCCCATTTGATGTTTGCCATACTTTAATTCCCCGTCCTCCACATGTTCTCCACCCCTTATCTTTTATTGGCCGCTCCCCACGTGGGCTTTTGGCTGTAGCCAAGGATACCTGGGAACAGGAGAGGCCCCCCCACCGTAGTTGTGATAGAACACTCTCCCTTATGCAGGAACCGCATAGCGCGGTAAGCCCCTTGTAAGGACTCATGACAAGGGCAACAAGAGCCCGTTAGTGGTCTACAATAGGTAAGCCAGACTCAGGACCTTTAACCAGGCGACAGAGTGCTAGTTCTGGTTCCCACCGTTGAGAGCAATTCTTGGCAAATGGCAAGGACCATATGACGTCATGGAGAAAGTGGGGAGGTAACCTACAAGTACCTCAGCCGGGAGGAGAACCCGAACAGATATACCACGTGAACCTCCTAAAGCCCTGGAGGGAAAGAGAGTCCCTGATGGCCGTGGGGTAGAAAAAGCGTCTGTCCCCAAGAAGGGACACGGAGGTGGTGTACCCGATTCCAAGGGGTGCCTGAAGTACGGATCTCGGAGTCCTCTCCAGGCCCCAATTCAGGAACGAGGAAGTTTTGTGCTCCGAATGTTGATTGTTTCTTAAGTTACCGGGACGTACTTCATCATCAGCATTACATCATAACCGAACCCCACATCCTGGTACAACCAAAAACCCTACCGGGTCCCTGAAGCCGCCGGCTTGCCATATCCGAATAATCAGGCATATGTTATCCCTGGGGGTTATCGAGTAGTCTAAAAGTGCGGTCGAGTCCTATTGTGTTATTCCCAAACCTGATGGTTCCCTACGTGTTCTGCAATGAGTTTTAGAAGTGGAACGAGGTGTCCCAAATTTGATTCTTATCCATGCCCAGGGTTTGACGAGTGTGATAGAACGACTTGGACCAGGCTAGGTTAGTCTCCCTTGACTTACAAAGGGTATTATCAGGTCCCCCTTACTGACAGGGCCAAAGAGATACCGCTTCTTTTACCCCTGACGGGCTTTTTCATCTACGGGTACTCCCCTTTGGCTACATGGGCTGGGCTCCCGCCACATCCAAGGTTACTGTATCTCGTACTAACACCTCACCGGAGATAATGCCCTCGCCTACCGATGACTCATAGTTTATAGTAATGATTGGGAGGAGTCACCTGGCCAAGGTCAAGCATGGTAGCTCCCTGAGGGCAGCAGGGTTGACGCGGAACCCCCAAACATGTGCCACTGGGTTGGAAGAGCCCATTACCTACCTGGGTACCGTATTGTGAGTGTCCATCAGACCCCAAGTAAATAAAATTAGAGGCGATCCACAGTGGCCACCACCTATGAGCAAGAAGCAAGTGAGGGCTTTTCCTAGGCATGTGGGCTATTACGCCGAGTTATCCCCGATTTTGCTACCATATAGGCGGCACCCCTGACTGACCCTGACCAAGGGTAGCAGGGCGGTGATGTAAAGTGTAGTGAAGAGGCTGAGGGTGTCTTTCCAGTCAGCGACTTAAGACGGTTTTGTGCGAGTTCTGATCACCCCTAACTTCACCAAGACCTTATTGTGCAGACTGACGCTTCTGACGTGTGACTAGGGGCATGTCCTGTCCCAAGTAGTGGATGGTAGACATCCCGTGACATTCCTGAGCCGCAAGCTCACCCTCCGAAAAGACTTATAGCATAGTTAGAGGGAGTTCTTGGCGATAACATTGGGCTCTGGAAATCCCTGAGATACACTTATATGGCGACAGTTTACACTATGCCGCTCACTCTCCTCCCCTCACCTGATGATCGGCCAAAGAGAGGAACGCCGGGGTCACAAGGTGGTTCCTAATGCTGCAAATTTCAAATTCAACTGTGGAACATCGGCAGGAAAGCTGCATGGAATTCGATGCCCTGTCTCGTACCCACTGTCCCGATGGCCCAAAAGTGTTCCCCCCCAGGGTCAAACAGAGGGGGAGTGGTATTTGAAGACACTGAAGGGGTTAACTGTGGATGGGCGTAATGTTTTCCCCCTAGGTTTTGCTATATGCAAGGCCTTAGTGCGATGTTGTGTTTGTCAGCACCTTGGACCAGGTGGTGGGAACACCATCAGGCTAATAGCCGCTCAGCAGAGCTCAGAATGTTGTCTCTCTCTGTAAGAGGCGGGAGAGTCCCTCAGCCTGGACTCTGTTCTTGGAGCAACAAATGGATTTTTTTTTTAGTGGTGAGTCAGAGAACCATTGTTTAGTTTAAAACCCTGACGGGTAGGATTTATTTTGTTTTGATCCTGAATTTGAAGGCTTTTTATTTTGATTCTGCGAAATAAACACAGTAGACCTGTTTGACTGTCCTTGGTGTCACTGTCGTGACCTGCAATCACAGCACCCCGCTACCACACGGTCTCTAACTGGGCCACATCCTCCTCCCACATGGGATAAAACATTTATTTAATTTTAAGAGTGGACTGATGGACCTTGTCACTCTGTTTCCAGCTTATATACTATGATGACTATAATACTATATGAATCGCAGGAGCTGGCAACACCGGATGGAACGAAACAGGAACGCGACTGGCACATAGGAACAAGGGCCAAGGAACGGACTTCCAATAAGGAACGGACGCCACGGCAGGGCTGTGGCACACAGGAACCGGTCACAGGAACGCCAAGAAACTGTGTGATATGCAGGAAACACAGGAGAGCTTTCTTTTCAGGGTAAATCTTGGTGTAGGGTAGATCTGGGAAGTGTGGAGGAAGAGGTTGGAATTTAAATCAGGCAGCGCAATGATCGGCACGCCCGAGTCGCGGGACAGTGAGAATCCGCTGCTGAGCCAGTGGGAGTAGTGGTGCCAGGCACAGGATGTACATGGAGAGGCACGGTGCACCCGCGATCCGAGTTCAGTATCGCGGAGCACTGTGACAGTAGTCATTATTGCACTGCACAAAACTGGCCTAAACAGGGAAGAGTATCGCAGCTAGAAAGATTGCACCTCAGTCAACAATCTATTGCGCATCAATCAAAAGAATTCAAGGAGAGAGGTTCCATTGTTGCAAAAGGCTCCAGGGCACCCAAGTAGGACCAGCAAGCCAGCCTGCGTCTTAAAGTGTTTCAGCTTCCGGATCGGCTACCAGCAGTGCGCGAGCTTGTTCACAATGGCAGCAGGCAGTGTGAGTCCATTTGCACGCACCTGTGAGGCGGAGACTCTTGGAGCAAGGCCTGGTGTCAAGGAGGGCAGCAAAGAATCCACCTTCTCTCCAAAAAAACCCAGGACAGCTGTGCTGCAAGTAGCAGACGACTGTGAGGTGGGGTAAAGTCTTTTCTCTGATTGTTTGGAAAATCGGAAAACAGCTTGTTCGGCGAAGACAGGTGAGCAAAACCACCATTATCTATGCCGACTATAAAGCTCCTGCAAACCTTCATGTGAGGCTTGCTATCTCAGCTAAGGAATCGGCTCTCTCACATTCTTGCCTAAAAAACAATCCATGAATATAAGAATGGTACCAACAATGTCCTCCACAGCAACTTCCTCCCAACCGTCAAGAGCAGTTTGGTGATCAACAATGCCTTTTCGCATGATGCTTCATGTGATAACTAAATGGCTCAGGGAAAAAACCTCAGGGACAGACTGATATTCTGCACAAGGTACAGGGAGTGGACTGCTGAGGACGGGGTAAAGCCATTTTCTTGGATGAATACTGTTAAGGAGATCGCACAGGTTCGGACGCCATCTTGAATACTGTCCGCCATCTTAGATACAGCGGCCATGTTCCCTAACCATTGTCAAGTTAATGTCATGATTCAAACTTCATTTTATGTAACTTGTTGCTCGCCTGTCAGCTAACCTTGACATTTAATGAGAAGCCAGTCTGTCCTCGATGCTGCATGATATTAGGATTCGAAGCCCACTTATCATATCACTTCTCAGCAAACTAGTATAAACAATATCGTGTCCAAGGTCTCTGAGAACTGAGCACAATTAATTAACTTTTTTCCCCAGAATGTTGCTGATACCATAGGTTTGGAGTATACTATTCACGCCCTCTGATGACTCTTCTGTCTGTTATATATTATGCATTTTGATTATTAAAGGGTAGAAGATCTTGACTAAGAGATTGACGTGTGTCTTGTTTTTAATGTTCAATCATGGGTTAATTAGGACTCACCTACAAAAGTCAAGAGTGCTGTTGGGCCCTGCTAAAAACCCTATCAAATACCTTTCCTCGATGTTTGGAACATCTGGAAAACGCTTGTTCGGAAAGACAGGAGGATACCACATTCTTGTCTCATGCCAACTGTAAAGCATCCTGCAACCATTCATGTGTGGGTTGCTTCTCAGCCAAGGGATCTGCTCTCTCACATTTTGCCGAAAAACACATCCATGAATAAAGAATGGTACCAGAATGTCGTACCAGAATGTCCTCCAAGAGCAACTTCTCCCAACCGTCCAAGAGCAGTTTGGTGATCAACAAAACAGAGAATTTGGGTCCATGGCCTGGAAACTCTCCAGATCTTAATCTCATTGAGAACTTGTGGTCAATCATCAAGAGACGGTTGGACAAACAAAACCAACAAATTGTGACAAAATGCAAGCATTGATTGTGCAAGAATGGACTGCTATCAGTCAGGATTTGGTCCAGAAGTTGATTGAGAGCATGCCAGGGAGAATTGCAGAGGTCCTGAAGAAGAAGGGTCAACACTGCAAATATTAACTTGCTTCCCATGCACCTTCCTCAGCCATCGTGTCGATTGAGGTGTTCATTTTGTTTCTAATCTAAGTTCTTGCACTCCTTGCTGTAGCCATCAGCAAGTAAATCTGGACTCTTCTTGTTGGGGTTCTTTTAGAGGTAAACCCGTGTAGTATTGCTTACCTCTATGGATGCCCACACAATTCAAAAAAAATGGTCCCAAGTGAAGGGTGACCAGACTTTGGGCTGTCTCTTTGCATCTTGTCTCTTCTGCCCATCAGAATGAAGGTCCAATTCTGTTGCCATGGCGGAGTTCTTCCTATACTCCCTGGACTCTGATTCTGCTGCGCGGGCTCCTTTCTTTATTGTCTACAGATGATTTCCAACCTCCCCGCTCAACCTCTTCCTCCTGCCTGTTCCCTCGGGTGTTCTTCCTGCGGAGAAGAGTTTTGTGCAGACTCAAATCAAAATCATGGAACGAACTTGTCAGCCCTACTAAATCAGTGATTGGCTTACCACTGATTGGGCGCCCATTTCCCGATTTTGATAAAAGAGAAAGCCCTGAGCCTCTCGCAGCTCTCCATTCTCCACACCGGGGTAAATCTTTCGTGCTATTGCCTCGAGAAGCTGTACTGTTGCGATATTGGGTATATTGATCTTCCCGTTGGGACCCCGATTGCGTGGAGTAAATGTTTGAATCGTAATGAACCCCACACCCAATGTAGCCCTTATCTATCCTCCTCCTACTGTCCGACAAAATGGCGTCTAACAACTAAATTTACTCCACGCACAGCGGCAAGGCCAGAATCAAAGTCCATTCCCTGCACCCATGAGTTACTATTCAAAGAATAGTTTGCGCGCACTTTATCCACACGAAGCCTGGAGTTCTGCGGCTGCTTTGTCTCCGGCCCAAATCCCGTAGCTACTACTTGTGCCTACTCATAAATTCGGGCTTCCCCAGGACGATGCGCTCAGCTCCTCTTTGCGCGCGCACTCCTCTATCCTAATACCTTAGTGCACCTAGCACCGGATCTACCTTACGAGGTACATCCGTGGTGGTAGTTGTCCTTAAATACTTCGCTTTCCCGTTGCTGGCTATACTGGACGCGGGAGGACCGAACCAGGGGCTCATTGGCTGGCTCTCCCTCTCCGTTTCCAGTGGGTGTTTGTTGCCATAGTACAAGCAAACATCCACGGTGCCGCTGGTCATTTTAAAATTAGGGAGCCGGCGCAGGAGCAGAGGGAGGCCACGGTTGCACCTGCCACCCGAATATGGGTTGCAGAGCACCTGTGCTCTTGATAGCATTGTTCCTTTTGGACATCTTAAGGGTGTTCATTTTTCAGATACTTCTATGAAGCAAAGGCAGGTGTGATCATAATGGTGAGAACATATAATTGAGAGAAGCCGTTCCTCCCCTAACTAAACGTGAGAAAGCCCCTTAGATGGTACAACCAAGAACGCGTAAAAAAGATAGCACAACTGTCCCCAGAACCCCAAATTCACATCACCTGTCCCCATTAGGCATTTCTCACAAGCCAATGCTTGCTCCCAGTAGTCTTAGTTGCCAATAGTTTTTAGCTCCTCCAACAGTCACAGGTCCTCCACAGTAATCAGATTCCACATTCATCATTGGGAAGAAAAAAGAACTGGACCACACATCCACACATCACACAAATGAATCTTTGCCGCTGGGACTACTGTAACGTCCGTGCCTAAACTTCGCACTATCCACAATTTGCGAACAGATGGCGTTATTTTTGTATGTAACTGTGTGTATTAGTGGTTTTGGATACCTGAGCCACAACCCTGCCTCCTTGGGCAACTTTTTTTAGCCCTACCCGCAGGGTTACTAGCCTACCTATGGACAGTTTTTCCCCCAGTGTGCTGCTGAGGCGTGTCCTGGAACTGCCGTTATATAACCTGCCTATTCCCATTCTTGTTTGGGTATTCTGTGTTTTTTGTAACCGATTCTTACCTTTGCATCCAATCTGGTTTTCACAACCCAGTTTGTGTTGTGCCTCCGCTTGTTCTGCCTGTACTGTTGTTTGTCCCTCATTATCTTTTACCTCCTAGTGTTATTCCCCTTCCCTGTCTCAGACCCTGTGTTACTATTCTGTGCACCAGTGTAACACTAGTCCTGTATTCCAGTTACCTGTCCGCTCCACCATCCAGCGCTGCCAGCCGAAGTAAGCCTTCCTCCCGGTCATCAGTAAGGGTCTCTCACGGAACCTTCATTTAGGTTTCCGATAGGGGGTTCGTCCACTGAACTGACCACACATCCACACAATCACCCAATAATCTATTGGCCGCTAGGCTACTGTAACGTCCGTGCCTAACCGTCGCACTATCCACAATTTGGGCAAATAGATGGCGTTTATTTTATTTTGTGTATGAACTGTGGTTTATGTTTGGATTACTGATCCACCCCCTGCTCCTTTGCATTTTTAGCACCTGCCCAGCAAGGGTTACTACCTGATGGACAGGTTTTCCCAGTGTGCTGCTGGAGGCTGTCTGGAACTGCCTGTATATACCTGCCTATTCCCATTCTTGTTTGGTATTTCTGTGTTGGTTTGAACCGATTCTGTAACCTTTGCATCCATCTTGGTTTTCACCCAGTTTGTTTCTTCCAACTTGTCGCTGTATCTGTTGTTTGTCCCTCAGTTATCGTTTACCTCCTGTGTTATCCACTTTCCCTGTCCCATGACCCTTGTTAACTTTTCTGTGCACCAGTGTGAACACTGGTCTGTTTCCAGTGTACCTGTCCGCTCACCATCCAGCAGCTGCCAGATAAGTCAGCCTTTCCCTGTCATCTTGTAAGGTCGCTCACGGACCTCCAAGTTAGTTCCTGATATTATATCTGGCTTTATTAACAGGGTCCTCCTTAGCCCTCAGGACTTCGCAGGGTGAGTTTTTGCCACAACTTAACCTAGTCGGACAGCGTAGCGCCAACCTGTTGTGGTTTCGTGGTTGTTCGCAGTGCTGACATAAATAACCACCTTAGTACTTACACTATGGAGGCCACGGAAGCTGTTTGTTAGTCAGTACAAGAGACACGCCCTCCCATGATTTCTGGTCAGTCTGTGTATGAGCCTAAAGTTTAAGCATTTCTGATCCTTCACTGGAACGACATTTTTTTTTTTTGCCGTTCGGACGGTTGCAACTGTTTGCCGCCTGTGGTCCCAGTCTTCTGGTAATGATTCCCGAGTGGTAGGCATCATCATGTTCCTCCTACGTGGAAGCCCTCCTCCCACCTCTGTGGGGAATGGGAGGTCCAGTGGCCCCATAAAATGGGGGGTACTGTAACGTCCGTGCCTAAACGTCTCTCTAATCCGCATTTGCTGATAAGATGGCGTTTATTCGGTGTGTGAACTGTGACTTTTAATTTGGATTAACTGAGCCACACCCTGCTCCTCATTTTACATAGCGCTGCCGCAGCCAAGGGTTACACTAGACTAGCATGTCCACAACAGCCCCTATAAGCCACTTTGCCTGACCCCATGGTACATTTCCTCCCCCCCAGCAACACCTAGTCCCAATGCCTTGACAACAGTAGACGATAGTCATAGGTTCCCCCCCCCCGCCCACTAGTAGACAATAGCCAGCCCCTCCACTCTGCCCTTCATCACCACTATGCCATAAAAGCCCCATGCGATGCTCCAGTTTCTTTCCTTTCTCTGTGCTCTGTTTTCTGTTTGTCAGGCTTCCAAGTCAGAGCAACGATCAGCATTAATGAGGTTGAGCAGGAGTATATTTCGACCAACAACTCTCTTATATCCCCTTGCCACAAAATTCAATATGATATGTCAAGGTGTATGGCGAGAAGCTACAGGTTTAGTTCCCCCATTATGGGCGATATTAAACAATGCAAAAACAGCAGTTGCCAGTTTACCGATCACACATTAATCTACGGAGCGGGCTGAGCACCCCCTAAGGGGTTTGACATTGCATTTTTTTACTTTAGATGTCCCCCAAGGAGGTCATAAAAAGACCCATTCCACAGTTCTTTTTTCACACCTACAGTCCATTGCCAAGCGTTCGAAAAATTATACAAATGTTTAATTTTTACAAAGTCTACTGCATCAGGTTTATAATGCAATTTGCAATATCTCCAGATGTTATAAATAGTGATCAGCTTAACGCAATACATTGCTAAGTCAATATTTGCAACATTTCACTTCATTGCAGCCTTCCCTTAACCCTTCAAGACCTGCCCCTTTTTTGTTTTTTTTCAATTTTCATTTTCACCCACATGACAAAATCCCATAACTTTTTTTATTTTGTCCATGTACACGAGCTGTGGGGACGGGCTTGTTTTCTGCGTAACACATTACACTCATAGAGTTGGTATTTATTATTCCATGCCGTGTACTGGGAAGCGGGAAAAAATTCCTAATGCAGTGAAATTGGTAAAAAAAGCATTTGTGCCGTTTTCTTGTTGGCTTGGATTTTTCCGGATTTCACTGTGCACCCCAAATGACAATGTCCTATTACGTTTATATGTCTTTGGGTCGGACAGTCACAGGGGAGTTTTTTTGCATCTCTGGCGCTAATAACTTTTTTATATTGGGTGTACAGAGCTGTTTGTGGTGTTGTTTTTTTTGCGGATTTTTGAGACGTTTACAATGTTATGGAATTTTAGGAACGGTACGAACCTTGTGATCACTTTTTATAGAATTTTTAAATTTTTTTTTAAAATGACAAAAAGAAGTGTCATTTTCGAATTTGTGCGCGATTTGTCCGTTACGGGAATTAACGCAGTGAAACCGGTAAATCTTTTTTGGATAGATCGGACATTTTTCATATTCGCGGTGAGTTTCCCGTAATTGTTTATATTTTTTTACTGTTGTTATATTTATATTAAGTTCCTTTAGGGAAAGGGGGGTGACTTTGAGTTTTAGGGTTTTTTTATATCATAATTTTTTTTTTAAAACTTTTTTTTTTATTTTGACTATTTTTCAAGACTTCCCTATGTACTTACCTGTAGTTGTCCTTGATCGATCCTACATATATACGTATACTGGGGATTTTACTCCTCATACTTCAATGTGCGCTGATAGACATTGATAATGCACGGCGTAACACCCGAAGTAGACCTCCGGTCTTCATGTAGACCCGATGGCTACCATGGCCGACGGAATCGCCGCTCCCTACTGACGTCATGGGGCGGCGACTCAATGGCGGCGCACCGTTTTTTGAAGGCCGCCGGCACTTTTGCCGTGTGCGATCAAGCGGGAAAACCCTAGCGTCATGCAATTCAGGCAAAGACTTACCGGCTGAGAGAGGGCTCATCCTGAGCCTTCTCCATCACCCCGTCCTGACCCTGTGACGTGTCTATTCAACATCACGGGTCGGAACGGGTTAAAAGGAGGCATCTAACATTGTTTCCAGTGATTTGTCCATTAACGACACGGCTGTGGGTGTTGATGAGGACAGGGCTGAAGATCTGGTCATGATTATAAGAATCACACCACTGGAACACTTTAAAAGGAAGGTCTGGTGCTTGACATCATTGTTTTCTCTTCTTGTTAACTAGGTTATCCTCTAAATAAACAACTTGGCAGTTTCAGGACATGGAGTCTCTGTCCCCTCTGGACGCACCGCGGGAGATGGTTTCTGGCCGCCTGGGACGAGTCCTAAGTTGGCACCCAGATGCCCGCCGTCAAACAGGATTGACTTGCTGCGAGTGGATACCACCAGGTCGTTCCACAGTTCGGAAACACGCAGCGCCACTCAGGTGGCTGCCAAGGCAGGTAACATCAAGAGACAGTCCGTACCCACCCGGAGGACGACAGACAAACCAGCACTGGAAGGCAACACACAGGCTCAGGAGCTTTGCCAGTTAAGAAGGGTAATTGGAGTGCACAGCGGGATGTCAGACAGTGTATGGTAGCGGGAGATTCGATATTAGTGGAACACACAGGGCAATCTGTCACAAAGACCGTCATCGCGAACGGGTTGGTGTTGGTGGGGTTTCGTGGTTGTCTTGGGTTGCTGGTCATTGTTTGCTGGATCGGGTGTGATCGGATTACTGGAGGGGCTGGTGGGAACCAGCGGTCAGTGGTCCCATTCAGGCATAATGACAAAGTAAGAGTAGGAGGAAGTGTCCTTAAGAATGATTTCAGGGATTTCGGCCATAAGCTCAGGCAAAGGACCTCAAAGTATTTTTCTTCTTCTTCTCCGATACTGCCTGGTACGCACGTGCCACACCAGAAAGGCAGTCGGGAGATCAGGGAGGTAAATAAGTGGCTTCAAAAGTTGGTGTAGGAAGAGGGTTTTGGTTCATGGAGAAACTGGGCTGAACTTTTCTGTCGGACTACAGGCTCTACAGTAGGTATGGGCGTGCACTCAATGGGGAGGGTGCAGGCTTGTTTTGGGGGAAAAAATGGCTAAAGGTTGGAGGAGTGTTTTAAACTAGAGACCTGGGGGGAGGGCCACTACCAATTTGCAGGGCAATAGACATTGTAGATAAGGAGGCTGGGAAAGTCATAGTCCATGGGGAGGAAGGGTGGGCTGGAAATGAGAATGGGGAATAAGAAAAAAGAATACGAATGGAAAACCTATAAATTGGTGATGGTACACAACAGCAAGCCTCACAACACAATGGAGGAACTGGAACTCTTGATGTTGGAGTCAGAAATATGATATAGTGGGTATCAGCGAGACATGGGCTGAAGCAGTAAGCTATGACTGGGCGGTTTACTATAGATGGTTATAAGTCTTTTTAGAAGATCTATAAATAAAAAGGGAGGGGTTTGTTTATACGTGAATTCTGCCTCAAGCCTGTCTTGCGAGATGACATCAGTAACGCAAATGCAAATTGTGGATCCCTATGGGTGGAGTATAAGTGGGCGGTGAAAAAAATATTATAAAATATTACCTAGGGGTTTGTTTATAATCGCTCGCAAAATATAATGGGGGCATGCAGCGGAAAATGCTGATAAGTGAAATGGATGCGGGCTCAAAGCATGGTGAAAGTACTTATCAATGGGGGACTTCATTCCAGAATTAGACTGGGGGGCAGAACCGCAGGTCTTCAAAGTAGCAGGTTCTTGTCAACAACAAAAGACCAATTACCTGTCGCAACTAGTCCTGGAGCCAACAAGAGGGAGGGGGGGGGCACTGCTGGACCTTATCCTTACCAACAACCTGAAGGGTATCAAAACTACAGGTTGGGGGAACTGGGAGGGGGGGGGGGGGGGGGGGGGGGGGGGGATAGTGTCATAAATCATTGATTTTGTATTACGCCCTTTACTACGAGTGTTAGTGAAGGGGGGCAACCAGAACTCTAAACCTTCAGGAGGGCAATTTTCAGCAACTAAGGTAAGACCGTAAAGCTAGACTGGATAATGTTCTCAAAGACAAAAGCCCCCCAAAAATGGGACTTTGTCTCATATATTCTAAAACGTCCTGTGAGAAACACATACATTATGGGAAAACACTAAAAGAAACAGTATGTGGCTAACTAGTCTTGTAAGGAAAGCAATAAGCGAGAAAGATAAGGCGTTTACGGTGCTAAACGTGAAGGTAGCGAGAGGCATTACAGGATTATAGAGAGAAAAATAAATCATGTAAAAAGCAGATAAAGGCCGCAAAAATAGAGACTAAGAAATATTGGCCAAGGAGAGCAAAAATAACCCCAAATTATTTTTTCAATTATATAAAGATAAGAAACTAAAAACAGAGAGTGTGGGTCCCCTTAGAAATAACAGGGGTCAGGTGGAAGGAGATGAGGAAAGGGGCCAATCTACTGAAGGTCTGCCTTCTCAACTGTCTTTACCCCGGAAAATCCCCTGGTGGAAGACACAATGAGGAATAATGTAAATTTTTTTGGAATGTCAACAGTTTAACAAACCCAGGAGAGGTACGGCGCCACCCTCGCAACCACTAAGATAGATAAATCACCGGGGCCAGATGGCATACCCCCCGTGTTTCTGCATGAATATGTAACGGTGATAGACAGACCGTCATTTTTAATATTTGAAGATTCACTGAGGACTGGTTATGTTCCACATGACTGGCCGATAGCCAAATGTGGTACCAATATACAAAAAAGGATCACATAGCGATTCCTGTAAACTACAGACCCGTGAGTCTAACTGCTGTGGTGGAAATATTTGAGGGGTTTGTTAAGATGCTATCCTGGAGTTATCTCACTGTGTCACAACCTTATAACCCAGCGTCAGCATGGGTTTGAGAGATCGGTCCTGTCAACTAATCTGATTGGTTTTTCTTCGAGGAGGTAAGTTTCAAGACTGGATCTGGGGGACACTGTGGATGTTTATATCTGGACTTTTTCAAAGGCATTTGACACCGTGCCACATAAAAGTTGGTATATAACTTGAGACTGCTGGGAATAGAGAAAACTGTGTATTTTGGGTAAGTAATTGGCTTAGTGATAGAAAACTAGGGTGGTCATGGCCACATCTCATATTGGTTTGATGTTACCAGTGGAGTGCCACAGGGGCCATTATGGGCCATTTCTTATTAATATTTTTATAATTGACCTTGTAGTGGGTTTACACAGTCAAGTTTCATATTTGCAGATGATACTAAGCTGTGTAAAGTAATAAATACTGAGGTCGATAGTTTAGCATACAGAGGGATTTGTGGAAGCTTGAGGAGTGGGCAGAGAATGGTTGATGGGTTTAATGTAGATAAATGTAAAGTTATGCACTTGGGCCATGGAACAAAAGTATAATTATGTTCTAAACAGTCAATTACTTAGTAAAACTCTGGAGCTTGAAAAGGACTTGGGGTTATTGGTGGATGGTAAACTAATTTTAGTTGACCAGAGCCAGGCGGCTGCTGCTAAGCAAATAAAATTATGGATGTTCAAGAGAGGAATAGAATCTCATGAAAAGACATAGTTTTGCCCTTATACAAATCCCTGGTCAGACCACACATGGAATATTGTGTACAGTTTTTTGGCACCAGTGTTAAAAATGGATATAGTAGGCTGGAACGGGTGCAGAGGAAAGCAACCAGGGATTAATAGGGAATGGAGGGATTAGAATTCACTGACAATTACAAAATTTGGGATTATTCAGTTTAGAAAAAAAGACGACTGAGGGGAGACCTCATTACAATGTACAAATACCTGAACGGACAGTACAAGGATCTCTCCAAAGATCTTTTTATACCTAGCATGTGACCAGGACAAGGGGCATCCTCTACGCCTAGAGAGAGCGATTTTACCTCAACATAGACAAAAGTTCTTTACTGTACGAGCAGTGATACTATGGAACTCCTCTGCCGCAGGAGCTTGTTATGGCGAACTCTATGTACTTGTTCAAGAGAGGCCGGATCCTTTCTGGAGAGAAAAATATCACAGGTTTGGGTGTGAGACACTGAGGGGTTAACTGTGGATAATGGGCTTTAATGTTTCCCCTAGGTTTTTGCTATTATGCAAGGCCTTAGTGCTGAGGTTGTGTTGTTCCATCACCTTGACACAGTGGTGGGACAGCCAATCAGCTAATAAGCTGCTTCAGCAGAGCTCAGAATGTTTCTCTCTCTGAAGGAGGCTTGGAGAGCACCAGCCTTGAACCTCTGTGCCTCTGGAGCAACAAAGGGTTTTTTTAGTGGTGATGTCAGAGAACCATGTTTAGTTAGCACCCTGACGGGTAGGATATTATTTTGTTTTGATGCCTTAATGGTGAAGGCTGTTTTTATTTTGATTCCTGCTGAAATAAACACAGGCTAAGACCTGTTTTGGAGACTGTACTTTGGTGTCACTTTCGTGAACGTGCATCACAGCACCCGCGACCACGGTCCTACTGGGCCAACTCTCCCACATATGGTCTTCGGATGCCGGGCAGTTCAAAAAAGACACACACCTGGCTGGCTACATCCTGCAACATTGCATGGCCTGGGTGAAAAGCAGCAGGCAAAGTTGCCGTTATAAAGCCAGATGGGACTTTTATTAAATACCTGCAAGAGGAATGCCAGGGCTAATCTCGACAGCTGCAGCAGCCATGCTCCATCAGCAGGAGGATAGTTCCGGCCATCACAGGAAGAGTCCAGGCTAATCGACAGCTGCAGCAAGCCATGCTCCAGCGCAGGAGTAGAGGTCCCGCCATCAGCAGCCATGCTTCAGCAAAACAACATAAGTCAGTCCCGGCAATTTTCCAGCTGATGATGGAAAATTTTCCTGGCGTATAGTCAGCACCAACAAAAAAAAAAATGCGACGACTACTGAGGGGTCCCAACTGGTTTGCAAGGGTATCCCCGGTTTGTCCAAGCGTTCCGCACGGCCTTGCAGTTACAAAAGGCTTTACAAAAAAATTACACGAATCCGACGACGTGGAGCGTATCTCTCCGCGGTGTTGCTAGCTAGTAGCAGAGCGAGAGGAGTTAACCGTCTGGCAGTGGCAGATGTCCTGTCACCGTTCCTTACAGGGGCGAATCGCAGAAGGCTTACTACGACCTGAAGTGAAACGGAACCGTAGTAACCCCCCCAGCTAAAGGCCGAGATTTCCTGGCTCGCTTGGGGTCACCGTTCAAGTTTCGTTCCAGCGGGTCCCACCAGTGGGCTACCTCATAAAAACTAACCTGATCCATCTTGGATTGAAGGCATGACCTGTCCATCTTTCCGGAAGTGGCTACAACCAAGGACTGCCCCCAGCATATGTATGAGAGAGTGGTTCTCGACAAGTTCACCCGTTCTCTCTGCCCTCTCGGCTCCACCGGTGGTTGATAGGCCGGTCCCACAAAACTGCGGAACTCTGTCCCTTGTAGAGAGGTATCGTGCTCCTGAGGACCTTCTACTTCCCTCTCCCACACGAACATGCCAGACGTTCCCAAACCATCTGTAGACTGCTACTGCGGGAAAGGGGGAATGTCAGGTTGGATGGGGTTCATTGGGGGGCGTGGATCCCCAGAAACCCAGTAGGCTCGTGACTAGGTCATAGCCGTATCCAGTGCTGCGATGCCATGAATGGGCCATAGTGCTGCCAACTGTCCACTGTCAGTGGAGCCAATGGACTGCACCAGACTCCGGCGAGTGTCCACTGTTTGCCCGGCCGGTTCTGGCAGCCGAGTCGATCGCGGATTCAGACCCCAGTGTATATGTACAATCGGTGGTGTCACAACACGGTGGATCCGTGCTAGACTCAGGGACTCCCAAACTCTGGCACCCTTTTGCGGGGGAACGTTGGTTTGACATCCTGGACTTACAGTGGGCGGAAAGTGGAGGGGTTTGTGTATACATGGGGACACTCGCAATATCCCACTGCCTTCATCAACTACAACGCTCCTTGTGGTACTGTTACCCATGAGTGGGGGTGGTGGGGACCCTGTTTCATGAGGCTATTATTCGGCAGCTTACCCGTTTTTTGGGGACCCTCTGGAACAGAAGACCCACCGCAGGTGCTGTTGGCAAGATAATGGACACAGTGTGTCCCGTCCTGCCCCTGAACCTTGAGGCCAATGTACCCACACCACCATAGGGGTTACCCCATGTTGATGATTCTCTCCCCTAGAGGTCCTGCTGGTGAGGTCAGGGCCGCGAGTAGGGTGGCCGACATGCCAGACCTTGAGATTTCCCGTGAAAATTTTGGGGCTGCACAGCTACAGACTCCAACCATTTTTGTTTAAGCACGTAGAATTTTATGTGATAAATGGGGTACTCCAACGACCAGGGGCTGACCAAATATCCCCCGAATGGTGATTGTTGGTGAACTGTTGTTACATGGTCAACAATACTGGGTGAGGAGTTGAGCAACTGGTAGTACCCCCCAATCTCACCGGAGGCCTGTGCTATAGTTGGCACCAAACAGTGCTTTCTGGGAGGCAGTAGGTGCTGAAAGACCCGAGAGAGGATCCTGCCAGATTTTTCTGGCCGGTGGTGTGGGAGAGGTAAAAGGTAATTGTAGCTCACTTACCTGCCCCCGGTGTCCCACTTCAGAGTCCTTTGGTCCAGCTAAACCAATCATCCGAGTTCCAATTTGAACGGATTGCCATGGCATCTGGTTGCCCCTAGCATCCTCAAGGGGGCACCAATAACATCTGGTTAATCTGGACTACGCTACGCGGTATCCCGAAGTGATTCCATTAAGGAAACACCTCCCCTCCTCCAACATATTGCGAGGAGCTGTTCCAGGTATTCTCACGCCAGCCTCCCCAAGGAAACTTGACTGACCATGGTACCCCTTCATTCTAGGGTATGAAGGAGATGTGTAGTTACTGCTGGTTAAACCGCTCCGCACTCTGTGTATCATCCCCTCAGACAGATGGCCTGGTCGAGAGGTTTAACAGACCTTGAGGGGATCTAAAGAGGGTGGTCATCAAAGATGGGAAGGACTGGGATGTTTGTTGCCCATTTGATGTTTGCCATACTTTAATTCCCCGTCCTCCACATGTTCTCCACCCCTTATCTTTTATTGGCCGCTCCCCACGTGGGCTTTTGGCTGTAGCCAAGGATACCTGGGAACAGGAGAGGCCCCCCCACCGTAGTTGTGATAGAACACTCTCCCTTATGCAGGAACCGCATAGCGCGGTAAGCCCCTTGTAAGGACTCATGACAAGGGCAACAAGAGCCCGTTAGTGGTCTACAATAGGTAAGCCAGACTCAGGACCTTTAACCAGGCGACAGAGTGCTAGTTCTGGTTCCCACCGTTGAGAGCAATTCTTGGCAAATGGCAAGGACCATATGACGTCATGGAGAAAGTGGGGAGGTAACCTACAAGTACCTCAGCCGGGAGGAGAACCCGAACAGATATACCACGTGAACCTCCTAAAGCCCTGGAGGGAAAGAGAGTCCCTGATGGCCGTGGGGTAGAAAAAGCGTCTGTCCCCAAGAAGGGACACGGAGGTGGTGTACCCGATTCCAAGGGGTGCCTGAAGTACGGATCTCGGAGTCCTCTCCAGGCCCCAATTCAGGAACGAGGAAGTTTTGTGCTCCGAATGTTGATTGTTTCTTAAGTTACCGGGACGTACTTCATCATCAGCATTACATCATAACCGAACCCCACATCCTGGTACAACCAAAAACCCTACCGGGTCCCTGAAGCCGCCGGCTTGCCATATCCGAATAATCAGGCATATGTTATCCCTGGGGGTTATCGAGTAGTCTAAAAGTGCGGTCGAGTCCTATTGTGTTATTCCCAAACCTGATGGTTCCCTACGTGTTCTGCAATGAGTTTTAGAAGTGGAACGAGGTGTCCCAAATTTGATTCTTATCCATGCCCAGGGTTTGACGAGTGTGATAGAACGACTTGGACCAGGCTAGGTTAGTCTCCCTTGACTTACAAAGGGTATTATCAGGTCCCCCTTACTGACAGGGCCAAAGAGATACCGCTTCTTTTACCCCTGACGGGCTTTTTCATCTACGGGTACTCCCCTTTGGCTACATGGGCTGGGCTCCCGCCACATCCAAGGTTACTGTATCTCGTACTAACACCTCACCGGAGATAATGCCCTCGCCTACCGATGACTCATAGTTTATAGTAATGATTGGGAGGAGTCACCTGGCCAAGGTCAAGCATGGTAGCTCCCTGAGGGCAGCAGGGTTGACGCGGAACCCCCAAACATGTGCCACTGGGTTGGAAGAGCCCATTACCTACCTGGGTACCGTATTGTGAGTGTCCATCAGACCCCAAGTAAATAAAATTAGAGGCGATCCACAGTGGCCACCACCTATGAGCAAGAAGCAAGTGAGGGCTTTTCCTAGGCATGTGGGCTATTACGCCGAGTTATCCCCGATTTTGCTACCATATAGGCGGCACCCCTGACTGACCCTGACCAAGGGTAGCAGGGCGGTGATGTAAAGTGTAGTGAAGAGGCTGAGGGTGTCTTTCCAGTCAGCGACTTAAGACGGTTTTGTGCGAGTTCTGATCACCCCTAACTTCACCAAGACCTTATTGTGCAGACTGACGCTTCTGACGTGTGACTAGGGGCATGTCCTGTCCCAAGTAGTGGATGGTAGACATCCCGTGACATTCCTGAGCCGCAAGCTCACCCTCCGAAAAGACTTATAGCATAGTTAGAGGGAGTTCTTGGCGATAACATTGGGCTCTGGAAATCCCTGAGATACACTTATATGGCGACAGTTTACACTATGCCGCTCACTCTCCTCCCCTCACCTGATGATCGGCCAAAGAGAGGAACGCCGGGGTCACAAGGTGGTTCCTAATGCTGCAAATTTCAAATTCAACTGTGGAACATCGGCAGGAAAGCTGCATGGAATTCGATGCCCTGTCTCGTACCCACTGTCCCGATGGCCCAAAAGTGTTCCCCCCCAGGGTCAAACAGAGGGGGAGTGGTATTTGAAGACACTGAAGGGGTTAACTGTGGATGGGCGTAATGTTTTCCCCCTAGGTTTTGCTATATGCAAGGCCTTAGTGCGATGTTGTGTTTGTCAGCACCTTGGACCAGGTGGTGGGAACACCATCAGGCTAATAGCCGCTCAGCAGAGCTCAGAATGTTGTCTCTCTCTGTAAGAGGCGGGAGAGTCCCTCAGCCTGGACTCTGTTCTTGGAGCAACAAATGGATTTTTTTTTTAGTGGTGAGTCAGAGAACCATTGTTTAGTTTAAAACCCTGACGGGTAGGATTTATTTTGTTTTGATCCTGAATTTGAAGGCTTTTTATTTTGATTCTGCGAAATAAACACAGTAGACCTGTTTGACTGTCCTTGGTGTCACTGTCGTGACCTGCAATCACAGCACCCCGCTACCACACGGTCTCTAACTGGGCCACATCCTCCTCCCACATGGGATAAAACATTTATTTAATTTTAAAGAGTGGACTGATGGAACTTGTCACATCTTTTTCCAGCCTTCATATACTATGATACTATAACTACTATAGAATCGTCAGGAGCTGGCACACACCGAGGACGAGAACAGGAACGGACTGGCACATAGGAACAAGAGGAACAGGAACGTATTGGCCAATAAGGAACGGACGACAAACCAGAACGGCTGGCAACACAGGAAAGGTCACAGGAACGCCAAGAAAACGGATATTTGCGGAAACACAGGAGAGCTTTCTTTTCATGGAAGGTAATCTTGGGTGTGAGTGGTCTGGGCGTGTGACAGGAAGAGGTTGGAGATTTAAATCAAGGCACACGCCAAATGATGCGGCAGCGCCGAGTGGGGAACAGGGAGATCGCTGCTGAGCCAGGGGAGTAAGTGGTGCCAGGGCACAGGATGTACATGGAGAGGCAACTGGGTGCACCCGCGATCCGAGTATGTATCGCGGAGCACTGTGACAGTAGTCATTATTGCACTGCACAAAACTGGCCTAAACAGGGAAGAGTATCGCAGCTAGAAAGATTGCACCTCAGTCAACAATCTATTGCGCATCAATCAAAAGAATTCAAGGAGAGAGGTTCCATTGTTGCAAAAGGCTCCAGGGCACCCAAGTAGGACCAGCAAGCCAGGCCTGCGTCTTAAAGTGTTTCAGCTTCCGGATCGGCTACCAGCAGTGCGCGAGCTTGTTCACAATGGCAGCAGGCAGTGTGAGTCCATTTGCACGCACCTGTGAGGCGGAGACTCTTGGAGCAAGGCCTGGTGTCAAGGAGGGCAGCAAAGAATCCACTTCTCTCCAAAAAAACTCAGGACAGTGATGTGCAAAGTAGCGACGGACTGTGAGGTGGGTAAAGTCTTTTCCTCTGATTGTTTGGAAAATCGGAAAACAGCTTGTTCGGCGAAGACATGGTGAGCAAAACACCATTATCTCATGCCGACTATAAAGCTCCTGCAACCATTCATTGTGAGGCTTGCTATCTCAGCTAAGGGAACGGCTCTCTCACATTCTGCCTAAAAAAAATCCATGAAAAAGAATGTACCAAAATGTCCTCCACACAACTTCCTCCCAACCGTCAAGAGCAGTTTGGTGATCAACAATGCCTTTTCCATGATGCTATGTATAACTAATGGCTCAGGGAAAAAACTCAGGGACAGACTGATATTCTGCACAAGGTACAGGGAGTGGACTGCTGAGACGGGGTAAACCATTTTCTGGATGAATACTGTTAAGGAGATCGCACAGGTTCGGACGCCATCTTGAATACTGTCCGCCATCTTAGATACAGCGGCCATGTTCCCTAACCATTGTCAAGTTAATGTCATGATTCAAACTTCATTTTATGTAACTTGTTGCTCGCCTGTCAGCTATACCTTGACATTTAATGAGAAGCCAGTCCTGTCCTCGATGCTGCATGATATTAGGATTCTGAAGCCCACTTATCATATCCTTCTCAGCAAACTAGTATAAACAATATCTGTGTCAAGGTCTCTGAGAACTGAGCACAATTAATTAACTTTTTTCCCCAGAATGTGCTGATGACCATAGGTTTGGAGTATACTATTCACGTCCCTCTGATGACTCTTCTGTCTGTTATATATTATGCATTTTGATTATTAAAGGGTAGAAGATCTTGACTAAGAGATTGACGTGTGTCTTGTTTTTAATGTTCAATCATGGGTTAATTAGGACTCACCTACAAAGTCAGAGGCTGTTGGGCCCTGCCTAAAAACCCTATCAAATAACCTTTCCTCGTGTTTGGAACATCTGGAAAACGCTTGTTCGGAAGACAGGGAGGATACCACATTCTTGTCTCATGCCAATGTAAAGCATCCTGCAACCATTCATGTGTGGTTGCTTCTCAGCCAGGGATCTGCTCTCTCACATTTTGCCGAAAAACACATCCATGAATAAAGAATGGTACCAGAATGTCCTCCAGAGACACTTCTCCCAACCGTCCAAAGCAGTTTGGTGATCAACAAAACAGAGAATTTGGGTCCATGGCCTGGAAACTCTCCATATCTTAATCTCATTGAGAACTGTGTTCAATCATCAGAGACTGTTGGACAAACAAAACCACAAATTGTGACAAAATGCAAGCATTGATTGTGCAAAGAATGGACTGCTATCAGTCAGGATTTGTCCAGAAGTTGATTGAGAGCAGCCCGGGGAGACTTCCTCTGATTGTTTGGAAAATCTGGAAAACAGCTTGTTCGGCGAAGACAAGGTGAGCGATACCACCAGTTTTATCTCATGCCGACTATAAAGCATCCTGCAACCATTCATGTGTGAGCTTGCATCTCAGCTAAGGGAATCGGCTCTCTCACATTCTTGCCTAAAAAAACATCCATGAATAAAGAATGGTACCACAATGTCCTCCAACAGCAACTTCTCCCAACCGTCCAAGAGCAGTTTGGTTATCAACAATGCCTTTTCCATGTGATAACTAAATGGCTCAGGGAACAAAACCTCAGGGACAGACTGATATTCTGCACAAGGTACAGGGAGTGGACTGCTGAGGACTGGGGTAAAGCCATTTTCTCGGATGAATACTGTTAAGGAGATCGCACAGGTTTCGGACGCCATCTTGACTACTGTCCGCCATCTTAGCTACAGCGGCCATGTTCCCTAACCATTGTCAAGTTAATGTCATGATTCAAACTTCATTTTATGTAACCTGTTTGCTCGCCTGTCAGCTAATACCCTTTGACATTTAATGAGAAGCCAGTCTGTCCTCGATGCTGCATGATATTAGGATTCTGAAGCCCACTTATCATATCCTTCTCAGCAAACTAGTATAAACAATATCTGTGTACAAGGTCTCTGAGAACTGAGCACAATTAATTAACTTTTTTCCCAGAATGTGCTGATGACCAATAGGTTTGGAGTATACTATTCACGCCCCTCTGATGACTCTTCTGTCTGTTATATATTATGCATTTTGATTACTAAAGGGTAGAAGATCTTGACTAAGAGATTGACGTGTGTCTTGTTTTTTATGTTCAATCATGGGTTAATTAGGACTCGCCTTACAAAAGTCAAGAGGGCTGTTGGGGCCCTGCATAAAAATCCCTATCAAATACCCTTTCCGATTGTTTGGAACATCTGGAAAACTGCTTGTTCGGAGAAGACAAGGTGAGCGATACCACCAGTCTTGTCTCATGCCAATTGTAAAGCATCCTGCAACCATTCATGTGTGGGGTTGCTTCTCAGCCAAGGGAATCGGCTCTCTCACATTCTTGCCTAAAAACACATCCATGAATAAAGAATAGTACCAGAATGTCCTCCAAGAGCAACTTCTCCCAACCGTCCAAGAGCAGTTTGGTGATCAACAAAACAGAGAATTTGGGTCCATGGCCTGGAAACTCTCCAGATCTTAATCTCATTGAGAACTTGTGGTCAATCATCAAGAGACGGTTGGACAAACAAAACCAACAAATTGTGACAAAATGCAAGCATTGATTGTGCAAGAATGGACTGCTATCAGTCAGGATTTGGTCCAGAAGTTGATTGAGAGCATGCCAGGGAGAATTACAGAGGTCCTGAAGAAGAAGGGTCAACACTGCAAATATTAACTTGCTGCATTAACTCATTCTAACTGCATTCTGCTGCATTAACTATTTTCTCGCTCTCCACCTTCAAAAATCCATAACTTTTTCATTTTTACGTGTGAGGGCGTATTTTGTGCGTAACAAAATTTACTTTCCCGTAATGGTATTTATTTTAACATGCCGTGTATTGGAAAAAAATTCCAAATGTGGAAAAATTGAAAAAAAAAAAAATGCACGTCACGTTCCTGTGGGCTCAGTTTTTACGACTTTGACTGTGCACTCCAAATAACACCTCAGCTTTATTCTGTGGTTCGGTACGATCGCGGTGATACCAAATTTATATAGGTTTTATTGCGTTTTAATACATTTTCAAAAATTAAATGAATGGGTACAAAAAAGAAAAACATTTTTTTGCCATCTACTGACGCTAATAACTTTTTCATACTTTGGGGTACAGAGCTGTGTGTAATTTTTTTGCGAAATGAGCTGACGTTTTCATTGCTACCATTTTGAGGACTGTGCGACAATTTGATCACTTTTTATTCCATTTTTTATGTCATGTAAAAAGGTGTAAAAGTCACATTTCAGACATTTGGGCGTCATTTTCCGTCTCGGAGGTCACCACCGGCCGTTTTTATATTTTGATAGATTGCCCATTTTGGGACGCGGCAATAACTTATATGTTTGCGATTTTTACTGTTTATTATGTTTTATATCAGTTCTAGGGAAAGGGGGTGATTTGAATTTTTAATATTTTATTTTTATTATTTTTTTTTTACTTTTTTTTGCCTCCTACATTATACTGCAATACTACTGTATTGCAGTATATGGCATTTTTGCAGGTCATTCATTACAATGAACCACTGGCTCATTGTAACGAATCTGCAGAAGCCATTTAGCCTCGGGTCAAACAAAGTTATTAGTGGTGGGGGTTTGCTGCATTATGCAACAACCCCCACCCTTGTATGAAGAGGACTCAGCCCGTGAGCCCTCTTCATACATTCCCTGCACCTCTGCGCGGTAGAGCAACGGCGCAGAGCGTTAAGGGGTTAAAGGGGTATTCTCATGAAGACAAAATTCTTAGTTATATTCAGGATAACAAAATAACACATTCCCTAATTCACTGTTATTAACAAAAAGCATTTTACAGACACAAGTCCAACCTGTTACTCAGTTATGGATTTTTAAAGGCGGGAATTAAAAAACTAAAAAGCAAAAATGAAAAAGGGCATCGGCGGGAAGGGTTTAATCTTTCATACATAAAAGAAATTGAAAACTAAAAGGAGGGTTATAAATGTAATGGGAAAGGAGTCATTAAAATCCCTAAGCAGGGGCATAACTACAGGGATAGCAGCCATAGCATCTGCTATGGGGCCCACAGTGTCAGGGGGCCCAGGCAACTGCGGTATTGTATGTGAATATGCTATATGTGATGCATATATGCTCTAAATGTGTATGCATATGTGCTGTGTATGTGTTGTATGTCTGTGTATATGATGCATGGGTGCATATGGTTATGTATGTATGTGCATATATATGGTGTATGTATATTTTTAAGGGTAAATGGGGCCCCATTCAGAAGTCCACTATGGGCCCATGCCTCTCCTAGTTATGCCACTGGCTGTTTATTATTTCTTATTTTTAAAGTTCTGTAGGTTTGTTCTTAAACTGAATTTGTATGTAAGCTGGAACTGTATATTTTATAATTGTAGCCCCAGCCAAATTTTTTTGGTCTCCGTGACAACTCAACTGGATTTTAAAAATGTTGGGTTGTCATAAAATCCGGGATTAACAATAAATCTAAACTGCAGACACCTGTGATAAGTGTTACATCTGATCATTGTATCCTGGGACTAAAGTACAGTAAATTACCAACATCCAGAGGTCCGTTTGTAACTATAGGTCATCTGTAAGTCGGGTGTTCTTAAGTAGGGGACTGCCACTAAGTTATTCAGATGGACGTACAATGCACATACCTCCCAACCGTCCCGCTTTCGGCGGGACTGTCACGGTTTTTTAGCTGTGTCCCACCACCCCGGGAGGTTAAGAGATTCTCACGCTTTGTTCTGCATTGTCCCGGTCCAAGAGACTGAGTCCCGTCTCAAGGTTCCGGGACACAGTGGCTGCAGAGACAGAGGAGACAGCGCGGAGGCTGTGAAGTCTGAGCCTCAGCTCCCAGCAGAGCAGAGCACGGCCCCCTCTCCTCCCCCGGGCCGCCCCTCCCCCTGTGTGAGCTGCCGCGGGATCTGTGAGGAGGAATCAACAGGGGGCAGGGAGGGGGGGGGTGTCACCTCGAGATCCTGAGCTCCCAGCACAGCATTGCAGAGCACAGCATGGCCCCTCCTCTAACCCCCCCCCCCCCCCCCCCCCCTCGCTGTGAGCTGCCGTGATGTCTGAGGAGGAATCATCAGGGGAGGGGTCACCTGGAGAGCGGCTGCTGTGTGACCCGGCCATAGACCCTGCAGACTCCTCTGCTCCTTCTCCTGAAGCTGTGGAGGTGCAGGGGGCAGCACAGAGGAGAAATAGCAGCACCTTGTATGATGTGCTTAACCCCCTCAGGAGCTGCAGACGTCCATTAGAAGCATCTCTACAGCAGGGATGAGGAAGGACACAGCCTGACCCTCACATCATACACAGGTACAGGTCAGCGTGTGACAGGAGACATCTATCAGGACTTGTATGGCAGCTTTGTGACGTACAAGCCCTGAAATAATCGCAATATCACCACGCTCTAACACCCACGAAGCCGACTCCGATTGCGGGTGTTAAACCCTTACACGTTGCGGTCAAGCATGACCGCGGCGTGTAAGGGCGTTTCCGCTATGGATCGGATCCCCCGTGCGCTTACTGGGGGATCCGATCCACTTCTGGGCAGCTCCGAGGACTGCCATGTGCCCCGGAGCTGCCTGATCTCCGAGGCAGTCAGATCCCTTCCGGGTCTGACCGTAAACTGTCTGCGCATGCGTCTGCATGCGCAGACAGTTTACACTGCTCTACAATGAAATAGTATTGTAGAGCAGTGTATCAGAGCATCGCTGGTTCAAGTATGGAAAGGTAAAAAACATGTAAAAACACTAAACACTACACATTAGAATAAATAAAAAATAAATGCATAAAAATATAAGCCCCTAAAATGTCACTTTCCCATAAAAACGCCTAGCCCTCTCCATAGCCGAAAGACTTTGCTGCATATTGCAGCAAAGTCTTACCGGTAGCACTGACCGCGGTTGTTTTCGTGCTGATCGCCACCGGCAAAGCTGCCGGCGGCTTCAAAAAGATGGCAGCGCATTGGCCGCCGCCATCTTTCCGAGAATCGACGCTCCCCGTGACGTCATCAGGGAGTGGCGATCCGTCACCATGGCAGTGTCGGGTCTCAAGAAAACCCGAAGCTACTTTGGGTTAACTCATGCATTACAATGTGCTATCAGCACATTGTAATGTATGAGTAGTAAAATCCCCATATACTGCCATACTGCAGTATGGCAGTATATGATAGGATCGTACAGACACCCTAGGGTTAAAGTACCCTAGGGAGTCTGAAAAATAGTAAAAATAAAAAAAAGTTAAAAAAAAAAGAATTATAATAAAAAAACCTAAAAACTCAAATCACCCCCCTTTCCCTAGAATTGATATTAATATAAATAAACAGTAAAAATCCTAAACACATTAGGTATCACCGTGTCCAAAAATGCCTGATCTATCAAAATAAAATAACGGTTTTTCACTGCGTTTAACCCCGTAACAGAAAATCGTGCCCAAAGTCGAAAAATGGCACTTTTTTGCCATTTAAAAAAAAATTCTATAAAAAGTGATCAAAAGGCCGTACAGTCCTAAAAATGATAACATTGCAAACGCCATCAAGTCGCAAAAAACGGCACCACCCACAGCTCTGTACACCAAAGTATAAAAAAGTTATTAGCCCCAGAAGATGGCAAAATCCCCCCAAAAATTTTTGTACAGGAGGTTTTAATTTTTTTAAATGTATGAAAACATTATAAAACCTATATAAATTTGTTATCCCCGTAATCGCACCGACCCAAAGAATAAAGTAGACATGTCATTTGGGGCGCTCAGTGAAAGACGTAATATCCAAGCCCACAAAAAACGGCACAAATGCGTTTTTTTTACCAATTTCACTGAATTTGGAAATTTTTTCCTGCTTCCCAGTACACGGCACGGAATATTTAATACCGTCACTATGAAGTGTAATTTGTTACGCAGAAAATAAGCCGTCACACAGCTCTGTACATGGAAAAATAAAAAAGTTACAGATTTTTGAATGTGGGGAGTGAAAAATTAAAACGCAAAAACGAAAAAGGGCTGCGCGGGAAGGGGGTTAATTAATCCTTTTTTTTTTTAAAAAAAGCCCTAAAGAGTGATAAAAAAATGTTCTGCACAACTCTTCTCGCAAAAAATAAGCCCCTAACCAGATTTGTCAGCCGAAAAATAAAAAAGTTATGCATATGAAAAGATGGTGATGCTAAAATGAATAAGATTTTCTCCAAATTAGTTTTTATTCAGTACAATTGAATAAAATACACAAAACACCCACATGTTGAAGCTCCAAAGTTATAACCACGTAGTGACACGGGGCAGATCTGAAAAAACGGCCACGTGAGGAAGGTGAAAAGTAGCTTCTGCAGCTGAGGGTGTATGAAGGGGATCACAGGAGGAGGCTGGAGGACAGGAGGCTACGGGAGGAGGCTGGAGGACAGGAGGTTACAAGAGGAGGATGGAGGACAGGAGGCTACAGGAGGAGGATGGAGGACAGGAGACTACAGGTGGAGGATGGAGGACAGGAGGCTACAGGAGGAGGCTGGAGGACAGGAGCTACAGGAGGAGGCTGGAGGACAGGAGGCTACAGGAGGAGGCGGAGGGCAGGATGATGCTGGAGGACAGGATGATGCTGGAGGAGGCTGGAGGACAGGATGATGCTGGAGGAGGCTGGAGGACAGGAGGCCACAGAAGGAGGATAGAGGACAGGAGGCCACAGAAGGAGGATAGAGGACAGGAGGTCACAGAATGAGGCTGGAAGACAGGAGGCCACAGGAACCCGGGAAACAGGAGGACCCAGAATGAGGCTGGAGGACAGGAGGAGGATGGAGGATAGGGGATCACAGGAGAAGGCTGGAGGACTGGAGGCTACGGGAGGAGGCTGGAGGACAGGAGGAGGAGGATGGAGGACAGAAGGCTACGGGAGGAGGCTGGAGGACAGGAGGTTACAAGAGACTGGAGAACAGGGGGGTACAGGAGGCGGATGGAGGACAGGAGGCTACAGGAGGAGGATGGAGGACAGGAGACTACAGGAGGAGGCTGGAGGACAGGAGGCTAAAGGAGGAAGCTGGAGGACAGGAGACTACAGGAAGAGGATGGAGGACAGGAGACTACAGGAGGAGGATGGAGGACAGGAGACTACAGGAGGAGGCTGGAGGACAGGAGGAGGCTGGAGGACAGGAGGAAGATGGAGGACAGGGGACTACAGGAGGAGGATGGAGGACAGGAGGCTACAGGGGGAGGCTGGAGGACAGGAGGAGGATGGAAGACAGGAGGTTACAGGAGGAGGATGGAGGACAGGAGACTACAGGAGGAGGCTGGAGGACAGGAGACTACAGGAGGAGTCGGAGGACAGTCGTAGGCTTGAGACAGGAGGAGGATGGATGAGGATGGAGGCTACAGGAGGCGGATGTATGACAGGAGCCGACAGCAGGAGGATTGAGGGACAGGAGACTAAGAGGAGGCTGGAGGACAGAGACTACCGAGGAGGCCTGAGAGACTAGGAAGGAGGATGGAGGACAGGAGACTACAGGATACGGGCTGATACCGGAAGGCTACAGGAGAGGCCTGGGACAGGAGCTAACAGGAGGAGGATGGAGGACAGGACAGTATGGCGGAGCAGGAGGCCTACAGAGGGACTGGAGGACAGGAGTCACATGGAGTGGAGGACAGTGTCACGAGGGAAAGGATGGTCAAGAGTGAGACAGGAGTCCACAGGAGGAGATGGGGACGGAGCCTACAAGGAGGAGGATGGAGTGACAGGAGACTACATTGGGGAGCAGGAGTACAGGGAGGATGGGGACAGGGAGAACTGGAGGATCTGGAGGAACAGGATGAGATAGAGAAGGGAAGCCTATTAGGAGATGAGGACAGGAGACTACAGGATGAGGCGAGAGGACAGGATACTACATGAGAGCTGGAGGACAGAGGAGGATGGGACAGAGGCTACAGAGGATGGATTAAGGACAGGAGACTACAGTAGCGAGATGGATGCAGAGACTACAGGATGAGGCTGGAGTACAAGGAGTAGTATGGCGTACAGGAGGTTACAGGAGCATGCTTGAGGAACAGAGGAAGAATGGAGGAAAGATACACAGGAGGAGTATGGAGGGACAGGAGACAAAGGATGAGCTGGAGGACAGGAGGAGGATGGAGGACAGGAGGCTACAGGAGCAGGCTGGAGGACAGGAGGAGGATGGAGGACAGGAGACTACAGGAGGAGGATGGAGGGCAGGGACCACACCATGTGAGAAGGGGTGGGAGTAGGAGTACAGATAGCATTATGTTTAAGTTTGGGGTGAAAAATAAAAGCTGAAAACCAAATGTAAAGGCAGAATAAAATTAAAGAGGGGTTTATATGTTTTACATGTTGCAGAGTTGCATTAGGGGATATTATATTGGTCCACGATAAGGCGGGCCAAATTAAGGGGCGTTGTACCATGTGGGGACCATCAAGTTCGATATTATATTATGCCTGTGGGTGTGACAATGGGCGTGGTTTAGAAAAAAAGGGGGATGGGCTTTGTGTCCCTCTTTCCCTTGCCCAAAAGTTGGGAGGTATGCAATGCACAATCTTCCCAGATTTACACACCCACATATTGTATGACACGACTATAATATGATGTGTGAACAAGGCTTTGTTTGGTCAGAATTGGCTCCCAACTAATAAACATGGCAATGTGCATTTTATTGTGACAGTCTTCAATGTTATGTTTTTCACCCACTTCCTATATCCAGTTTGGCTTTTGCAATGTAACAATGTACGGGTCACTGCCCCCTTTCCTCTCTCTCTCGCGTGACCCTGCGTTTTTGTCCGTTTTGTGCAAAATGAATCTTTACTTTGGGCAAATTCCCGTTTCTTCGCCTGTATACATCTCTTCTCTATACATAATTGCTGCGACACATAACGGAAAGCTAAGCAATAAGTATATCACCGAAATAATGGCGTGACGAGCCCTTTCACCACGGGCAGACAAGAGGTGCGGTGCCCACACTAAACATGGCGGCCGCATTCCTGGGAGAAGCCCCCTCCCTGTATACGCAGTGCCCTGCGACCCCCGGACAGTCATGGCGCGGATGTGTGTTGTGCTGGCGGTGCTCGTCTGCTTGTCTGCTATCACACAGGCAAGCCAATTATTAGGAGGATGGGAGCCATTGGATGTTGACTCCGCAGGGGTGAAACAGGCTATGGAATCTGCATTATCACAGTATAACAAGCAGAGCAATGACATGTTCCAGTACCGGGCGGTGAAAGTGAACAAAGCCAAAAAACAGGTCAGTGCCCGATCAGGAGGCTGCTGGGACCGCAGTACTTGTGCGTAGCGGAGCTGAGCGTTACAGTACTGGGGTGGTACAAGGGTACTAGCAGGGGCTGTGTAGTGACTGTATATGGCTGGTGCTTTGTCCTGCCATGAAGTGATTACTGGGCAGATTATCTGTGGCTCAGCAGAGAACATTGCAGAGCTGGATGTGTTGTGATGCCCTGCAGAGCTCACCCTCTTAACCCCTTACTACTATAAATCATGTAGCCCTCCGCCAGTATTTTCTGTGATTTTGCACATTTTAGGCTTCCTAAGAAATGCATTTTTTTCCAAATATCAGGAAAAGTAGTAAAACTCTCCCATGGGTTCACTAAGAGGGCTCTTTGAGTTCTTTGAACTTTTGGTCGGTATTCACACCGAGAAAAAAACCTTCAGGAAGCACCACTACGTTTCATATCTCTAAATGTATACATGAGTTGTGCCATCAGCACAGCTCAAAAAGGTGAGTGTAATATTTTACACTACTGTCACTCAACGATTACTGGAAGATAACCTGCACATTGAGTGCCCCTTGGCTCTCTCTTGTTTGTTTCATTTTAGGCTTCCTGAGATACACATGTGGATTTCCTCATAATTCCTGACATATTCTGTAGCTTAGGATAGTCTGTTGTTATCACTCGCTCATTCTTTTCCACGTCGAGGCTTAAAACCTACTGTTGTCTATGCAAGGAGGTTTCACAAATCTGTGTATAGTCAAGTTTCTGCCACGTCCTTCAAAACTCACATGTTCAGGTTCTATACGTATAAGACGGCTTTATGTCAGCCAGGTACTGTAGCATCCTGGTCGTTCTAGAGCGCTCTGCATCATAACTACCCCTGATGCAATAAGTTCCGGTCATAAGGCCGTGACTAGTCCAAGAAATGTGGCAGAAATCTGGAACATGTTTCTCCCGCTAAACATAGTCTTGTAAAAAAAAGAAAAAAGCTACATTCACATCATGGGCGAGACTTATCACTGCTTCTACGCCAGTTTTCTGAATTTGCGATTCTTAAAACGCATACATCACCTCCACGCCATGTGGCCAAAGATTTTCAAAACCCAGGTTTTTATGCAAATATATGTTTTACCTGGAGGCGTGCAAGAGGCTTGGCCCTTTTGATGTATGCCGGAACGCGGTCACTTTCATACAATCTTGCATCGGCATATAGCCCTCCCTTATTCCCAGACAGATAAAAACGAGGTGTGAGCCTATTCTTATCCTAAATTGTAATAGTATTTAGGCTCTGTTCGGGATGAAATGATGCACTTCATTACAATATTCTATTGTGTGTTTCAAGAAGTAAACGTATGTATACAGACCAGACGGAGGTGAACACGGATAGTCCAGTGGAGGTATACGGATAGATGTACAATGCATGTGTGAACCTTTTATGGCCTACATGCAGATTATGTTTAAAAACCTAACCTCATGTGCACTGCATATTAACCAGTCCAAAACAGGTCTTGTTCTAAGTTTTTCATGTGGACTTTGGGTCCATATATGATGCTGTATGTGGCCTTAATCCTTACACAGACACAATGTAGGGTTGAGGCTTATCTATGTTTAGACGCTACCAGAGATTTGGTGGATTCGGAATCTGATGAACTTCAAAATGTCATTATGGTAAGTTTGTATGTCTTGTACTATAGTCAACATGTAAGATTTCTTCCTTCCTCTCCAAAATAGGTTGTATCTGGAATAAAGTACATATTGGATGTGGATGTTGGACGGACAAACTGTAGGAAGCCAGCCACAAATGCAAATGCCTGTCAACTCCATACAGATCCTACGCTTGCTAAGGTATTGTCCAGCTTTAGAATTTATTTTCCCCTTATTTATTTTCAAGTTATTTCTGTTCTGATTTTACCTTCTGGTAGGCCATTATATTTGGATGGGTATGTATGACAGATGAAATGCAATTTGTGAACCGCAACAGAGCTGCAGTAACCCTGCTCTGTCAGTACATAGAAAACTGAGGTTGCTTCAATCTCTGTTCAGGGGCTGGAAGTTGCTGTGGGCAGCTGATTGATATGAGTCTGATGTTGGTGTCAATGTATGATATGACCTTTTATTAAAATGCAGCTCATGCTTCATATACGTTACTTTGAGTACATAGGGCAATACTAGGTAGAAAAAAATAGCTTTATAATATAGAAATCTAAACATCTGTAACAAGATCTTAAAGAGAAGCTGTCACATTTTCGCATATACAGCTAGTGACAGGTTCCTGTAGAGCCCTGTTAATTTATTGACCTCCTTTTGGATAAAAATAGTTTCCCTCATATCCCCAGAAATGAACTTTATTTTATATCCCTGGCATCAAAGAAGGCTTGTCATGCTCGGCCGGCCCCTCCCATCTCTCTTCCGAGCATGTCATGTGACCAGAGTGACAGCATCAAAGGTACTTTAGCCTTCTAACATTAGCAAACTGTAGACCAGGCATATATCTGATCACGTGAAATCACAGCAGCCTCCATGAACTTCTACTCTTCTCCATCCTCCAGGAAGGCATGCTGTAATTTCATGTAATCAGATACATACATCGGGTAGATCTTGAAAATGTTATAGGACCATAGAAGATGTCAACCTGGTCCTTCCCAGTGATGAAACAGAGCTATCCATACAGCAGAATATCATAGCCTGTCAATCAAGAACAAGGAGGCAGGGCAATGCAAGTAATTGTTTTACATGTGTGACTCACTAGTGATGGACTCTCATCATGTGAGTTGCATATAAGTTTAGAAACTGATTTCTGTAACATTGCAGCCATGGAAAGGAACAGTTTAGGGATAAGGGCAATGATTTTTAATAATAGTTTTAAATGAGGTCTTCATTTTGGCTGGGTTAGTTTGCATGACAGGTTCTCTGTTAAATATGTTTTTTTTTTTTCCGTTAAACTCACAGATACGCTGTATTCCTGCAGGTTACAAGTAGACACAGATACTGTACACCACTCTCCATTTTTCTGATTCCTAAAACTTCTTCAGAGAAAGATTGGTACTGTAGATTAAGATCACATCTTCATGTTTAGTAGATTATGAACAAACTGTTTGTTTTTACTATTATATCAGGACCCGTTGGGTACTTGAACACTTGTACAGTATAAATTGTGAATAAACTTCCTCTCTTTTAGTGAAATAGAGACTGCCATATGACGGCCATTGTAGTCCCATACAGCATTCTCCCTTTCAGCTGTCAGGGAAACCAATTGGCGCCCATGGACAGATGCTGCATAGGTGCTGGAGCAGTCATAGTTTTTAGGAAAATATTAATTAGAACTGGTTTATATTCTCTGCTAGCAGTAGTACCTGGCATTGCCAAAGATAGTAAATAATTGCTCTTAGCTATAACGTAAATGAATGGGTTAACAAAAAATATTTCGGACATAAAAAAAATCAAACCAAAAACTGAAATTTGTGTTGCTCCTGATCCGTACATGTTCACACTACCTTCCCTGGTTCTTGTAACCGTGCTATTTCTCCTGGTGGGGCCCTACATTGAGATTTGGTGTCATTAGAAGCTGGCCCTGCAGTGTTGTGATGTTAATTCTGCCACGTGTTTATACGTATATACGTGATTTCCTTCCTAGAAATGTGTCCAAGCTTTGAACAAATAGTGTTTGTCTGTCTTTTCATCCCTTGGAGCATGGGATTGTGGGAGATAATTCAAGAAGTACTTGCAGATATGTAGTGTATGTCGCACTGGATGTGACTGGAATATCGGAAATGATATAACTGCAGATTGATATTCCAACCACATCCAGAGCTGTAGTCATCTGAGATCATATAATGGTAAATGATTGCAGCTCTGGATGTGATTGGATTTGTGTTCTGGATGTGACTGGAGTATTGGATATATTACGGCAACACTGCAGCTTTGGATGTGACTGGAGTATCAGAGATGATCTAATGTCTCTGCCTTGGGTAATCATCACAGTTTTTAATCATAAGCTGTCTTATGATTACATACCAAGAGTGTAATCTATTGCCTATAGCATCCACTGAGAGCTCATTAAAATGACCTGTTGCAAAATAGAAGCTGAGCTGTGATCAACATTGTAACCTTGTCCTGTAACTTGTCTTCATCCATAAACCATGATGTAATTGAATTAGTAATTTGATGATCAGAAAGGCTGCTATATTAAAGTGCTAATTTTTACTTATTTTCTATTTGTTTTAGATTTCTACTTGCACTTTTGAAGTGTTTGTGAAGCCTTGGATGGGAATCTCTAAGTTGATAAATCATTCATGTGCTAGTTCCACCTAATAAGGCGGCTAACAAGGTGTTTTATTCAGTTATTATAGCATACACTATGGTGAGATTGGTCACCTGTAGTTTTTAACTTCAATAAAAACTTATTGTAAAAATGAACTATATAATGTTTAACCATAATAAAGTTAACCAGTTTCTTCTCAGAAAGTTACCTCTCCCTTATGCGTGTAATGCTCTGATGACCAAATTTCTGTTCCAGCAAGCAAACTTTGATACACAGTTGCATGCAATATATATTAGTACAGACCAAAAGTATTCTCATTCTCATTCAAAGAGTTTTCTAAATTTTCGTGACCATAAAAATTGTAGATTCACACTGAAGGCATCACAACTATGAATTAACACATGTGGATAACAAAAAAAGTGTGAAACAACTGAAAATATGTCTTCTATTGTAGGTTCTTTAAAGTATCCACCTTTTGCTTGGATTACTGCTTAGGAAACCCTTGGCATTCTCTTGATGCCAAGAGGTAGTCACCAGAAAAAGTTTTTCACATCACAGGTCTGCCCTGTCAGGTTTAATAAGTGGGATTTCTTGCCTTATAAATGGGGTTGGGGACATCACTTGCGTTGTGCAGAAGTCAGGTGAATACACAGCTGATAGTCCTACTGAATAGACTGTTAGAATTTGTATTATGGCTAGAAAAAAGCGGATAAGTAAAGAAAAACAAGTGCCCATAATTACCTTAAGAAATGAAGGTCAGTCAGTCCGAAAAATTGGGAAAACTTTGAAAGTGTTAAGTGCAGTTGCAAAAACCATCAAGCGCTACAAAGAAACTGGTTCACATGATAACCTCCCCAGGAAAGGAAGACCAAGAGTCACCTCTGCTGCGGAGAGAAGTTCATCTGAGTCACCAGCCTCAGAAATCGCAGGTTAACAGCAGTTCAGATTAGAGACCAGGTCAATGCTAGCAGCAGACACATCTCTAAAGTCATGGCCATAAGTTTTGAGAATGATACAAATGTTAATTTTTACAAAGTCTACTGCATCAGGTTTTAGAATGGCAATTTGCATATACAGGCAGTCCCCGGGTTACATACAAGATAGGATCCGGAGGTTTGTTTCATAAGTCGAATTTGTATGCAAGTCAAAACTGTATATTTTATAATTGTAGATCCAGACAAAAAAAATTTTGGCCCCAGTGACAATTGGAGTTTAAACATTTTTTGCTGTAATGGGACCAAGGATTATCAATAAAGCTTCATTACAGACCCCTTACAGCTCATCATTGCAATCTGGGACTATAGTAAAGCATTCAGAGAGCTTCACCAGAGGTCACAGGGGTCTGTCTGTAACTATGGGTTGTCTGTAAGTCAGGTGTCCTTAGAGGGGTTATCCGAGTTTTAAAAATTACCTAGGGCCGGGCTGGGGAGGGTTAGTTAAACATAATAAACATGTACTTACCTCGTCCGGCGCCGCTGATGTCCCACGGCAGCACCGGAGGAGGTAAGTACATGTTTATTGTGTTTAAATAGCCCTCCCCAGCCCGGCCATAAGAAATTTTTTAAACCCGGATAACCCCTTTAAGTAGGGGATTTATAATTGTAGATCCAGACAAAAAAAATTTTGGCCCCAGTGACAACTGGAGTTTAAACATTTTTTGCTGTAATGGGACCAAGGATTATCAATAAAGCTTCATTACAGACCCCTTACAGCTCATCATTGCAATCTGGGACTATAGTAAAGCATTCAGAGAGCTTCACCTGAGGTCACAGGGGTCTGTCTGTAACTATGGGTTGTCTGTAAGTCAGGTGTCCTTAAAAGGGTTATCCGGGTTTTAAAAATTACCTAGGGCCGGGCTGGGGAGGGTTAGTTAAACATAATAAACATGTACTTACCTCGTCCGGCGCCGCTGATGTCCCGATGTCATCGGCAGCACCGGAGGAGGTAAGTACATGTTTATTGTGTTTAAATAGCCCTCCCCAGCCTGGCCATAAGAAATTTTTTAAACCCGGATAACCCCTTTAAGTAGGGGACTGCCTGTACTCCAAAATGTTATAAAGGGTGATCAGCTTAACAACAATTAATTGAAATGTCAATATTTGCCTTAGAAAATTAACTATTTTCCCCAAAACACATTTCAACTTGATTGCAGGCCTGCCTTAAAAGGAGCAGCTAACATTGTTTCAGTGATTGCTCCATTAACACAGGGAGGACAGGCTGGAGGATCAATCTGTCAATGATTAATTTAGAGATAAATTACACCACGGGACACATTAAAGTTTCTCTTCTGTTAACCATGGTTATCTGTAATGAAACACGTGCAGTCATCATTGCACTGCACAAAACTGCCCTAACAGGGAAGAGTATGACAGCTAGAAAGATTGCACCTCAGCCAACAATCGATCACATCATCAAGGAATTCAAGGAGAGAGGTTCCATTGTTGCCAAAAAGGCTCCAGGGTGCCGAAGAAGGACCAGCAAGCGCCAGGACCATCTCTTAAAAGTGTTTAAGCTTGAGGATCGGGCTACCAGCAGTGCAGAGCTTGCGCAGGAATGGCAGCAGGCAGGTGTGAGTGCATCTGCACGCACTGTGAGACTGCGGAGACTCTTGGAGCAAGGCCCCACCCTCAACCTCCCATCAGTGTTTTTCCTGTCCCTACAGGGATTGAGAGTGAAACCTCTCTCCTCCAAGAGGGGAGGAGGTGTGATCTTGTACCTCCTGTGGGTGCCTGCTCCATCCGGGCTTCCCTCATCTGGCCTCCTCGTGAGTCCTACTTGGGGTCTCCAGGTCCTGGATTGCCATCAGGCAATGTCCGCGGCCATACGGCTCGTTTTCAGGTCCGTGGCAGTCGGCACGTAGTGCTCTTTCACACGTAAAGTCACTTCCGGTTTGACGAAAGTGACGTCACAGACCTCAGCATCACAGCCTAGGAAACGGGCTGTAAAAGAGGACATCAGACGCTGGAAGGTATGTGTAAAGATTGCGGTTGAATACACATCTGCTGAGGTCTATGTGGATTAGCGGAGACCATCTCAGTATGGCAGAGGAGGCTGAAATCCGTTCCCTAACCCTGGGCTCTGTAAGGGTGATTAGCTGAACGCCAATGAATATTTTTTGGCACTATATGTTGTGATTAGGCGTCTACTTCTAATAAGCATTACTCCTTTTAAATGACAGGATAAATATCTCTGTAAAAGAAAAGGAAAAATCTAAAGATTGTGAGAACGATAAACCAAGAAAGGCACCTTCTAAACGTTGCTAGATTTGTAACACAAAACTTGACGTTTCTTATAAGAAGAGCTTGTGCAGGGATTGTTTAGATAAAATATTGAAAGAAGAAAAATTATCATTTATGGATGAACTAGGGCTGGTTATGCGTGAAGAGATAAGAGCTTCAAGAAGTCCGCTGCATTAGAGAGTTAGGGGGAACCCTGTATTTATAGATACTGATGATGATGAACAACCTTCTTGTTCTTATGAAGTAGATATGGATAAACCTGACATGATGATGCAACAATCTATACCAAATGACCCCAAGTACCTATTTCGAAATGAGGATCAAGACGTTAAGAGACACCTTAAATATTGAAGACACAATAGAAGAAAGATCCGTAGTAGATGAACTGTTTGGTGGATTAAGACAGAAAAAGGTTTTACTATTATTGATAATCTTAAAGATCTTATCCTGGATGAGTGGAAGGATCTGGAAAACACTTCCCAAGGAATTTAGAAATCGCCTATTGTGCGACCCAGAACAGACAAAGATCTGGTATAATGTACCCAAGGTAGATATTCCTATAGCCAAGGCAGTTAAGAAAACTGATCTACCATTTGATGATTCCACTCAGCTAAAAGATGCCATGGATCTGAAATCAGATTGTCTGCTTAAAAAAAGCATGGGAAACCTCAATGGCAACACTAAAACCAAATATTGCAACTACCTCGGTGTCTTCTCTTCTGGTTAAGACAACTTGAAGATCATCTTAGAGAAGGTACATCTAGAGAAGAAATCTTAGACTCTATTCAGTTACTAAAATCGGCTGCAGCTTTTCTAGCGGATGCATCAGCGGAGACCATTCAAATGCGACTAGAAGAGCACTTTGGCTAAGGCAGTGGTCTGGAGATGAAGTCCGCTGCATTAGAGAGTTAGGGGGAACCCTGTATTTATAGATACTGATGATGATGAACAACCTTCTTGTTCTTATGAAGTAGATATGGATAAACCTGACATGATGATGCAACAATCTGTACCAAATGACCCCAAGTACCTATTTCGAAATGAGGATACGGATGGACTAATCAAGACATTAAGAGACACCTTAAATATTGAAGACACAATAGAAGAAAGATCCGTAGTAGATGAGCTGTTTGGTGGATTAAGACGAAAAAAAGGTTAGAGTTTTTCCTATTATTGATAATCTTAAAGATCTTATCCTGGATGAGTGGAAGGATTTGGAAAACACTTCGCAAGGAATTTAGAAATCGCCTATCGTGCGACCCAGAACAGACAAAGATCTGGGATAATGTACCCAAGGTAGATATTCCTATAGCAAAGGCAGTTAAGAAAACTGATCTACCATTTGATGATTCCACTCAGCTAAAAGATGCCATGGATCTGAAATCAGATTGTCTGCTTAAAAAAAGCATGGGAAACCTCAATGGCAACACTAAAACCAAATATTGCAACTACCTCTGTGTCCCGCACTCTTCTCTTCTGGTTAAGACAACTTGAAGATCATCTTAGAGAAGGTACATCTAGAGAAGAAATCTTAGACTCTATTCAGTTACTAAAATCGGCTGCAGCTTTTCTAGCGGATGCATCAGCGGAGACCATTCATTTTTCAGCAAGAGAGGCCGCATTATCAAATGCGACTAGAAGAGCACTTTGGCTAAGGCAATGGTCTGGAGATGTGTGGCTTTGAGATGTGCGCTCTAAGTCAAAGTTATGTAGGCTTCCATTTTCCGGTAATTTTCTGTTCGTATCAGAATTGGATTAAATCCTAGACAAAGCAGCAGGTAAAAAGAAGGGATTTCCGTAGGCTAGGAACAACCTAAAAAACCGCTTTTTCGTAACTTCCGATCAACCAAAGAACAGCCAAAATTCAAAAATAGACAGACCTGGAAACAGGGATTCTGTAATGCATACAGAGGAGTGAACAGCAAGCCCTTCTTTTTCAGTTCCTCAAACAAGCAAGAGAAAAGACACCAGAGTGGGGGAAAGATATAACATCAAACAGGTGGGTACTCACTATAATAAAAAATGGTTATTTTATAGAGTTTGTATCGCCTCCTCCTCATCGGTTTATTCTATCCAGGCAATCATCGAACAGGTTAACATGTCACCTTTGGAAGGAAGTATCCTGCAGGTTGAAACTGAATGTGATCAGTCCATCCAGAAGGAAAAGCTACGGGTCATTATTCTCCTTTCATTTAAAAAATGAATGGAGTTTTCAAATTGATAACAAATTTGAAAGACTACAGGGAGCAAAGAGAGAAATTTCAGCAGCACGGCGTCACACAGAAATCCAAGATGGCAGCCCTACACTAAGAAGTAACAGGGTCATGTCTAGGGGCAACTGAGATTGGTTGGGATTATGTATGTAAAATGCTGTATTTTTGTTAATTATTTACCCCACAGAAACTGGGAAAACCTATTGACTCGAGTATAAGCCGAGGGTGTAGTATACAGGCCAGTCCCAATGTATTATCCAGGCCAGTCTCAATGTAGTATACAGCAGTCTCAAATGTAGTATACAGCCAGTCTCAATGTAGTATAGACGGCCATGCTCAAAGGTTATACAGCCAGTCCCAATTAATATAGCAGCCTTCTCCTGTTGTATACAGCCAGCCCCCAAGAGGTATACAGCCACCCCATAAGGTATACAGCCTGCCCCCATAGGTATACAGAGCCTGCCCCCATAAAGTATACAGCCTGCCCCCATAATGTATACCTCCTTCCGATAATGTAACAGCCTGCCCCCATAGGTTACAGCCTGCCCGTGCCAAGCGATAAAAAATAAAAAAATTAATACTCACCCCCCGGGTGTCCCGATCTTCACGGGGGTCCCTATCTCACGCGAGCTGCCATCTCGGCGCGGCACCAGGCGTGGACGGGTCCTCTTCTCTCTTCGTGTCCAGCAGACAATCACGTCCATGTGATCTCCCGGCGGCGCGGCACTAGATACCGCGGTGTTGCGCTGATAGATGTCACATGGACGCTATCTGCCGGCTACAGAAGAGAGAGAGGACCCGCCGCCGCGCTAGCGCGCCGAGGATCGGAGTCCTCCGCTCTGAAGATCGGACCCACGCTGAAGACGGACGCGGGCGAGGATATTATTTACGTTTTATATTTTTTTCTTGACTCGTGTATAATAAGCCGATGATGTGGAAGTGTTTCACGTCACGAATTTTTTTGTGCTGGAGAAACTCCGGCTGTACAACTAGTATTAAAATGAGGGGTCTCGGCTTATACTCGGGTCGGCTTATACTCGAGTATATACGGTAACATTAAAAAAAAAGCTATATGAAGGGGATAATTAGAACGCAAATATAAACATGTTTTCTATGCTACATGGTGTGAAAAACAAAAATTAAAAGTTAAAGGACATTACCACCAGGATTGTAAACCAAGCACAATGACTTACTGAAGTGTACCTCCTTTTGCGGGATCTGCACTTCTTTTCGCTTCTTATGCCCTTGTATTTAAGAAACGGAGGCTTTTAAAAATTATGCAATTGAGCTTGAGGGGCTCCAGGCTCCATTAACCCCTTAGCGCTTCAAGCCGTAGCTGTACTGCGCTGAGTCCTGCGAATAGCGATCAGCGCAGTAGAGCTGTGGCGCGGAGACGATGCCGGTTCAGCTCTGCACAGGAGCCAAGCCGGCATTGGGGTCAGCGGTAATCTATTGCTGACATCTCCAGCTACCAGCCGCGGTCGAAGTGGGCTCCGATCGCGGGTGTTTAACCCGTTAAATGCCAGAGATGCCTGAAGGCAGTGCCATTAAGATGGCGTCAGTGACGTCATCTTAAAGGCACAGTGTCAGCCTATGCATGCGCATAGGCTGACACTGCTAATACCCTGCAATACCTCAGTATTGCAAAGTATTATCATGAACAAGCAATCAGATGATTGCTTGTTCATGTCCCATGTGGAAGGAACAATGTAAAACGTAAAAAACAAGTTTTTCAATAAAAGAAAAATCAGTTTCTAATCCTCTCAATAAAACATGCCATAAGCCCCCAAAAACATTATAAAGAGATACACATTCACCGGCCCACTTTATTAGGTACACATGTTCCAACTGTCTAGTTAACTTAATTTCTAATCAGTCAATCACTGCGGCAACTCAGGCAATTTAGGCACTGTAGACATGTTCAAACAATCATCCTGCGTTGCAAATCAGGGAACAAGGGTCAGGCGGGGATGTGCCTACTGATCTATAGCTGGGAATTTAGGCATGAAAGGCTAATTAGGGTTGCCTTGTGGCAGTATGTCTCATGGGCAGTAGGATGTACGTCTGGGCATCAGAAACATGATGATGTATCTGGGATTGTCTAGGAGTTTACAAGGAATGGTCGAAAAAGAAAAAAAAAACATCCAGTGAGCGGCGTTCTGTGGGAGGAAATGCCTTGGTGAATGCCAGAGGTCAGATGGAATGGGCAGACTTGTTCGAGCTGATTAGAAGGCAACAGTGGACTCAAATCGCACCCCGTTACACCAAGGGAGGCAGAAGAGCATTGAACGCACAGTACGTCAAACTTTGAGGCAGATGGGCTTTTTACAGCAGCAGGCCCACACGGTGCCACCCTTTCAGCTAAGAACAGGAACTGAGGCTCGTTTGCCAACGCTCATCAAATGGACAGTAAGAAGATTGGAAAAGGGAAAGTTTTCTGGTCTGTGAAGTCTCGATTTCTGCTGCGACATTCGGATGGGAGGGTCAGAATTTGGTCTCAACAACATGAAGAAGTGGATCCATGCTGCTTGTATCAATGGTTCAGGCTGGTGGTGGTGGTTGTATGGTGTGGGGGAATATTTTCTTGGCACTCTTGGGCTCCTGGTACAATTGGCAGCGTTGCAAGCGCCAGCCTACTCTGAGGTATTGTTGCTGACCCATGTCCATCCCTTGATGACCACAATGTACCCAACATCTGATGGCTACTTTCAGCAGGATAATGCGCCATGTCATAAAGCTGGAATTATCTCAGACTGGTTTCTTTAACATGACAATGAGTTCACTGTACTCAAATGGCCTCCACAGTCATCAGATCTCAATCCAATAGAGCATCTTTGGGATGTGGTGGAACGGGAGATTTGCATCATGGATGTGCAGCCGACAAATCTGCGGCAACTGTGTGATGCCATCATGTCAATATGGACCAAAATCTCTGACGAATGCTTCCAGCACCTTTGTGAATCTATGCCACGAAGAATTGAGGCAGTTCTGAAGGCAAAAGGCGGTCCAACCAGTTACTAGCATGGTGTACCTAATAAAGTGGCCGGTGAGTGTATAATGCTCAAAAAAGTCAAATCATAACACAAACCCCACACATATAGTATCACCGCGTCCGTAACAATCCGTAGAATAAAATTAAATAACTATTGAACCCGTACGATGAACGCCGTAAAAAAAAACTTTAAAAACGCGCCAAAAATTATGATTTTTACCTATTGAATCCCACTGTAAAGGGAATGTGTGTGTGTGTGTATGTATGTGTATATATATATATATATATATATATATATATATAATGTCCCTCTGTCATATTCCATTCCCCTGGGAAAGAACACACAAGCTTTCTTACTCAGGATGTGGTAAGGGCAATCTCACATATCTGTATCCTTGGACAGCAGGATGTCAACCCCCTTTTACTATGGGAAAGTCATTCAAACTCTCCAGGGACGGTTATCTAGAGACACTTCACACCTCTATGCCAGGATGGAAATCCGGGATCTCTGTTATTCCCACCTGAAGGGGGGCCTGATGGGTGACTAAATACACATCCTGTATTGGAAATACAGGATAGGAAGGGTTATACATCTGTTGTCCACCATCTTGGGGGAAGGGACATAGGAGAGATTTATAAGGGGATGATAGTGGAGGATAGAGGAAGAAATCTTCCCTGGAGACCAACTAGGAAAGGAGAAGGAATCTGTCATCACCACAGAGAAGACACTATAGCACCTTCCCGGATTTGGCTGAGTACATGTATTTCTGTACCCCGGCTCCCCTGTTCCCTATCTCTGTACCCCGGCTCCCCTGTTCTCTATCTCTGTAGCCCTGCTTCCCTGTTTACCTATACCTACCTCTATACCTCTGCTTTCCTGTTAATCTCCCTGTCCCCCTTCGTTCTCTGTAATAATAGTTAGGTGTAGTTAGGGATAGTTAGGTGTAAAGATCATTATATATGTGTGTGTGTGTGTGTGTGTGTGTGTGTGTGTGTGTGTGTTTATATGCATTGCTGTGGGTTGGATTCTGTGGGTTTGTGGTTATTGTGATTAACATTGTATACTTCTAGTGTGTTAATAAATATTATTGGTATTAACCCTGAGTGTGGTAAATTATTGTGTACAATATAACACAGAAACAGAAGATATAGAATATAGTAAACAGTAGAAGGAAGGCAGGGATATTAATCATTATAGCGCATAACAATTTATAGAACTACCAGTGTCCCACAACACCCACAAAAAATGCAATAAAAAGTGATCAACAAAACATGTGTACTCCAGAATGTTACAGTTGTAAAGTACAACATGTCCCGCAAAAAAAAAAGCTATCAACCAGCTCTGTAGCCAAAAAAGTAAAAATGTTATGCCACTTGGAAGACGGCGATGCAAAAATGATAGATTTTTTTTCCCCCACATACTCGTGACCTTAAAAAAAGTTCCCAAATTTTTAACAAAAGGGAATATCTACCCCAAAATGGTAAAAATGGAAAAAGCATCTTGTTCCACGAAAATAAATGCCATCACATGGCCCCAATAACGAAAAAGTGAACATTTTATAGCCTGCCAAATGGGCCAGTGAGGAAACTGAAATCCAGGCAGCTGAAGGTCGCTCCTCCCCTTCTGCGCCTCGCCGTGCGGCCATAAAACAAGTAACGGCCACATGTGGGGGGTCTCTGTGCTTGGGAGAAATTGCAGAACAAATTGTATGGTGGGTTTTCTCTTTTTATCTTTTGGAAATGAGTAAATTTTAGGGCTAAATGAACGTATAACCGACAAAATTTGACCATTCTAAATTTCACCTCAATTTTGATTTAATTACTATGAAGATTTTAAGGGGTTAACAATCTTCCTAAAAGCTGCATCATATTGTGCGCCCGCCGGCAGATTGCATGGACGCGACTGCCGGCTAGTGAAGAAAGAAGAGAGAAACTGCCGCAGAGGACCGGGAGCCACCACTAAGCATCAAAGGTGAGTATCGTCGGAGGGTGAGTATTAAGTTTTTATTTTTTTTATTATTCATTTGGCTTACTGGGGGCAGGCTGTATACTTGTTGGGGCAGGCTGCATACTACTTGGGGGCAGGCTGCATACTACTTGGGGGCAGGCTGTATACTTCTTGGTGCAGGCTGTATACTCCATGGGGGCAGCCTGGCTCTATACTCCATAGGGGCAGGCTGGCTGTATACTCCATGGGGGCAGGCTGGCTGTACACTCTATGGGGGCAGGCTGGCTGTATACTACACCCTCGGCTTATACTTGAGTCAATAGGTTTTCCCAGTTTTTGGTGGTAAAATTAGGGGTCTCGGCTTATACTCGGGTCGGCTTATACTCAAGTATATACGGTAGTCAATTCTGAAAATAGGGAAAATTGATAATCTATTTGTAAGCCGCGTGACATCAAAATAAATTACCCAGACATTTCAAAAATTATGAAAATGTAAAGTAGACAATGGGAAACGTTATTCAGCAAGTTATTTAGGTGGTAAATCTATCTGCCTGAAAACGCGATGATTTTGAATTTCGAAAATGGCAAATTTTTCAAAAATTTTTTTCTATTTTTGTAAATAAACGCAAAACTTATCAGCCAAAATTTAACACTAAAATGAAGTACAACATGTGGGGAAAAAACAATCTCAGAATCGTTTAGAAACAGTGTTCAACAGTGAGATCTATATATAGCAAGACGCGATGTAAAGTATATAAAAATCGGGACGCGATTGCACTTTAAGCTATAACAATAATGCTGGTCGTCGCATTTATCCAAACGAGGTGCGCGTGTTTTAATTTTAAATTAAAGTACACCTGTCACCTAATCAAATGAATGAGCTGCACATACTAATAAATCCCTAGCCCTCTTCCAGTTATTTTATGGTAAAAAGCATTGTTTTTCCCTTCTCAAATTCCAAACGACATAATTTCTATTTTTTATCTGACATGGGAATATGAGAGCTTGTTTTTGCAGTAAGATTTGTATTTTCTAATGGGTTAATTTTTTAAATAGCATGATGACTTAGATTTATTAACTCTCTCCTGTAGCGTAACATAATAAAACAGATGTACAGGTTTTCTTATGTTTTACTACTTTAGCAAATAAAACACTTTTTTAAGGAAACCACATTTGCCAACGTGTCACCATATTCTGACAACTATAACATTTTTATTTCTAAATCCAAAGAGCTTGTTTATTGCTGGAAAAGTTAACAGTTAGATTGGTACTATTATAGGGTACATCCTACTTTTTGATCGCTCTCTTTTTTTTTTGGAAGTTCGGAAGCACTAAAATTGCAATTTTTAATTTTGTTCTTTATTTTTTATACGCTTCAAAAAACAGAAAATACGAACGCAAAATAAAAATTGTATAGGGAATGGGTGATTTTGTGTGTTTTTTTTTCCTCCTTGAGATGATTTATTGTGTATAATAGATATGCAGTGAATAAATTATGTGGTTAAAGGGGTTTTCCCAACGAGCAAGTTAGGCCATAGCCACAGAATACAGCCTAACTTGCCAAACGTGGGGGTCTTAGTGAGGACAGGGGGTCCGAGGTACATCTATCAAACCTCCCATTCTCGTGATCTGTGGGGGCTATTTAATGGCTTGTTTTCTGCGTAACAAATTGCATTTCATAGTGATGTTATTTAATATTTCATGACATGTACTGTACTGGGAAGCGGGGAAAAAAATTCCAAATGCAGTGAAAATGGTAAACGCATTTGTGCCATGCCTTGTGGGCTTGGATTTTACAGCGTTCACTATACGCCCCAAATTACATGTCTACTTTATTCTTTGAGCCGGTGCAATCACAGGGATAATAAATTTGTTTTTCATACATTTACAAAAATTAAAACCTCCTGTACAAAAAGAAATCTTCATTTTCACAGCTTCTGGTGCAAATAACTTTTTCACTTTTCCACTTTTGTGGGTGGTTTTATTTTTTCCAACTTTTTATGATGTTTTCAATGCTACCATTTTTAACACTGCATGGCCTTTTGATAAATTTTTATAGAATTTTTTATATTTTTCAAAATGGCAAAAAAGTGGTATTTTTGAGTTTGGGTGCTATTCAACACTACGGGGTGAAACACTGAGAATAATCATTATTATATTTTGATAAATCAGATGTTTTGGGACGCAGCAATACCTAACATGTTAATGGTTTTTACTGTTTATTTATATCCATATGAGTTCTAAGGAAAGGGAGGTGATTTGAATTTTTAGGGGGTTTTTTTTATATATATTTTTTTTCCTTTTTTTTTTTTTATAGCCCCCCCAGGGTACTTTAACCCTAGGTTGTCTGAGTGATCCTACCATATACTGCCATACTACTGATTGCCGTAGTAGCGTCACATGTCGGTAAGGGGTTAATTAAGTATGTGGATGGAGGGGCACTTTATTTTATAAAATTAATTGAGGGTGCTGTATTTATTATTCATCATGGGGATTATATATTATATTACAGGGCAAACTATATATATTGTTTCAGGTGTAACATATATTCATGAGGTATAATAATTTCCGATTAATAATATGGTAGTAATATGGTCACAGTGAGGTTAGTGAGGTACACTGTAATTCCAGGTGATATTATGTTGCAAGTGACTGTGGTATTTTTAGTTTTGCTTATTACAGGTCAGTAGTGTAGTCGCTGAATGACCTTTTAGTATAACCCTCATCATGTGTTGTCAGTGGAAGCCTTTCTTCCAAGTATGACAGTTGTCAGTATTTTTGGTTAGGGTGTTGCTCCTTTTTGGAGTTTGGCTGGTAAATTTGGAAAATTGGTCGACATGATATAGGGTTAGAGGTAGAAGGCTGCATCTATATATTTAAAAACCGTAGACCGGTAGGTGGCCAGTATTCTCTTTACAGCCCGGGGCCCATGGTAGTCTTAATCCAACACTGGGGACAGGGAGGTGAGCTGTAAGCATCTACCATCAGGTAATCTGATGGTAGATGTCCTTTAACACATTCCATGATAACTGCTAACAGTTTTTAGATCTCTGCTTGAAGTCCTATAAACATACACATTATGAAATAAAATGTAGTAAACTCACATTGTATATGCTAAGGGAAATTGCCGCTGTGGGTTTTAGCAATACAATTTTAAAATCATCATTTTATTTGCAAATTGTGCAATGTTTTTAATACTGGGTTCATAGAGAAGTCCTCAATATAAACCAAACTTTTCAATAAGCTTGTGTTATAGCTGTGACTTATATGAAATTTCCTTCAGTTTTATGCACAACACATTATTTATTCATTGCTTCTTAAAATGGTATTGTAACTGCCAGAGGTTATTGTAAACTATGGCAGAAGTTAATAGCCTGTGTGATTTATATGCTTGTTACTAATTGAGCATATATTCACAGATTGACATTATATAAAATATAACTCTGCACTGCATGATTTTGTTGCTTCTCTTCAATGATTAAAAACAAATTAAAATCGAGAAACTTTTATTAGTTAGAATGCAGTATGTTTTATATTGTTTGGGACTTTCCAGAATATACCTGTGACAAGGCCTTCTTGTATTAGTTAAACATATTAAGACAAGCCTTTCATGCTATAACAGTATGTCTGCATAGGGATGTCTTGTATGTTTAGCAGGTTCGGGGTTGGACAAATCACTTGTGCAGCCAGTTTAGCTTCAAAGGGGTTTGCTGAATCTGCAGTTTAGGTCCAGATTCAATTCCTGACTAAGGGATGCAAACGTACTGAGAATTCCGTTCTGGTACAATTGGGTAAGATATTTGACTCCCTTCCGCACCCAGAATTCTGGCAAAGAGTACACTCAGGCAGGAAAAGGTTACGCCACAAGGGCATAACAGGAAACTAGGCCCTTAAGTCATCCACAACAGTCCACCAACAAAATCATTGTTAAACACTGAACAGCGTAAAATTTTTTTTTTTTTTAGCTCACCAAAATGATGATGTTTACCTATCTTATTCCACATAAAATGCAACAAAAAGTGAACCAAAAACATATCTAAAATTATACTGTTGTGAAGTATAACATGTCCCGCAGAAAGCAAGCTCTCAACCAGACCAAAATTTAAAAGTTATGCTACTAGAAAAATGGCAATGCAAAAATTATCATTTTTTCCCTCTCATTTTTACTAAATTAATGAATTACAAAATTGATAAAACAGTTTATACATTTTCAGGAATAGGGCATAGCCAGCCCAAAGTAGTATTGCTGAAAAATGTATCTTATTCTGCAAAAAAGAAGCCCCTACATGGCAACATTAACAGAAAAACAAATATTTTATAGCTTACAATACTGAACCCATAAACCAGCTAAAAAACACTAAATTCTAAAAGGGTAAACTTATACACGGCACTCCATCCCTTCTGCACCTTGCTGTGCACCCATACAAGTAATGTCCACAAGATTGGTAATTCTGAGCCATTGGAAGACTATGGAGGCACCCAAGGTGAAGGTCTGGGAAGATAGAGTGGACGCTTTTCATAATAAAAAAAAAAATTAAAAAAAAGAGTAAAATATGTTAAAATGTTTTTTTTGCTGTGTAGTAATAATTTTAAAAAAATGTGCCAGGAAAACAATAAGTAATATCCACTCCGTAATAACAAATTGTATAAGATATTTTACGTTGGAGTTTCTCTTTTGATCTTTAGTGAATGCGTAAAATTTAGGGCTTAATGAACGTATTACCGACAAAATTCTAAATTTGACAAAATTTTGTTTTAATTACAGTAAATACTTGTGTATAAGCCGAGTTTTTCAGCACAAAAAATGCGCATACTATGATGTCAGCAGCGGCTGCGTCATAGTATGCGCATGCTAGAAGAAAACATGGCCCGTCCATACGAAAAAGAAGGACCGCGAAGAAAAAGAAGACGGGGCGCTCGACATTGGGGGCAAGCATCGTAAGCCGCGCGGACAGCGGAGGGTGAGTATTAGTTTATTTTATATGTCCGTGGGGCAGCTGTATACTACTAGGGCTTGCTGTATACTACTAGGGGCTTTGCTGTATACTACTAGGGCTTGTTGTATACTATTGGGGCTGCTGTATACTACTGTGTTGCTTTTTACTTCTGGGGCAAGCTTTATACTATGGGGGCAGGCTGTATCTACTGGGCTTGCTGTATACTACGGGAGGCTTGCTGTATACTACTGGGGCGCTTAATAGCGGGCTGCTGTATACACGGGGCTTGCTGTATACTACTAGGGCTTGCTGTATTATTGTACTAGGGCCTGCTGTAACTCAGGGGACTGCCTTTATACTACTAGTGGGCTGCTGTATACTACTGGGGCAAGCTTTATACCACTGTGGGCAGGCTGTATACCCTGGGGCAAGGCTGTATACCACTGGGGCGTCTATATACCACTGGGGGCAGGCTGTATACCACTGGGGGCAGGCTGTATACTACTGGGGGCAGGCTGTATACTACTAGGGGCAGGCTGTATACTACTAGGGGTTTGCTGTATACTACTAGGGGCTTGCTGTATACTACTAGGGGCTGCTGTATAGTACTGGTGGCTGATGTATAGTACTAGGGGGGGGGGTTGACCAATGCATTTCCCACCCTCGGCTTATACTCGAGTCAGTAGTTTTTCCCAGTTTTTGTTGGTAAAATTAGGGGTCTCGACTTATACTCGGGTCGGCTTCTACTCGAGTATATATACGGTACTATGAAGATCTCAAAGGGTTAACAGTCTTACTAAAAGCTGTTTCTGATAGTCTGAGGGGTGCAGATTTGAAAATGGTTTGATATATTGGGAGTTTCTAATATTATATATTTCAAATCTCATTAAAAGCGTAAAAAAAAGTAAATTCTGAAATCTTCTTGCACATACCAATGATCAATTTGTAAGCCATATGACATAAAATTAAAATATCCATACATTTTAAAAATGATAAAGCAGGCATATGGGAGGAGCAGACAATGTTATTTAGTAACTAATTTGGGTGGTAAAACTATGTCTGAAAACAAGATAATTTTGAGTTTTGAAAATGGCGTATATTTAAAAAATGTTTTTATAAATAAATGCAAGTCTTAGACCAAATTTACCACAAATTTGAAAGTTATAACTGTATAAAACAACGCATCTCAGATTACAAAGAAAATTGAAAAAAAATTTTTTACATCCTCATAAAGCAACTTTATCTTGTATTACCTAGCACCAGAGGGTGCTTATCCTGCTTGGCTGGCCCCTTCCATCTATACCCCTCCCCCATGTCTCTTCTCAGCATGGCATGTGACCAGGGTGATCTAAGGATCTTTACCCAGTTATGTTTCCAATGTCTACCCCATCTATATGTATGGCAGTATCATGGCATGATCACAACATGCCTCCATGGACTTCTACTCATCCCAATCTTCTATGGAGGCTGATGTGATTTCATGTGATCAGATACATACATGGGGTAGACTGTGCAAACATAACAGGGCCTCAGATGACCTCACCCTGGTCCGATGACATGAAGTGGCCAATGATGTAAAAGGGCTCTCACATTGTTCCACATAGCAGCATGTTCTATAGCAGTGACACCTGTCAATTAGAAACAAGGAGGCAGAGAAATGCATGTAACCCTTAAGTATGCATAGCTTCATTAGACTTGCACAGTGTCATTGGACTCACATCAGGTGAGATAACTTTCCATAGCCTAACCCAGAGGTTGCATTAACATCTCACCAAGCGTCATAGACGCATGATGAGGCGCCATTACTCCTGAGAATAATTGCCATGCCTAAAAGTATGTTTGGCAATTATCCCCTGTAAAGTGCTAGATAAGCGGTCCGGAGTGCGCGGCGATCGTAAAAGAAAATATCACTGGGATGGCAGCGCACGGGAACTGCTCAGCACATGATGCAGTGTCCACAAGACCAATCACAAACCTACTAGCATATTGCTAGCATTAAGCCGTGTGCAAGGGCCTTTGTTATTGGCTGAGTGCACACGAGTCATATTGGATACATGTCCCTGCGTTTGTGTAAACATACTGGGGCACATTAACTAAGGGCCATGCGCCAGTTTTCTGTCAGACTTTGCACATTCTTTTAGGTGCAAACTGCTTGCACGGGTATTTAACACCTTCGTGACCGAGGACGAACTATATCATCCTTGTGCTGCGAACGGTGTATGGAGAGAGCTCACAAGCTGAGCTCTCTCCATACACAGCGGGTGTCGGCTGTGTATGAAGAGCTGATGCCTGCCTGTTACTGCCTTGGTTGGTGTTAACACCAACCGCGGCACCTAACATACCTTTACATGGGCGCTGCCATTTTGGATGGCTGATCGGCGCCCTCTGTGACGTCATCGGAGGCATGGCAGCCTACATTGAGACTCGTAGGCTTGCCGTGTGTAATGATCTCTAATAGAAAGGTTCCCACAAGAATATGGTGCAAAAGCATTTTTTATCAGAATTTTTTTACGCTTTCCAGTAAACGGTATGGAATAATAAATACTGTCGCTATAAAGTGCAATTTGTTACGCTGAAAACAAGCCCAAACGGAGCTCTTTACATGGAAAAAGTTAGATATTTTTGAAGGTGGGGAGAGAAAAATGAAAACGCAAAAACCAAAAATGGCCTGGTCCTTTAGGGGTTAAGAAGTGTCTACACTGTTCTTAATAAATGTGCCCCACTGACTCCAGCAACACGTGCTCTCCTGCTCCACAGGGAATTTAATAATAATAATTTGGCAGAACCAGGTGAAAAAAAAAGTTGAAAAAGTGAGAGCCATTAGCTGACAATGATAGCCTGCCTACCCATGTTTACTATTGCATCACTATCTGTTATATTGTTACAGGGTAAAGGTAATACAATTTAGGCTGCTTTTACACGTTTTGCAGAAACACATCTGAACGGTAAGGTTGTGGTCACACGTATCGCTAGCGCTGCATTTACAAATGCAGTGCTAGAAAATGGGGGCAGGCCTCGGGACAATAACATATGCGTTTATAAGGGGTGTGCTCCTTGGCTGCTAAAAATACTCCTCCAAAATGCGATGAGGAGTATTTTTACTCTGCCTTGAAAAAGTTAGTTCGACCTCTGGTCTAACCTTCCATTTGAGTCTCTCAAAGACCCTATGGATAATAAGGTCTTGAGATATCAGAGAAAGAGATGGGAATCCTCCACTGAACATTCAGCTCTTGTGTACCTAAATCAATTGGAAGGAGACACAAATCAAAGTCTTCAGAGAAAACTAAGGTATGTTTATCTCTAAACCTAGAATGGTGTAGCATTCATTGCAGATGCCTCTATTTATGCGCTAAACTACCAGACAGATCTGCAGTATTGTCCAACTCTACTTAAAATATATGCCAGACCACACCCTGCTAGATGAGCAAGGTTAAGGGTTCTATTCTTTAAAAGCCCAATGGGTTCTTAACCCCTTAAGGACACAGGGTTTTGTCACAAATTTTTTGCTCTCTACCTTCAAAAATCCACAACTTTTTAATTGCACAGAGCTGTGTGAGGGCTTATTTTCTGCTAAACAAATTTTACTTCTCAGTGACATTATTTACTATTCCATGCCATGTACTGGGAAGCTGGAAAAAAATTCAATATGGTGAAATTGGCAAAAAAACACTTTATCGTCACTTTTCTTGTGGGCTAAGCTCTTGCGATTTTCAGTAAGTGCTCCAAATAACACTGTTGCTTTATTCTTTGGTACGGTACAATCATGTGTCAATACCAAATTTATATAGGTTTTATTGTGTATTAATACATTTTCAAAAATTAAATGAATGTGTACAGAAAAATTTGCTTCTTCTGCTAATAACTTTTTGATATTATGGTTTACTGTGTTATTTGTCATCTTTTGCTACATTAGGTGACGTTTCCATTGCTAACATTTTGAGGATTGTCCAACCTTTTGATCACTTTTCATTACATTTTTTATGTGATGTAAAATGGTGTAAAAGTTGCCTTTCGGACATTTGGGTGCCATTTTCCATTATGGGGTTCACAGCCAGCAATAACCATCTTTATATTATGATTGGGCATTTTGATATGTGGCATTACCCAACATGTTTGTGACTTTTACTGTTTATTAGGTTTTATATCAGTTCTTCACTATTATCATGTCTAACAGCGGCCTCCCTTCACTAAAACATGTACAGCAGCGGCTTCCCATCACTAATAACGTGTCCAGCAGTGGCCTTTCTTCACTAATAACATGCCGAGCAGCGGCCTCCCTTCACTAATAACATGGCCAGCAGTGACCTCCCTTCACTAATAACATGTCCATCAGTGGCCTACCCTCACTCAAAACATGTACAGCAGCAGCCTCCCGTCACTAATAACATGTCCATCAGTGGCCTCCCCTCACTAATAACATGTCCAGCACAATCCTCCCTCATTAATAAAATGTCTGTAGCAGCCTCCCCACCATTAATGTACTATCCGCAGTAGAGCCCCCCAATGAAATGCCTCGAGCAGTCCTCCGGTTTCATTTTACCTCTGCTTCCCGGCAATACAGGCAGAGGCACATTATGCAATATGCAGCAAACCTCACCTCTGTATGAAGGGCATATTGTCTCCCTAATTGCATATTATGTGTATATGACTACATCTAACATTGTATTCAGTGTCATAATTCATTTTATGTATGGATTGTTTTTTTGATTGTATCTTTTCATTGTTACAGAACTATTTATTGGACCTGATGAAGGGGGTAATACATCCCCGAAACGCGTTGTCCGTTGTCAATATATATGTGAAATAAATGTGTAATTGTATACATATGTATATGCTTGTTGCTACCCACTTTCTATATGACATTAAGTAGCGGTATTTCTAGACCCTATGTTATTATTTCTACCTCTAAGGACTCTTTGCCTTTGAACCAAAACTCGCAGCAACTTTGAAACAACTGCTGTCCCTCCGATTATCTCACTGAGGAACAGCATTCCTCTCCATTGTCTTTCAAACATCACTTTACATTTGGAGCGCCGTGTAACTACACTCTTTGATTTTACAGGGTGTCACATCACCCTGTATCCTGAGAGAGATCACATTGTGACCATCCCTACGAGGAGCTGCGCGCCGCACACAACAGGGTAGGAGGAGTAACGTGGCTACTGGGGTGTGGAGTAGCCGTGCCGTGTAGCCTCGTGCCCGGCTACTCCACGCCTCAGTAGCCGCAAACTAAATTTACATATTAGTTCAATAAAGTTTACCGAAAGTTAGCGGGGACGTGAGGATTAGCTCTAAAAAGAGCTATCCTCACGTCCCTAACATCAACCTACCACCTGATCTATCTTTATAGGTAGAATCGTGGTGGTAGGTTCCCTTTAACACCTAGCAGCTCCATGGACTACTTTAATGACAGATGGCTACATAGAGACTCCCTGATAAGGAAGCTCTCCATGTCAGCCCACCTGCCCACTTGCACCACCATGACTACCTCCCACCCCATTGCAACTGAAACCAAGACTATGACTAAGCTTATCCTTTTGTCTATAAGACCTTTTGAAAATAGAAATCCAACATACGGTAGATGTAGAACTTTTGAATATCTACAAGTCTGAGAACATTGCCCCAAGAGGATTGAGAATGCCATTCCAATCCTCTTTTCCTGATGACCCCCTATATACCCAGGAATGGGAATCCTACATGGACGACTCTGCTAAGGGCATGCTAATGAGACCTATTAACAAAAGGTCTTGTATTATAGAATCTACCACAACTTCTCTAGATAATACTCAACAAGAACTTGAGCCTTTTTCTACCCATCCAGATTACCACAAGTTAAACCATTCCATATCACAACGATTGAAAACAATTGAACACAACCTCATTTAAAAAAAAAGCACATAAACTCCATAGGGATAGGGCAGAATATAAAACAAACTCCCACATAATCTGGCATCCAGATATAGACTGCCAAGACCCGAGCCCTACACAAGGTAAACCAATACATCAGACCCCAAAACCCAAGAATGATTACCCACCATCATTACCGAAAATATTCCACAACCAAAAATACTAAAAAACCAGACAGCCTGCCAACAACAACCCCTGACCCCCTAGGAAACCTATAGAGGAGGACATTCTCAAATCTCCTCCCCAGTTTACTGAATCCAATGCTGACAAGCCCATCACCATAACCCAAAACTGTACAACCACCTCCTTCCCCTCCCTCGAATCCACAAGGAATTCCACCCATTAACCCTACCAACAAAGCAGAAGACCTAACCAGCCTGACTAATAACCAACAGATCACGCTTTCCAACCTTACAACCCATTCGGTAAGCCCACCAGGAATACCAACATCCCAAGAAGTCTTACCAGATATCCAGCACCACAGGCTAGAATTTACTAACCAATCCCTAAACTATGACCTATCAACTAGTGCTATACCGTCTTTTTTGGAGCTCCCTCCACTACCAAAGGAACTCCCATTATCTCCCACAATAGACTCCCTGGTCCCCCGTCTGGAAAGCCCCAAGGCAGTGTTCTCCATTTTCACCAACAACAAGCCAACAAAGAAAAGAAAGGCCCGTGGAAAGAGAGGAAGAGGAAGAGCACACCAAAAAACAACCACAAAACAACCAATGCCCCACAATAAATGAAAATCTTCAATTTGTCGACTTATACTCTGACTGAATTTGAAACTAGCCTACTAAGTAAAGCCTCTCGTTCTGTCCATCTAGGAAAAATCACATTGGAATGTCATTTTGCGATTAAAGAGGCGAAAAGCCAAAACGTAGAGGACCCAGGAGAAAGAACATCCACAGAAGGTGACCCAACTAACAGATTCATTCACACGCATCTTAAACCCCAATCTACCTTTAATTGGACCTTTCCAAGTCGTGGTCCTTTCATAGACACATTGGGGGTCATTTACTAAGGGCCCGAATCGTGTTTTTACGTCGGGTTACCCTATTTTTACCGTTTTGCACCTATTTTTCCTGAATTGCCCCGGGTTTTGGGCACACGCGATCGGATTGTGGTGCATCAGCGTGGCCATCGGAAAACCCATCGGATTCGAAGAAACCGCCGTATTTTTTTTTTAAAAATGTGTCGCTTGACACGCACTTACCTGCACCCGGCCTGGCTTGGTGAACTTCAGTGAACTCCGACGGAATTCAGCGCAGAATGACACCTTGTGGACATCAGGGGAACTACCTTAGTGAATCGCCGGAAGACCCGAATCCTCCACATAGAACGCGCCGCTGGATCGTGAATGGAGAGGGTAAGTAAATCTGCCCCATTTTCTGCTTTGGTAGCTTCAGAATTGAGATCTCTAGAAAAACCAGAAATACAAACCTCCAATCTTAACAGAAAAGAGAATAATGCCCTAAAAAGCCTAATGGAAAATCCAGGAATCGTTATAAAACCGGCAGATAAAGGTGGTGGTACAATGATACTAAACAGAGAGGATTATATCCAAGAATCCCTCAAGATCCTTTCAGACTGCTACACATTACTCAAGACTGATCCAAAAAAGGAACACATGGAACTACTTACTTCCATGCTTAAAGAAGCACAATCCATAGGAGTGCTAAACAAAAGAGAACTACAATATATTCTCCCAAAAAATCCTCGTACAGCAATGTTTTACTATCTCTCGAAAATTCATAAAAATCCCACACATCCACCAGGCCGACCTATAATCTCAGGGATCAATTCACTCACTTCCAACTTATCCGAATATGTGGACACACTTCTGCAGAACTACTTCTGGCAACTTCCTACGTACCTTAAAGACTCTACTCAATTGATTTTGGAACTTAAGGACTTTGAATGGAAACCTTCCTTCCAACTCCTTATGATGGATGTTACGGCGTACTCCATCGCACACTCCCGAGTTATGTCTTCCATTGCTCAAGTCCTTGCAAGGGACCCCAACATGCCCAACAAACAGGCAGAATTCATTCTGCAAATTATAAGCTTTATCCTGGACCATAATGTTTTTTCTTTGCCCCCAGTTATCTCCTTATGGGAGAGTTTGAAAATACCTTCATCACAGGAAACACAACTTACAATAACAGGATCAAAATCTTCAAGCATTATATCGACGACCTGTTCATTATTTGGGATGGGACCGAACATGAAGCACGACAATTCCTTAAGAACATCAATTAGAACCCATGGGGTATTACTTTGACACTCAATACTTCCACTATGAGCATAGAATACCTGGACCTACTAATATCTGTGGACCAGATCAGGACGAAACTAAACACCGAAACATTCTTCAAGACCGTAGATATCAATAGTTTGTTGATTTTTCAAGCTCGCATTATAGAAAATGGCTCACTTACTTTCCGTACAGCCAGTACAAAAGGATTAGAAAAAATTGTACTGACACAACCACCTATAGACAACAATCAAACGTTCTGAGAGGGTGCTTTCGACAAAAGGGGTACCCGCCCAAAATCCTGAAGGATGCATTCCACAGGACAAACTCCCTTTCTCAGATAGACTGCCTCCGTCCGTCTCTAAAATCCTCCATACCGAAAACTGGTCACAATTTAAGTTTCATCACAACCTATTCCACAGACCATAAAACGGTGAGATCCATCTTAGCAAAACACTGGACCATATTACACAAAGATCCCTATTTGGCACGGTTACTACCAAAAGTCCCAAAACTCACCTTCAGAAGAGCGCCAACCTTAAAGACACTATTGGCACCAACTAAAATGCGTGTTCCAAAAGATGATAAGATTACATCTTCATCCACGCTCGGAACCACCATGTTCCCTACCCTCAAGTGTGCTTACAGGTGCAATAGTGCAAGATGTCTTACGTGCGACTCCATCCAACAGAGATCCCGCACATTCACTTCATATACCTGAGAGCTTTGAAATGCAATCCTTTCTAAACTGCACCTCAGATTATGTGGTTTACCTGTTGGCATGCCCATGCCTGTTACAATATGTGGGACGTACATCCCAACCATTTAGGGAACGTGTCAACACTCACCGTTGCAAGACCAAGGCTTGGTTCATGCAGCACAGTGTCTCTAGACATTTTAAAACACATCACCAAAGTGATTTCAGTATGGCCAAGATTCTCCCAATAGAACAAATTCCCTGAACCCACCCGGACAGATTAGGACAACTAATCAGAAGGAAAAACTTTTGGATTTTTAAATTAAACACATGATGTCCTTATGGTCTTAATGAAACATTAGAACATACATGACCATCTATTAAGTACAACACTAGCATACAGTATCCTTACAGTATTACAGTTTAATATTAGTTTCATTCACCATCACCTAATATCTTAGGTGTCATTACCATTCTATCCCCATTGCCCAGACAATCACCTCTGGCTCCTCTATTCATAAAGCTTGATCCTTCAAAAAAAAAAAAAAGGTTACAAATAGCATTTAAGCTGAGACACACCCCTATCAGGCTGCAACCTGCACTGCTGCCAGATGTCTTTGCAGATTGCAGAGTAAGTTTTCCCTCTCTCCTCTCTATTACATCACCCGCTTTTATTATAGCCTGCCTCGAGCCCTTGGACTAACAAGTGACTGTCTTTACCATTACATTCCAGCAAACCAGATACATGAGATACATACACCAGATACATGAGTAAATGGAGTTACTTTTTCCTACTTCCCCTGTAGAAACCTTCCACTTTGGTCAGTATGATCATCCTTAATTATATTTTACCTTGTATAATCTGATCACTTCACTATATATTGACACACGCATTATTTGTTTAGCATTCCATCTGCAATCTCTGCACCAGCCCGCAGAAGCGTATTGTTAAGCAACTAAACTGGTCAGTACAATATCTATCCCTATATTAACCCCTTCACGCTCTGTGGCAGATATAGCCGCCACGGAGCTGTGAAGGGTGTATGAAGAGGGCTCACGTTCTGAGCCCTCTTCATACAGAGATGGGCTTATCACAACAAAGACCCATCGCTAACACCCGCGGTCGGCACTCGCACCCTAAACATTCAGATAACATTCATATTTCTTTTCTTGAAAGTATCTTATCGGTATCGAGTATCACAATACTTTTCTGGGTATCGTATGACACTCAAAATTCTGGTATCGGTGCAACCCTAGTGCACAGTGTATGTAGCAGTGTTCAGTGTGTTACTATGTGTGTGTGTATAGCAGTGATGAGTGTGTCCCTATTTCTTTTTGTGTGCGTTTATAGCTGGGCTGCTTGTGTGAATGAATGGATGTAGCAGAGCTATGTGTGTAAATGTATAGATGTAGCAGAGCTGTGTGTGCTGTACTTTTGTGTGACAAACAGGGATATTTTAATTGGTGTAAAATATTTTTTTCCTTTTTTGGAAGACTAATTCTGGGGAGCGCTTTTTGTAGGCACTGCTACATCTTGAAAATTCAGTGTGAATAGTCACCTAATAAATTTGTTCACAAATTGGATACACTTGGGTGTTCATTTAAGTGAATATAGACTCCTTTGTTAAAAGAAAAGGGAAGGGGGCCGCCCACCATTAAGGGGGCCTGCTGCGCGTGTGTGGTTGGCAGCGTCATCTTGCAAAGGGATAAATGCCCCGACGCGAGGCAACACAGCCTTGTCACTGTCGTGTGGAGGCACCATCTTGGGTGAGGCACGCACCAATCCCAGACCTAGTCTGGAGTCCGATGCTGGAGAACATGCCGTTAAGTTTTATAACAGCCTTAGACAGTTCTTTCTCGCCATGATATAATAAATAAGTGAGCATCTGAAGTTAGAATTATAATTAAAAGATAAAGCAAGTAATTGTTAGTTTAATGCCCTAAATGGTTAACAATAAGATGACATATGTGTCTTGTGACCAAGATTCACAGATGGTTTTCATCTGAAACAAAGTAGAAATAGTGGGTTTTCACATGTGTCTGATATAGGCCAGAACAAGCGTAATCGCGAAAAGGCCGTCGGTCCTCCACATGTGAGGTATTTTCACAGTCCTCCCTTTATCCCTTTCGTGCTTGTTTTTTGTGCCTGTAAGTGTGAAATAAATGTTTCACTAAGAAGACTTGGCAACTAAGTGGTGAATGCCATTTTTTTTCTATATCTCTCTTTTTGCTAAATCTGGGGTGTGTCTTATAGTCTGATAAATATGGTAAATGATTGTACATCATAGAAGCCTATGTTTGGAGACTATTATTTGCAGACATATAACTACAAAGAGGAAAGAAAATGGAATTCTGTAATGTTCATAAAATAATATAACATTTCAATTGGGAATCTTTCAAAATAAAAAAAAAAGTTTTCAAATTTTTAGTTTTAAAAATGAATGTGCAAATTCTGTGTGTTGCTGATGAAAATTATAGCATTGATGACATTTTCATTCCCACAGTGGATTTGATTCATGCTTGTAAGAACTGTACAAGTGTCATCACTATGACAAATGACCGCATCTAATTACCAGCTTGCTGTTATTCAAATTATCTTAGCAAAGATAAGTCTGTATTCTCCAAAGAAAGGGATATAATACAGGTCATACACTATGTCTCTTTTGTACATGAAAACATGTACTGAGTGATCATGAATGGGTTGGGAGAGAATGCCTTCAGCTGTTGTTCCAACACTAGTACAGATTTTAGTTTGTTAGCTAAACTTCATGTTGTAGAAGGGACTGTCCTAGCTATTGAAATCATCCATACAGCTGGCATCATCAAGCATTTATCTCTGATATGTATGAGGGATGTTTCTCATTTGTGAGAAAATATAATTTATGAGATATCTTATACACACACTGCTCTCTGTAAAGTGCTCTGCTTAAATATTTGCATTGTGATTGGTATAATTATTATATGCAGATCATGACAAAATTGTACCCTGATAAGGGAAATTTCTGAATTCATAATACTGTAAATTAGACACATGAAAAAAGTTCTCAACTCTCTCAATAAAAATATGACAATAGTAAAAGAGAGATTAAATTTAAGACAGATATTGTCATGACAGAAAAGAGAGATTGTGAGCCTCCCATAACCTCTGTCTCTGCCTACTTTCTGGCACTGTGGTAATTCAAAGGTGACAACTGGGTGGCAGATCCTACACTGAATAAGTGGAAAGCAACAGAAATTGAAACAAACCGATACATACAACAAACACAGATTGGTAACTAGGAGAGCAAAGAGAGCAGTAAGGGAACAGACAAAAGTTACAATAACCAGAAATAGTGAGTAGAGTACCAACTGAGTCAGAAGAATGAACAGGTGCGTATTTATGGAGAGTCTGGATGCCAGCCCTACAGCTTATTAGTCCGGCAGTCCATCATACCAAAAGGCACCAAACAAAGCAAAGCCCTGGGTGAGGTCACAAGCCCAGAACACTTGAGCAAGAATCGATTCAGAAGGTTCTGATAGGTGTACTCCAGGAATTGGGTTGATCAACCCTCAAGCATAACCTCGCTCTCTGCCTACTTGCCGACCCTTTGCTAATTTAAATCTGACAACTGGGTGGTGGATCTTACACTGGATAAATGCACAGCAACAGAAATGGAAAGAAACGGGTACACACAACAAACAGAGATGGATAACACCGCAGAACAAAGATGGCAGTAAGGGAACAGGCAAAAGTTTCTATAACCAGAAATAGTCAGTAGAATAGCAATTGAATTCAACAGAGTCAGAAGATCCAAACAGGTAGGGCCAGTGCCAGCACCCGGCATACTTGGGCAATTGCCGGGCTCACAGCTGCTGGGAGGGCCCACTTGAGGTGGAGGGGAATATAATCATGCTACAAAGAGGGGTTCCTGTGCTGCACCACTCGACTGGTCCACCTGCTGCTTTAACCTCCCTTTAGCTGTTTTCTCCATTGATAATAGCTGCCCCGCCTACCAGCCTGTGCATTTTGTGCATCTGCCTGAAAGTGGCCTGTACGATTATGCTGTTCCTAACAGCATAAGACACCCCACAAGCATGGAGGAAGTGTTACAGGCCTTAGGTCTATAATGTTATGCCACCTGTCGGGATGGCAAGGACGGAGCAGTGCAGTGACTGGGATAGCCCTTCGTCCCGTGTGAAATCTGAACTAGTAGCTGTGTATCTACTCCTGGGATGACACAGGTCTTCCTTCAGTTTAGCAAGTGGAGAGGTAAGTATGTAACTGTATTTGTATGTATGAATTTGTAAATGTGTGCGATGTGAAATAATAGACATGAGTATATGTACGTGTGTATCTATGTTATACGTATGTGTAGGAGGTATATGCTGTATGTAATATATAAATGTGAGAATATATATTATATGCTTGTGTAGTAGGTGTATGCTGTATGCCGGGCAGCTACCGTTTATAGAGTGCTTGCATTAAACACATTCTAAACAAAGTGTTAACATAATGTAAATGCACCAAAATCTCCATAGGATTTCTTTTCTTACCAGATATATGTTCTCCTACGCAAGTCTTAATTTTACCGATAGTACTTCCCACATATTTGATTACATGTATTGCATGATCGGTGTCACAATTTATAAAAGAAGACCTGAAAAAGAAACATGTTTAGTTGTAAAATCACACACGTTACATCTAGAACCATAACACAGATAAAAGCCTTTCTGTGTAAAACATGTTCTATTCTATATCTTTCTCTATACAAGCTCAGAGAAATAATATTGCCTGCGGTGCTGCGTCTCCCAGCTGTACAATGGACACCACCCTGCACAATGTCACTTAAAACTGGATCTTTATTTAGGATAGGTAAATACTTGTAAATGATGGAACAGATATTTTTATAGTTACTGCTATATTTAGTGGAGAACACTATTTCATTATTTTTCGTGTTTGTCAAAACACAATTTAATCTCAAGTAGTATTTTTAAATGATTCTATGCTCATCCAATTTTTATAGTCACCTTTTCTCACATTCTGTTCTAAATCTTTACATTCATCCTCTGAATGTGTATAGAGGTTGTTTGATGTTGCTACATTTTTTTGTCTGAAGCCCCATCCTGGAGCTGATGTAGGTGAAGGCATGATAATGAAGGCTTGCACTACCAGTTTGTCACTGTCTGGCTCCATCTGAAGTGAACTATGGAGCCCTACCACAGTTGCATCTGCATAGTAGTTGTGAAACTTGTCCGGATGCTGACGCAGGTCAGTGTACACATACCTGAAGTGACCCTTCCAAAGCCTCTGGGGGACAGTGGAATGTAACAAAAACTGCCTGGTCCTCTTCCATTCCGCTTCCAGCATAGATAACTGCCTTGGAGCTGCTGAAGAATGACCAAGCCCAGAATAAAATCAACCACAAGATTGTGCACCATCGCAATAGCCGGAATAATAATAATAATCTTTATTTATATAGTGCCATCAAATTCCATAGCGCTTTACAAATCATAGGGGACATATACAAATATATTACATTACAAAGAATAAACAGTCATATGGAACAATAGGAGTGTGGGCCTTGCTCAAAAGAGCTTACAGACTACGAGGATGAGGGTGTTGACACAAGAGGTTGTAGAATGGTCCAACCATTCTTTATAGGGGAACAACAAAATATAATTTAATTAATAATTTAATAGATAAAAATTCTGCTGGATGAAAACCTCATCCAGAGTGCACTGGACCTCAGACTGGGATGAAGGTTCACCTTTCAACAAGAAAATGACCCTATGCACATAGCTAAAATGACAAAGCAATGGCTTCAGAACAACTCTGTGACCAGTCTTGACTGGCCCAGTCTGAATCTAAATCTAATTAAACATTTTGAGAAAATGGCTGTCCATCAACGTTCACTAACTTGTTGCTTCATTCCCAAGGTATCACAATCTCAAGAAGGTTACTTTAATTGACCTATCAGAAGCAACCGGTATCATTCTCAAGAAGACTCAAAAGCTGCTTCTACTCAATACTGAGCAAAGGTTCTGGATACTTGTGTGATACTTGTGATACTATGGGGGTCATTTACTAATGGCCCGATTCGCGTTTTCCCGACGTGTTACCCAAATATTTCCGATTTGCGCCGATTTTCCCTGTATTGCCCCGGGATTTTGGCGCACGCGATCGGATTGGGGCGCATCGGCACTGGCATGCACGCAACGGAAATCAGGGTGTGTGGCCGAACGAAAACCCGCCGGATTCGGAGAAACCGCAGCATTTAAAAAAAAAAAAAAAAAGTGTTGCGGGACTCGCGCTTACCTTCACCAGGTAGAGGCCGGTGAACTTCAGTGCATTCCGGCGGGCCTCGGGGAACTTCAGCGCAGCAGCGCCACCTGCTGGACGTTGGAGGAACTACCTTAGTGAATCCCGGCCGAACCCGAATCCACCACAGAGAACGCCCCACTGGATCCCGAATGGACCGGGTAAGTAAATCTGCCCCTATGTGTTATTCAGATTTTCTTGTTTAATAAAATAGCACAAATATCTACATTTGTGATTTTTTTTCAAGATGGGGTGCAGGGTGTAAATTAATGAGTAAAAAAATGTTTTAGATTTTACCAATTGGCTGCAATGAAACAAAGAATGAAACATTTAAAGGGGTCTGAATACTTTCTATACTCAATGTAGGTATGCAGCTAACCTAATAAACTCTTAGGAACTGAGAGAATTGTGGTTCCAATCAACTTGCCTGCCTTGTGTACACAGGTAAATAATAGGCTTCTCAGAAGTGTTGCATTTTATGTATTATGGCAACGATTTTTATTCACTGAACAAAATTATTTTCACAGACTTTGATATCCACATTTTATTCAAAGCATCATGAGTGCTATAAAGATTAATGTACCTGGTGTACTCTACCTGTTGGAAATTGTTTATATAGGCTAATTATAAACAATTATTGCATATTTTATGTAAACTACAACTTCAGATGGAAATATATATTTTATGCACTGTGAGAATTTAATTGCTCAATTTTGTTCACAGGTGTCATTGCAAACCAACCATGAATAATAACATAGTAATAAAAGTAAAAGGCAGACATTGTAGGAGGAAATAACATGCTAAAAAGTGTAAATTCAGCAATATCATTTTAATTGTTACTACAGTAGTTCTGGCCACCATGTAATAAATTTTAGAAAATTTTATGCAAATCAGCCCAAAAATTCTAATTAAGTCATCTATTTATGAATCAGGAAACTTGGTTCTTTTCCATTTTTCACTCCCTACCTTCAAAAATCTATAACTTTTTTATTTTTACGTGTAAAGAGCTCTGTGATGGCGTAACAAATTGCACTTCATAGTAATGGTATTTAATTTTCCATGTCGTGTAAAAAAAAATGGTGAAAAAAACGCAATTGCGCCATTTTCTAATGGGCTTGGATTTTACAGCTTTCACTGTGCGCCCCAAATGGCAGGTCTACTTTATTCTTTTGGTTGGTGCGATTACGGGGATACCAAACTTGTATAGGTTTTATAATGTTTTCATACATTTAATTAAAACCTCCTGTACAAATTTTTTTTTTTTTAAATTTTGCGGTCTTCTGATAACTTTTTCATACTTTGGTGTACACAGCTGTGGGTGGTGTCATTTTTTGCAACTTTTGAAGAAGTTTTCAATGCTACCATTTTTTAGTTTTAAACTTCACTGTATATAGTGCACTGTTTCACACGTCAGGAAAAGGTCCCAGGAATCTGGAAACTGTCAGACGTAAGACCACTACAACCTGACAAACTATAAGGACTTCCGATCGATTACACTCACGTCCCACGTAATGAAGTCCTTTGAAAGAATACTGCTGTTATACATGATGTAGGCTGTAAAGCTGAGGCTTGATCCACAATTTGCGTATAACAATAAAATGGGCGTAGATGGTGCAATGTTGTATTTTTTGCAATAATAACTTTCTTTGACACCATAGATCCAGTGCTCATGAGAGAGAAAATGATCAACCTCAACTTCCAGCCATCTGTTGTTAACTAGAAACTAGATTACCTAATGGACAGGCCCCAATTTTTAAAACTGGGTAACACAAGGTATCGTTGTCAGCAATCGAGGTGCACCCGAAGACACTGTCCTCTCCCCGTTCTTCTTCACATATGTTCAGAGAAAAGTCTGCTGACAACAGATGACAAAATAATTCTATAATGAGATAATGTATATTGATACAAAAGAAACTACTAGGTACTTTTATATGCATGATATATCATAGAATCACATGAAATCCGAGAACACGTTTATACATATGAAACTAGCATCTAGTGACATCATTGCAGCATACATAGAACGTGAATAAGGCAAAGGCTGAGATAATGCGACACGTACCAGACTGGAGGACAAATGGGATTAAAAAGAAAATGAGGAAAATGTGGCTCCGTTTTGAGAAAGCAGCGTGGTAGTTTGTGCGACTCACCGCACATGGAAAACGCTGTCTGTACGGGCATCAGGCCGGAAAGAAAAGAGCAGAGAACCGGAAGGTTGTCACCGGAGGTTGAAATCTCCTGGGCAGTAGGCGGGATAGAAAGAGAGAGGGGGAGGAGTAAGGCAGCTGATAATGTTGAAGCCTGGAAGGTGAGTATAAAAGCAGATGTTGATTTACAGATTGTTAGATAGTCACAAGGTTAATGTAAGAAAAAGGGGAAAAAAAGGGGGTAAAGGACGGATCTGAGAAAAAAGAAATGCGTATGACAGAAAAAAGCATATATAAACGAGAGTATGATCCTAATGCACATTGTATCATGATTAAAAAATAGCACTGTATATACTCGAGTATAAGCCGACCTGAGGATAAGCTGAGACCCCTAATTTTACCACCAAAAACTGGGAAAACCTATTGACTTGAGTATAATCTGAGGGTGGGAAATGCATTGGTTATAGCTAGCCCCTGTAGTATATAGCCAGCTAGCCAGCCACTGTAGTATATAGGCTGCCAGCCCCTGTAGTATATAGCCTCCCAACCCCCTGTAGTATATAGTCTGCCTGCCCCCTTTAGTATATATCCTGCCAGCCCCCTGTAGTATATAGCCTGCCAATCCATGTAGTATATAGCCAGCCAGCCCCAAGTAGTATATAGACAGCCCCCAGTAGTATACAGCCAACCAGCCCCATGTAGTATACAGCTAGCCAGCCCCCAGTAGAATACAGCCAGCCAGCCCCCAGTAGTATATAGCCATCCCCCAGTAGTATACAGCCAGCCCCATGTAGTATTCAGTCAGCCAGCCCCCAGTAGTATACAGCCAGCTGAGAACATAAAAAAACAAACTTACATACTCACTTTTGGGTAGTCCCAATATCTGGTGCAACTCCCCGATGTTCCGGTCCGCATGGCTCCTCTTCTTTCTACTCTTTTCTGTAACAGCCGGCAGAGACTCGTCCACACAATCTGCCAACCGGTGTACACTATGACGTGATCATAGTGTGCGCCTGCCGGCAGATGGCATGGACGCGACTCAGCACAGAGAAGAAAGAAGAGGAGCTCCACCGAACATCGGGAGCCACGACGAGCATCGGGGCACCGTAGGGTGAGTATGTAAGTTTATTTTTTTTTTTATTAACTCATGTATAAGCCGAGGTGAGGTTTTCCAGCACATTTTTTCTGCTGAAAACTCGGCTTACACACAAGTATATACGGTAATATAAGAGATTGAGTGAACAGGCAATACAGGAATAGATGGACAAGAAGAGAAGAATATATCACTCCAGAAAATCAGTATATAAGGTGTCATTATCGTTTCTGAAAGTGAAGAGAAAATATGTTACAAAGCTGCTGGTAACAAAATACATATAACCATCATGAATAAAAATGTTATACTTTAAACAAGGTTGCGAAGTTCATATTCCCTATTGAGTCCCCTGTGGGTTAGTGTATCAAGTTTGTGTATCCAATACGCTTCCCGTGGGGGGAGAGTATGAACTCTCTTCATGTCTGCTCAGTGGTACCTGTTCTATCACCTGGTATTTGAGTTGGGATATAGAATGGTGTGCCTCTGCAAAGTGATGAGGAAGAGGTAACACATCTAATATCTGATTTGTGTTTAGATATTCTTTTACGTGCTGAATGGTCTCCACCACATATAATAGACCACATGGACATTTTATAATGTAGATCACACAGGAGGAATCGCATGTAAAAAGCCTTTGATGTTAAAAGTGCGCCCAGTGTGTGGGTGTCAGAATGTATTACCTTTCAATATGTTGTTGCATTGGGGCTCAATAGGGAATATGAACTTCACACCCTTGTTTAAAGTACAACATTTTTATTTATGATGGTTATATGTATTTTGTTACCAGGAGCTTTGTAACATATTTTCTCTTCACTTTCAGAAACGATAAAGACGCCACACCACCTTGTATACGGATTTCTGGAGTGATATATTCTTCTCTTCTTGTCCATCTATTCCTGTATTGCCTGTTCACTTTGTCTCTTATATTACTATTTTCTATCATGATACCAATGTGCATTAGGATCATATTCTCGTTTATATCTGCTTTGTTCTGTGGTATCCGCCTTTCTTTTTTCTCAGATCTGTCCTTTACCCCCCTTTTTCCCCCTTTTTCTTACATTAACCTCGTGACTATCTTCCAATCTCTTGATCGACATCTGTGGATCAACATCATCTTTTATTCTCACCTTCCAGGCTTCAACATTGACAGATGCCTTACTCTTCCCCCCTCTCTCTTTCTATCCCACCTACTGCCCAGGAGTTTTCAACCTGACGACCTTCCTGTTCTCTGCTCTTTTATTTCAGGCTTGATGCCCGTAGAGACAGCATTTTCCACATGCGGTGAGCAGCACAACCTACCATGCTGCATACTCAAAACGAAGCCACATTGTGCCCTCCATTTCCTTATTTTATTTTTCATCCAATTTGTCCTCCAGCAGTCTGGTAGGTGTCGCATTATTCCAGCCGTTATCTTATACACGTTCTATGTATGCTGCAATCATGTCACTAGATGCTAGTTTCATATGTATAAAAGTATTCTCGGATTTCATGTTATTATATGATATATCATGCATATAACTGTACCTAGCAGTATCTTTTTTTATCAATATACATTATCTCATTATAGAATTATTTTGTCATCTGTTGTCAGCAGACTTTTCTCTGAACATATGTGGTTACATGGAATTCATCTACGATGGCCCCCAGTCCTATGATATTTTGGAATACATTTTGTACCAGTCACTGTATTTTATAATCTGTTTTGCCTGTGACTATCTATGGTATTATACCTTTTTGTATCCTGTAACTACTTTTATACTTACTGTTCTATTTGTATACATCCAGAGTTTTCTGAGGAAGTTCATGAATTGACCGAAACATCAAAAATTAAGTGCATTGCTTATATCTGGATGGAATAAAATATTTCTCAAATTTGTTCAACATATGATTTGAATACCCTACCGGTGCACCTGTTTCCCAAGTGGAGTGATGTGTAGGCAGATATAAAAGATGGTGATGACAAGCACTACAGAGACATCATCTACTCTTGTAGTCTGGAGAAAAACAATAACCTTATCCTTAACACTGATAAAACAAAGGAAATAATCATTGACAAACGCAGGAATAAATCAATCCCCATGCCATTTATCATCAACGACCAAGCCATTGAACAAGTTAGAACTTTCAAGTGTAGTAATCGATGACAAACTGAGCTGGACTGTAGCATGGCAGTAAAAAAAGGCAGCATCAAGATCTTCCTTAGAAAACTCAGGTCCTTCAACATATGCATAAAAATCCTGGGAATGTTTTATGAGTCCTCAATTGCAAATGTGTTATTCTTTGCTGTTACCTGCTGGGGGAGGGACCATCAAAAGAAGAGATGAGAGTAAAATCACAAAAATCTTCAAAAGGGCCCAGGGTATTGCAACCTCACTACTCTGTACTTTTGAAGAGGTCTGGCGAAGAAGATGCACAAACAAGTTTGCTGCAATCAAATCAAAAAAATCACACCCATGGTACATAATAGCTAATCAATTGGGCATATTCAGCAGGCGTTACGGACAAATTAACTTCCCTACTGAAAGATTAATTCCAGTGGCCATTGAACTCTACAATAAAACAATCGCCACCAACAGAACAAAATTACCACCGACAAACTGCACGGCCTTATCAAACCCCACTGCCCATTCATCCCCACCTCCCGATTAACTGTCCATAGTTTGCATTAGTTTACTTGTGTGTTTACCAACCTATATGTAATCCCAGCTCAGACACCGTTTGTACAACTCACTTTCCCAAAAGGGATCATTTGTATTGTATTGTATTTGAATATGAAATATGCCCTAAAGCAGTGATGGCCAACCTTTTAGAGACCCAGTGCCCACACTACAATTAGAATCCACTTATTTACCATGAAGTGCCAAAATGGCATTTCAAGCAGTAACTTGTTGCTACCTGTTCTTCAACATCATTCAATTGTATTGGTTCTCCTGAGGCCACCAATACAGTTGAAAGAAGGTGGACAAATTCAGACCATCATTGTAGCTTCTCGCCAGAAGAATGGTGGGTCCAGCAGCAGCAGGACCTCCAACACCTTCTCACTTTTCCTGCAATTCCAAATAGCCAATGAAGTGTCACTTTAAAATAGAGCTGAGAGCAGCATATTTTAAGTTGCTTGGGACTGCAGGAAGATTTGGTGGATTTGGTCCTGTTTGGTGAAATTGGGGCAATGGCCTGAGTGCCCACAGAGAGGGCCCTGAGTGCCACCTTTTGCACCCGTGCCATAGGTTTGCCACCACTGCCCTAAACTATAAATAAAGGTTAAAGTTTCATTCAGTGATAAATAGATTAAAGGGTATCAATGTATTGATATATATTGGGATTGAATTTAAAGGATAACTTGAGGTCATATATAGTAACTGTAAAAATTACACTTATAATCAAATAATAAAAATTACACTCCTCTCCATTCTTTGTAGGTAGGAAAACTTGCAAAATTGGCCTGGGATGAAATACTTATTTCTCAGAGTGTATAAATATATCTATATATACAATATATACAAATCTGATAACAATAATTCCCCTTAGTGTCCAAATAAAGACCTTAAATGTTTAAATAAAAAGGTGTATTGCATAATGTCAAATGTAAGCGTACTTTGCCTTAACTAACTTTGCAGAAAGCATTAGTCCACTGTGTGGGGGATATTTATTGGTAGCACTTGCAATTATTTTTCAAAATATGCCACCTTCATGCCAGTGGGGTGTGAAAGGGGGGTGCAGCCAGGCAAGCGGTGGGCGTGGCTGGCAGGAAGTGGGTCGGGGCGTTACTGTCCCCACGTGTGCGCGCTTGCTGCAGCTAATGAATTTTCGATGTGAACAGTAGCCGGCTGTGTTTATTTCTCTAAAATTCTGCGTTTAGAGATAAGCGCTGCGCAGGACCCCGTTGGATATGTCAAGAAGCTGAAACATCTTGGTGTATCGGGCTGTGCCAGAGTATGATAAATAACCCCCTGTGTCTTTATGAAGAATAACACTGTTTCTGGGCATTGCGTGACTTGTAATTTCCATTTCATAAGTTTTCTCCTCTTAAGTTTCTGTCTGTGAGTTTGCTGTTATCTTGCACACTTGCAATTAGGGACTCAAAACATTCCCAGGATTTTTTATTTGCATACGTTGTTTTCACTGAGTTTTCACAGTGACAACGAAAACTGAAGATAAAGAGGAAAGGAGGGATGAGGAACAAAGAGACAACATGAGTGGACCAAGAAGAACTTCATCCAGATAAGATTTGTGGCAATGTTTTTTGTGGTCACTTGTACTACTGATTTATGCAAATGTTAGTGACCGTTTACAGTACCATGAAATGCTTCTGCTATGTGCATTTACTCATTTATTTAACCAGAGCAGCTCAATGCAAAGAACAGAAAGCTATTAAGGCTAAAAGACTGCCCAGAGCCTACATGGGTGGTGCCAACCTCAATTAACATTTCACCTGTTATACCCTTGCTGCTACTAACTGCAGATACTAACTGCAGCTTCAATCAACATAAACATTATTAAATAGCTCTTGGCAACTGATTCATTCTAATTTATGACTTAAAATAGAATTTATCAGGCTATTTGGGCACACTACACCTTATGGACCTGTGGTTTAGTGTTCCAATCCGCAGTTTTTGAGCTCTCCATCACATTAAAAAAGAAACAAACCTCTATACTTACCTAGAGATGATTCTGCTAAGCTGCACTGGAACTCCTCTGATGCTCCCTACACCTGTGCAGTGATTCAGTGAAGCCGGAATAGTACACCCCAGCTTCAATATGTTTGCACCGTACCTACTGCATACACCCAGTGAAGCCAAAGTGAACTACAGTGGCTTCTCTGCATCAGTGTGCAGGTGGCGAGAGCTGCAGACTGAGGGAAGTATAAAAATGAGCATAAAGGGGAAAAGTAATTTGGCACACTAAACCACCAGTACCTAAGGACATGTGAGTGGTTTAGTGTCCCAAACCACCCTGACATTTCCATACATAGTTACATAGTTTATACATTTGAAAAAAGACACATGTCCATCAAGTTCAACCAAGGAAGGGAAAGGATTGGATGAAGAAGGGATTTAGGGGAAACTATTCTATATAACATAACCGACAATATTATTTAGGTGTAAAAAGCTTCTAGACCCTTCTTGAAGCTCTTTGCTGTCCCTTCTTTGACCAGTGCCTGAGGCAGGCTATTCCACAGATTCACAGTTCTCATAGTAAAAAAGCCCTGTCGCCTCCAGTGATTAAATCTTTTTTCATTTGATTTAACCTGAAACAACTTTCCACCATATTTCTTGTATGGTCCATTCATGTATTTATGAATTTATAAATTAATCATGTCCCCTCTCCTTTGTCTATTTTCCAGACTAAATAAATCCAGTTTTAATATTTCCTCATAACTAAGACCCTCCATGCCTCTTATTATTTTTGTGGCTCTTAATTGTACTTTCTCTAGCTCCAGTGAATCCTTTTAATGAACTGGTGCTTAGAACTGGACAGCATATTCCAGGTGAGGCCAGACCAATGCCTTGTACAGTGTTTATATTACATCCTTATCACTAGAGTCCATACCACTTTTGATACATGACAAGACCTTGCTAGCTTTAGAGGCAGCTGATTGGCATTGCATGCTGTTATTTAATCTATGATACACTATTACAGCCAGGTCCTTCTCAACGAGATACTCTCTCAGATTTACTCCACCAAGGACATATGTTGCCTTTGAATTATTTGCCCCCAAGTGAATAACCTTACATGTATTCACATTGAACCTCATTTGCCAAGTGGATGACTAAACACTCAGTTTGTCCAAGTCACCCTGCAGACTATGAACATCCTCCATAGACTGTATTACACTACACAGCTTGGTGTCATCTGCAAAAATAGACACAGTGCTATTAATTCCTACCTCCATATCATTAATAAACATATTAAATAGTAGTGGGCCAAGCACAGAATCCTGGGGTACACCATTTATAACTGGTGACCATTCCGAGTAGGAATCATTGACCACAACTCTCTGGATACGATCCTTCAGCCAGTTTGCAATACAATGATTCCAAACCAATAGACCAGTGATGGCGAACCTTTTAGAGACCGAGTGCCCAAACTACAACCAAAATCCACTTATTTACTGTGAAGTGCCAACATGGCATTTTAAGCAGTAACTTATTGCTACCTGTTTTTCCACATCTTTCAATCATATCGGCCCCTGAGGCCACCAATACAGTTGAAAGGAGGGCAAATTCAGACTCTCATTGTAGCTTCTCTCCAGGGCTTCTTTGTTGAGGAAGAATAGTGGGTCCAGAATGAGAACCTCTAAAGATAATGCAGTTCTCTCGTGGAGTGATGGTCTGAGTGCCCACAGAAATGGCTCTGAGTGCCACCTCTGGCACCTGTGCCATAGGTTCGCCACCACTGCAATAGACCTTATTTTACCCATCAGGCATCTATGAGGGACCATGTCAAATGCCTTTGCAAAGTCCAAGAACACAATATCCACAGCAGCTCCTCCATCCAGGCATCTGCTCACCTCTTCATAGAAGCAGATCAGGTTAGTCTGACAACTTCTATCCTTAGTAAACCCATGCTGGCTGTCAATAATTATACTATCTAATGTCATATACTCCTGTATGTAGTCTTTTTTTGACCCTTCCAATATTTTCCCCACTATTGAAGTTAAAGGGGTATTCTCGTCTGGGCATTCACATTCAGTTTCACTAATCTTCCATATATAAAAATTTATAACATAATTTCTCTTAAACATAGCCATGTTGTCACTTAGAAACGATATGTCTTCCTCGGATACGACCACCTCACACTCTGGCAGCAGTGGCCAGACATGCACTATTGAGTCCTGCCTGACCACCTGGATTCAGCTATCATTACCACAGGACAGCTGCGGGACAGGAAGTGACTCCCGGACATTTCATACACAAAAACTTTTTGTTTATTTGTGCAATCCATCCAGCAGAGGTGGCCGTAACCAAGGAAGCTATCTTGTTTCTAAGGGACAACATGGCTACATTTATGAGAAATTATCTTCACACAGGAACATTTTTTTTTAATAACATCTAATTGAAGAAATGTTTATATATGGCAGATTTATCAAACTGAATGTGAATGCCCAGACGAGAATACCCCTTTAATCTTTCAGGCCTGTAATTGCCTGGTGAAGTTCTAGAGCATTATTTAAATATTGCCACCACATTCAGCCTTGCGCCAGTCACTTGTCACCAGTCATTAGGGAATATCTAAACATCTAGACAGCAGTACAGCAATAACAGAACTGAGTCCTTTAAGAACTCTGGGGTGTAACCCAATTGGTCCAGGAGCCTTGTACACATTAATTTTATTGAGCTTATATTGCAAACATTCAGCCAGTCTAATATATTACAGGATGCATCACCAGCACTGGCACCATCCATGCCAAATTGTTTTTCTTCTATTATATAAACGGAGTTAAAAAGCCCATTTAGTATTTCCACCTCGCCGTATATTTTCAGAATATAGGGGTCCAACCTGCTCGGATCCATTTTTTTGCATTGATATGTTTTAAAAAATTCTTAGGATTTGTTTTGCTATCTATGGCCACCTGTCTTTCATTTTGTATTTTGGCTGACTTTATTTCCTTCTTACATATTTTGGTAAGTGTTTTGTAATTACTGAATGCTTTGGGTGACCCGTCAGATTTGTATTTTTGAATGCCCTATTTTTATCATTTATTGCCCTTTTAACTATAGCTGTAGGCCACGCGGGGTGTAATCTAGCCCATCGATACTTGTTACCTATTGGGACAAATTTAGAAGTATAATGAACCAGGATAGATTTGAATGTCTCCCATTTAACATTAGTATCTTCATATGACAGTATTTGATCCCAGGCTAAATCCTGTAGCGCAGACCTGAATTTCATGAAAATAGCGTTCTTAAAATACAGGATTTTGATTGTCCCACTTTTTTGCTTTTTACAGTTTAAGAGAAAAATAATTATGTTATGATCGCTGTTCTCAAGGGTTTCCCAGACATTTTGGACAATTTACGCATCGTTAGAAATCACAAGGTCCAACAATGCATCACCTCTTGTGGGATCTTCTACAAGCTGCACCATAAATTAACCTACAGAAAGTTGATAAAATGTCTCCCCTTGATGAAGAAGAATCCTGACCCCAATTTATATTTGGAAAGTTAAAGCTTTCCATGATCACTACTGCCCCCTCCTATGCAGCCTGGTCCATCTGTTTATATATCTCTCTCTCTCTCTCTCTATATATATATATATATATATATATATATTACACCAAAAATATTTTTCTCAAAGCTCTCTTGGCTTTGAATCTTAACCCACAAATTTTCAGCCTCCTCACACTCTTCATTGACCTCTGTCTCATTCACAATCGCTTTTAAGTCTCTTCTGACATACAGACATACACCACCTCCCCTCCTATTTGCCCTGTCTTTCATGAACAGTGTAAAACCTTGAATATTAACAGCCCAATCATGCGATGCATCGAGCCATGTCTCCCCTAAACCAGCTACTTCCAACTGTTCCTCTATTACCAGGGCCTCATGCTCACCCATTTGCAATACTTCTGGCATTTGTGAACATACACTATAATTTTCCACAGTTATTTATCTGATTTATAGTAATTTTACCGGCACTGATATCCTCACTATTGTTTTGTAACTTATGGATCTCCCTATCCACTGCATTACTTCCCCATTCACTGCCCACTTCACCACCGACCAACATAGGCTACCCCCTCTCTAACCTGTCTAGTCCTTTAGTTTCTTCCTTTTCCTCCTCCCCCGATCTTAGTTTAAATACTCCGCTTTCCCGCTAGGATCTTCTCCCCCAGCACAGCAGTTACCCTTCCATTTAGGTGCAAGTTATCTGCAGAAAACAGCTTGTACCCCAATGAAAATTTAGCCCAGTGCTTTAGGAACCCAAATCCCTTTGCTCTACACCACAATCTGAGCCATGCATTTTAACTCCATTAGCTCCTGCTGTCTTCTCTGTGTAGCGCATGGCAGAGGTTCAAGTCCCATCCAGGTCAACATCTGCAAAGAGTTTGTTTGTTCTCAGTTCTCAGTGTTTAGGTGGGTTTCCTCCCACACTCCAAAAACATACTGAAAGGTTGATTAGATTGTGAGCCCCATGGGGACAGGGACTGATTTGGCAAGCTCTGTGTAGCGCTACATAATCTGTAGGGACTATATAAAGGAATTTTTAATTATTATTACTACCTTAAGATTTTAACCTAATTCTTTAAAATTATTCTTCAGGTTCCTCCACCTACCATCTTTTCTGTCATTGATTCCAACATGGACCACGACAGCTGGGTCATCCCCTCCCAGTAATTTATCCATCCTCTCCACCACATGCTGAAGCATATATCTAAGTGGTTTTGCTAGCAGCTCCACCTGTTAATAAGTTATTGTATTGCAGCCTCATGTTTCTGTGCAGACTAACCTTTTCCTATATAGGCTTCCTTAAATTCCCATCATGCTTTTCTCTAGCCTGGCCCTTTGCCTCTTCAGCAGCCATCTTGCTCCATAGAAGCTAGACACACTAATGGCTCTCTCCTCATCATAGAACAGTCGGTGAGGTATTATATAATTTATGTGTCTTACAGAATGTGATGTACTAAGATGAGCTGTGCACCTTGTACTGCATACTGTTATTTTATTGTAGTTTTACAATGATCCTATTAATAAAAGTTGAAAAGGACCTCCAGATCTCTAACAAAACTTCCAGATGAAAAATATGGGCACATCTGTTGTAGTGGTATTCACCCCGGAACTACTGCTCCAGCAATGTATACATAGAGCAGAGTTTAACATAGCACCAATCTTGCTAGCTATAACCTAGTTACAAAAAGGGGAAGAGTGTATAAATGAAGAGATACAAAATGAGGATTACTTACAGTTCTGTGAACTCCTTTTTTAACTCTGCTTGTTTAAACTCCACTTATTTCTACAAGCCACTTAGAAGCAAAAGCAAAAATGAGCAAGCTCAAAACTGAGATGATATCTCTTAATTTATCACCTGTGGACATTAATCCCTCCTCCCAATTAGCAGACGAGGCAAAGAAAGGGGAAAAAAATCTATAAAAATTGTGACACTGGGAAAAATGCCTTGCTAAGATTTATCTACACAATCCACAATCATCCAAACCACAGATTCACTCTAAGCACACACAAAATCTTCTTGTTTAAACTCATCTTATTTCCACATGAGATGACTTGTTAAATTGTATAGGATTAAGTCATCATTACAACTTTTAATATGTTTTTATTTTAATTATGAATAGTTTTCTAATAGCTTTCTTTATCATAAAGGTTTTATTGTCAGTTATAATTCTCTCTAAATGTGAAGTACTTATTTACATTCTGAAACTTGTTAAATGCAGCGTCGCATGTGTTATAGCTATGGCTGTTTAACTTTATGCTTGCTCCAATGTACCTTTTCAAATGACTTTGTGGATTTACCCCATTAAAATCAATGAGAAAATTGCTAAATGTTCCATTTCAAAAGAAAAAACAGAACACATTTGATGCTATGAGTAGTGCCTTCTCAGAAGGGAGTGCTTCATTGTAATATACTTAACAGCTACTGTTACTATGCTTTTCTTATCAAGGGCAATGTTCCATTCAATGCAATTGGAATGATCTGACTCTTTCACTAGAGAAAGAGACTCAGAAGGCACATGGCATAGTCTTCTCATAACTGCAGTTAGAAATGAAGAAGGCTCTTGGTGCTGTATCCTAAGGTGGTTTGCTGTTTGATTATTTTTATAAGCCTTTAGTAAAGTAACACCTAGAATACACAATAATGGGTTGGGAGTAGGTTCAAAGTTGAGTCCTTATTCTCCTTGTCTCTCTATAGTAACTTTTCCCCTGGTACCATGGCACTGGCTGAACTAACTGCAGTTTACCTCAACTTAACGAAACAGGATTTAGTATGTTTTCCACTCCAGACAGTACTTGCATAATGTAGTTAACTATCATAGTAATATCAACTGGTGCTGCTGTGACCTTGTACTAGTTTGGGTTGCTAGTACCTGATCTAAAGTAGGTACAAAAAAAAAATAACCAGCACCAGTACTTTTATTGGAACATGTAAGTAGAGCCTTTACTATTATCTTGATAAAACTGGTCTGAGAAAGATCCAAGACGACAAGTGCCTCATAAGTCATCAGTAGCAGTTATTGGTGGAGATTAAACAATGTGCTGCCGTATAGACCAGCGCACAATTAGAGAAGACTTGTCTTCTGCTGCACCAGATTTATCACTGTGTTGATAAATCTGGCACAGTGTAAGATTGTTGAGTTGTAGATTGCATCTTCTATTAATTGGTCTAGTGTCTGTCTCAAAATGTGGCTTACACAGAGCTGGCATTAGGGAGCGGAAAACTGGGCATTTGCCCAGGGCCCACTGTCCTAAAGGGGCTCCCTGCATTTGGGCTTTTGCTCTTGCTCTTCCAATTTTAATACCCCTTGTTTAATGTATCATCTATCTCTTGTCTATATTTCCAGCAAATATCTTAGTTATCTAGATAATATCTCTTTAAATCTTCTATTTACCTACCAATCTCTCATATCTATTAAAGAAACTTTATTGGCTGGACCAAATAAAAATTAACATTGTCAAAGCATTAATAAAATTTAAGATTGTTGGAAATAAGGGGTGATGGGGAAGAGGTGTTATAGTAGTCCATGGAATCATATATGTCTCATTCCATGGTATATCACAAGTCTCTCAGTGTATGGCAGTCAGTTACATATTGTGCAGCTATGGCCATTGTGGTCTCTCCTACCCCCAGCAGGATGGAGATCTTCTATTCCTCCTCCATGGAGCACAAACCCGGGAGGAGATTTAAGAGTCTCCTGAAATTAGTGTCCCTCACTGCAGTGTAGCCGGGAGTGGGCCTAATCCTTGGTGACCTCCTAGTCCTGGCACTGTTGGCACAGTCTGCTATTCATGGGAACATACATCTGTCTGTGCCGGCCGGACTCCATGGAAAGGTTGTGGGTGCTCAGTCTGTAGCAGCTCTGGAACTGTTGGTATCTGGGGTCTGGTAGATTCTCCAGGTATGGGCGAAGTTTGTAGTCTCTCTGAAGACTCTGGTAGATGGTCAGCTTCTGGGATCACTCTATGTGGTCCTATAGTCACTGACATGTTCCTCCTTGGCCTTGTTTATCAGCCTTGATTGGTCCATGTTTGTGTCTGGCTGTGTTTGGATTCCCAAGTTTCCAGGAACCCCTGCTGCTGCAATGCTTTATGGTGGAAGTAACCTGAATTGCTGTTCTATGGGTGAGACAGGAATGATAGTGCCTCTTCTGGACTGTATATTTTCTATTATCTTTTAGAAAGGCATCCAGCACTCATAGGGTCCAATCGAAACAGCTTTATTCCATTAAAATCCGCAGAACATACATGGGTGCAGAGTTATTAGTCAAACTTTAGTCGCAGGTTCCTTAATTACGCGTTTCGCTATAGAAGCTTAATCATAGTCTGATCCAGACCATGACTTAGCTTCTATAGCGAAACGTGTAGGTCAGAAACCTGTGCCTAAAATTTTACTAATATCTCTGCACCCATGTATGTTCTGCGGACTTTTTACTTTACAAATCTTCTATTATCTATCTAGTTATCTATATATAATCTACTTTATATTTATGCATCTATAAATCTATCTATCATCTGTCTATAAATTTATATCATCTTTCATATTTATCTTCTATCATCTTTCTACCTATCATCTGACTCCCATAAGATTCTCCTACAGTCCCATCTTACAGATTGTCTTACCATACTGCTGTTTGGAAAGTATTATTAATGTGCAAAAGAGAGAGCACAAGACTAAAGAGAGCATCTTTCTGAATATGACTGATAATAAAATAGCTTTATTTTGGGGTTTCCCTTTTAGTTTTGCCTAAAAACCAATCCTAAAACCGATCTAAGACCGATCCTAGGCGTATGGTCTTAATTTTGTAGACACATGAGGTGCATTCATTAATTTTGGTTCAAGGTGCATGTTTTTGGTGAACAATAATTTAGACTGCGATGTTAGAGAATTTAATGAGTTGGTGCACGACTGAAAGGGTTCTGAACATTTCCCACATTCATGAAGGTGAAATAGAACTCCGTAGAGCAGCTTTTTGCAGCTCTAAATGTGCCAAAAAAAGTGCCAGGAAAAAAGTTGGGATTCAGCGTGGGGGGCAAAACCCACCAAGTGGGCCCCCAACCCAGGTATACCAGTATTGGCACCATACAGTAATCATATATTGCAGATACTGGTTCTGCATTTTATACATTTATACAAACACAGTAGTGGATTATAATAAATTCTGTTTGGGCGGTAGCCCAGGGCTAACAAATGGTATTCTCAGAAGAACCTTCAACAATACAATCCTCACACATCTGTTCTTGCTCTCAATACACATGTACACAAGATTCATTTCAGGACCTTTGAAGGTTCTCCAAAGGTCCTGGAAACAGAGTTTGAAAGCAGGCAGAAGGTATGTATCCTGTCTTGTAGGGGCTATAATATTCATACAGCCCAGGGCCCATGGCATTCATTACAGATATGAAAAGAAAATCTTCCATTTATATCTATCAACCTGACATTCTTATTATTAGAACTATGCAGTGCCCATACATACAGGATAGGAGTAGTGATAGCAGGATAGGAAGAGTAGTTCTGTGCTGTGCCCATAGTACTATGCTATGCACATAAATACATGATATAAATAATATCACTTTGCTGTGCCCATGTATACAGGATAGTTGTAGTGATAGCAGGATAGGAAGAGTAGTTCTGTGCTGTGTCCATATATACAGGATAAGGGTAGTAGTTCTGTGCAATAGCCCAAAGTAAGATTAGTGCAGTAGTGATGTTCTATGCCAAAAATAGAAAGAGTTACAAAGCGCTCAACTTACTGAGACTTTGCCAATTAATGACCTAACCCTACTTAAAAATATGTGAAATGTAGCCAACACAAATTTCTTTAAGCCTGGGTTCACATTAGGTTTTTGTGCACACGTAAGGACACGTCAAGTGGATTCTGATGTGTCCTTAAACATATGGCACAGATGTATCCCACTGTATCCTCATTCCCCGTGACATCATCGGGGGAGCAGTGCTCCATTGCTATGGCAGCCTCGGGTCACACAAAGACCCAAAGCTGTCTTGTTTCAAACCATTTATTTAAATGTGCAATTTGCACATTGTAGTAGATGATGTGGAAAATCCCCATACACTGGCATTCTGTAGTATGGCAGTATATGGTAGGATAAATCAGGGGTTTGAAAATTTGTAAAAAAAATAAATTTAAAAAGTTACAAAATAAATTAAATAAAAAACTTTACATTTGAAAACACTTTTTCCCCTAGAACTGATATAAATAAACAGTAAAAACATAAACATGTTAGGTATAGCCACATCCCAAAAAGTCCAATCTATACCCCATAAGGGAAAATAGCGCCCAAATTCAAAAATGCCAATTTTGAAAAATAATTTTTTGAAGAAAAAAAAATTCTATAAAAAGTGATCAAAAGGCAGTACAGTCACAGCATTAGAAAGGTTGAGAACCACTGATCTAGAGTCTAAGGCTCCACCTCGTTCAGTGGACTCACTAGGTGTAGTTTTGTGACATTTGCACCTTTATTAAGTTTTATTGTAATGCTTGGGAAAAAATAAGAGTCTAATATTTGTAAGCTGTTGTCACCTTCCACCATCCCAGTACTTTTACCCCCTGTTGCCTTTTTTCTACATTGGGAGAAAGCTGTCATACAGCAGCATGAGCGGACAGATCCAAAATTAATTAACACATATATTACAGATGATGAAGCTATATCGAAAATATATAGCAATATAAACATTTAAGCACTTGATCTACTTTACTAAATTACTCTGAATAAAGTAATAATAATAATAACGATAAGACTTTATTATCCCCTAATGGAAAATCGTAGTGTCAAGACAGCTCAAATAAACAATACATCACATAAAAACATACATTAAAAAACATAGACACAAGTATAAGTCACGCGAGCGTAACACTATAAGACACCCTCCTTTTTTTGCAACATGTTCATGTGTCTGATAGCCATTGGAATAAAAGAACCTTACATCTCAATTGAATTCACCTTCCACTAAAAGACTTTCTACAACATTATGAAATGTACTTATTATTTTCCTAGAACAAATGATTACCCTCCTAACCAACATAATGTCCCAAATTACTCTCCACAACACTTATAAAAATCCACTAATAATCTATTAAAAACATTAAAAGATTGTGTTCTTAATAAATATAATCTACTTGCACTCTTTTTTAGCTGAGCATTTATATGATGACAGTTTAATTTTTTTTTATCTACATGGATCCCCAAGTACCTAATTTAAGAAACTACCTCTATTGCTTTTCCATTTATTTACAACTCGACCGCCTAAATTGCATGTTTTTTCTTAATCATCTCTTAATTTGTGAGGTTGCCAATATTACAGTATAGCTTGTTTAAGTTTACTTCCCTTATTGACAGTGGGTACGGAAATTATTCAGACCCCTTTAGATTTTTCAGTCTTTGGGGGACATCTAACATTATTTCTGCTAGTCAAATTATCTCATTTTTGTGACTTTTGTCGTATTTTTGATTTTTTTCACTTATGTATCACTTTTTTTGCTTATTTTTGGGACTTTTTAGGCACTAATCTGCATCTGGTCCAGGGCAGGTGCAAAGGAAGGGTTTTTTTTTCATGGACCCTATTTTAACATGTAAATTGGAATTATTTCCCATGCATTAAATGTTTAACATTTTGCACATTTTAACCTGTTTTTTGAGAATTTAGACATTTTTGCATTAACAAAAGGGTGAGGTCACACGTAGCATTTTAATTGTATTTTGAAACTTATTACAACAGCTGCCTGTTAGCAATTGCGTTTACTAAGCGCAATATATAAACGCAATGTCTCAAGTCACATGACCTGAAGCTGCTGGATTCCTACAATGGATGCCTCCTGTGAGTTATGCTGGGGGATGTTTTACACAGAAGATTTAATAGTGTGTGTGGGGGGCAGAGGGGATGGAGAGCTGATGGTGTGTAAGGGAGCAGAGGGGATGGGGAGCTGATGATGTGTGGGGGCTGAGGGGATGGGGAGCTGATGGTGTGTAAGGGAGAAGGGGGGATGGGGCGTTGATGATGTGTGGGGAGGGCAGAGGGGATAGGGAGCTGTTGATGTGTGGGGAGCAGTGGGGATAGGGAGCTGATGATGTGTGGGGGAGCAGAGGGGATGGGGAGCTGATGGTGTTTGGGGGCGCTGAGGAGATGGGGAGCTGATGATGTGTGGGGGGGGCTGAAGGGAAAGGGAGCTGAGGATATGTGGGGGGTGAGGGGATAGGGAGCTAAAGAAAGGAAATATTACATTTGAACGGAGATGGAAGCGACAGGGACAGAACTGGACAGTGAAAATAATGGTGGAGGAGGGCATTAATCCAATGTGGGAGCAAATTAATGAGTGCTAAATTTAAAAAATAGTGGGACACTAAAGTCCCAAGATTGCAGAGGGTGTACTCACCTTATGATGCAGGGGTTAACTAAATTTTGGTAGTTGGGGGCCCCTTTAAGAATTTTGTCCCGGGGCCCAGTGGACTCTAGTTACTCCACTGATACTGCCACCACCATGTTTCACTGTTGACATTGGGGCAAATTTATCAAGCTGTCTGAAAGTCAGAATATTTCTAGTTGCACATGGCAACCAATCACAGCTCCCCATTAAAATATTCATGAGCTATGGAAAAATGAAAGCTGAGCTGTGATTGGTTGCCATGGGCAACTAGACATATTCTGACTTTCAGACAGCTTGATAAATTTGCCCCATTGTATTTGATAGGTGATGTGCAATGTTTGGGTTTCCACACACATACAGCTTAGAATTAACACCATAAAGTTCGATATTCATTTCATCAGACCAAAGAATCTTATTTCTCATAGTCTGGGCATTCTTCGTGTGGTTTTTTTGCAAACTGTATGTGGCTTTCATGTGTTTTGCACTGAGGACATAGGCACACTCTGCCATAAAGCCCTGACTGGTGGATGGCTGCAGTGATAGTTGACTTTGTAGAACTTTCTCCATCTTTCTACTGAATCTCTGGAGCTCAGCCTCAGTGCTCTGATGGTTATTCTTTACCTCTCTCACCAAGGTTCTTCTCCCATGATTGCTTAGTTTGGCTGGATGGCCAGGATGAGGAAGAGTGTTGTCCCAAACTTCTTTGTTTAGGGATTATGAAGGCCACTAAGCTCCTAGGAACCTTGGCAAAATCTGTGCCTTGCCACAATTCTGTCTCTGAGCTTCTTGGGCAGTTCCTTAGAACTCTTGATTCTCATGTGTTCTGACATGCAATGTGAGCTCTGAGGTCTTATATAGACAGCTTTCCTAATGATATCCAATCAGTTTAATTAAATACAGATGGATTCTAATAAAGGAGTATAACCATCTCATGACAATATGATATTTAAATTTTTCTTGTTTTATAATTTTGCAAAAATATCTACATTTCAGTTTTTTTCTGTGAAAATGGGACACAGAGTGTCAATTAATGAGCAAATAAATAACTTTTGTTTGATCTTACAACTTTTCTGCAATGAAACAAAGAGTTAAAAATTTAAATGGGGTCTGAATACTTTTCGTATCCACTGTACAACAATAGCAATGTTGTCTAAATGCATTTAGATAGCTGCAGAGCTAGAATATTTGCCATGTAACAGAAACTCTTTGCTTTTTAATCAGATCAAAACACTTTGACACGCCAGCTGTGTGAAGCCATAATAAATGAATACTAAGGGAGAGCAATATAGTTGTCAGGTGACACAAAAAGGGACATTTATCCTCTCCTTGTAATGTGCTTTGAAGTACTACGTTGTGTGCAGAATGGATTTCATGATCACCATTCTTTCTGCCCAGCCATGTTTTCTTCTTACTTTCATTCCATTAGTCTTGTTGCAAGAAGACTTGTTATAAATTGATAAAATTGTACAGCAACAGAGAGAAGTGAATAAAGGTATCATTTTATATTTGGATGTGGGAAATGTCAGGTTATTCAGGATTTCTGAATATGGTCTGGGCAGTGTCTCAGCACCCACAGTCTGTCAGCAGTTTACTGTCCATTTCTCACCTCAGTTCAGTTTGAGGTGAATCTGAACATTTGCATTCTTTGAAATTTTCGAACAGAAAGAAGTCTTGTTGTAATAATCATGAGCCTTTCTTGAATGAAATATGATTGTACCTGGGTTAGTTAAGATAAAAAATGTTTGAATCCTTAGCCTACTCTCCAATTTCCTAGCTTTGTTAAAGTGTTGTTTATTCATAAAGGGAAATATCGCCAATTTTCTTTTTTACTTTTTACTTTTAAAACCAGATCATTTATATATGTAATAAAAAAAAGTTTCAGTCTGATATTAGGCAAGGCCAAGTGTGGACGGTCCATCAATCATGTTTACAGTTCAGTGCTACTGTTTTGTAGGTCTCTAGTACCTGGCATTGTTGCTTATGTCATTAAGATACAGATGCTATTGACGGCTACAATACAGGCCATGGACGAGTTATATAGACACTGGGCCTAATGATAAAACCACTTTACAGCTGTCCCTTTCTATTGCCTGTTCCAAAAGTTGGATGTAGACACTTGAAGACTTCCCTCCCTAAACCAAATGTTAGAACAAAACAAGACAAACAGCACAAACACTGAAGAATGTGCGCAGTAAGAGATAGCAATAAAAAACAAATCGCCATAAGAAGACGGGTGGTCAAGCAATTCCAATATAAACTAAAACCTGAATGAATGTAAACCAAACATATTACACTCACCGGCCACTTTATTAGGTACACCATGCTAGTAACGGTTGGACCCCCTTTTGCCTTCAGAACGCCTCAATTCTTCTGGCTATGATTCGACAAGGGCTGTGGAAGCATTCCTCAGAGATTTTGGTCCATATTGACATGATGGCAAACACAGTTGCCGCAGATTGTCGGTGACACATCCATGAGTGGAATCTCCCGTTCCACCACATCCAAAGATGCTCTATTGATTGAGACCTGGTGACTGTGAGGCCATTTGAGTACAGTGAACTCATTGTCATGTTAAGAAACCAGTCTGAGATGATTCCAGCTTTATGACATGGCGCATTATCTGTGAAGTAGCATCAGATGTGGGTACATGTGGTCTAAAGGGATGGACATGGTCAGCAACAATACTCAGGTAGGCTGTGGCGTTGCAACGAGCTCAATTGGTACCAAGGGGCCCAAAGAGTGCCAAGAAAAATATCCCACACCATATGACACACACACCCGCCCGCATTTTGTTTGATCTTACAACTTTTCTGCAATGAAACAAAGAGTTAAAAATTTAAATGGGGTCTGAATACTTTTCGTATCCACTGTACAACAATAGCAATGTTGTTTAAATGCATTTAGATAGCTGCAGAGCTAGAATATTTGCCATGTAACAGAAACTCTTTGCTTTTTAATCAGATCAAAACACTTTGACACGCCAGCTGTGTGAAGCCATAATAAATGAATACTAAGGGAGAGCAATATAGTTGTCAGGTGACACAAAAAGGGACATTCATCCTCTCCTTGTAATGTGCTTTGAAGTACTACGTTGTGTGCAGAATGGATTTCATGATCACCATTCTTTCTGCCCAGCCATGTTTTCTTCTTACTTTCATTCCATTAGTCTTGTTGCAAGAAGACTTGTTATAAATTGATAAAATTGTACAGCAACAGAGAGAAGTGAATAAAAGGTATCATTTTATATTTGGTAGGTGGTAAATGTCAGGTTATTCAGGATCTTCTGAATATGTCTGGGCAGTGTCTCAGCACACCAGACAGTCTGTCAGCAGTTACTGTCTCCATTTCTTCACCTCAGTTCAGCTTTGAGGTGAATCTGAACAATTTGCATTCTTTGAACATTTTTCGAAGCAGAAAGAAGTCATTGTTGTAATAATCATGAGCCTTTCTTGAATGCAAATATGATTGTACCTGGGTTAGGTTAAGATAAAAAAATGTTTGTAACTTTCTCTTAGCCTACTCTCCAATTCTCCTAGCTTTGTAAAAGCTGTTGTTTCATTAAAGGGAAATTATCGCCAATTTTCTTTTTTACTTTTTTACTTTTAAAACCAGATCATTTATATATGTTAATAAAAAAAAAGTTTCAGTCTGATATTTAGGCTAACGGCCAACTGTGGACGGTCCATCAATCATGTTTACAGTTCAGTGCTACTGTTTTGTAGGTTCTATACCTGGCATTGTTGTCTATGTCATTAAGATACAGATGCTATTGATCGGCTACAATACAGGCCATGGACGAGTTATATAGACACTGGGCCCTAATGATAAACCCACTTTACAGCTGTCCCTTTCTATTGCCTGTTCCACCAAAGTTGGGTGTAGACAACTTGAAGACATTCCCTCCCTAAACCAAATTGTAGAACAAAACAAGACAGACAGCACAAACACTGAAGAATTGTCGCAGTAGAGATAGCAATAAAAAACCAAATCGCATAAGAAGACGGGTGGTCAAGCAATCAAATATATACTAAAACCTGAACTGAATGTAAACCAAACATATACACTCACCGGCCACTTTATTAGGTACACCATGCTAGTAACGGGTTGGACCCCCTTTTGCCTTGCAGAAATGCCCCCCTTCACTTCTTCGTGCATAGATCGACAAGGTGCTGGAGCATTCCTCAGAGATTTTGGTCCCTATTGACATGATGGCATCACACAGTTGCCGCAGATTGTCGGGCTGCACATCCATGATGTGAATCTCCCGTTCCAACAACATCCCAAAATGCTCTATGATTGAGATCGGTGACTGTGGAGGCCATTTGAGACAGTGAACTCATTGTCATGTACAAGAAACCAGTCTGAGATGATTCCAGCTTTATGACATGGCGCATTATCCTGCTGAAAGTAGCCATCAGATGTGGGTACATTGTGGTCATAAAGGGAGGGACATGGTCAGCAACAATACCAGGTAGGCTGTGGCGTTGCAACGCTGCTCAATTGGTACCAAGGGGCCCAAAGAGTGCCAAGAAAATATTCCCCACACCATGACACCACCACCACCAGCCTGAACCGTTTATACAAGGCAGGATGGATCCATGCTTTCATGTTGCTGACGCCAAATTCTGACCCTACCATCCGAATGTTGCAGCAGAAATCGAGACTCATCAGACCAGGCAACGTTTTTCCAATCTTCTACTGTCCAATTTCGATGAGCTTGTGCAAATTGTAGCCTCAGTTTCCTGTTCTTATCTGAAAGGAGTGGCACCCGGTGTGGTCTTCTGCTGCTGTAGCTCATCTGCCTCAAAGTTCGACGTACTGTGCGTTCAGAGATGCTCTTCTGCCTACCTTGGTTGTAACGGGTGGCGATTTGAGCCACTGTTGCCTTTCTATTAGCTCGAACCAGTCTGCCCATTCTCCTCTGACCTCTGGCATCAACAAGGCATTTCCGCCCACAGAACTGCTGCTCACTGGATGTTTTTTCTTTTTCGGACCATTCTCTGTAAACCCTAGAGATGGTTGTGCGTGAAAATCCCAGTAGATCAGCAGTTTCTGAAATACTCAGATCAGCCCTTCTGGCACCAACAACCATGCCACGTTCAAAGGCACTCAAATCACCCTTCTTCCCCACAATGACGCTCGGTTTGAACTTCAGGAGATTGTCTTGACCATGTCTACATGTCTAAATGCACCGAGTTGCCGCCATGTGATTGGCTGATTAGAAATTAAGTGTTAACGAACAGTTGGACTGGTGTACCTAATAAAGTGGCCGGTGAGTGTATAATAGACTAAAACCTCTGCTTCGGGCAATTGAAACAGAACTATTGCTAGACCTGAGCAGACTACAGGAGGATAAGGCTAAGTGCACGTTTACGGCTAGCTTCATGGGGCATTTCATCAGAAGGGGCTAGCTGAAAAAACGTCAATACAACTTTAACAATGCTTTATGTGTATTAAAAAGTATACTTCCCTTGACTAAATTCTAAATTCTAAATTTTCTACAATGTTTTCAACACATAGGGGCAGATTTATCAAGCAGTCTGAAAGTCAGAATATTTCCAGTTGCCCATGGCAACCAATCACAGCTCCCCTTTAAAATATTCATGAGCGCTGGTGAAATGAAAGCTGAGCTTTCTGACTTTCAGACTGCTTGATAAATCTGCCCCATAGTCATAACACCAAAATATTTTGATAACTAACATTTACCGAATGTTTGCTTTATGTTGGAATGTTTTTTTATGGTTCCTCCCATTTTTGTAGGATGTTATGAAGGTTGGAACTTTAGGTGTGATTTTTCACATTTTCATTCAAAAAGCAAAATCATGCTTTTGAGGGACCTGCTCAGCTTTTGAGTGATGGTGAGAGGCCTAAATAATAGTAAAACCCCATAAAGTACCATCATTATAGAAACTACACCCTCAATGTATGTAAACCAACTTTTATCAAGTTTGTTAACTTTTATGAAGTTTCAAAAAAGTTACACAATTGCAATGGATAAAACAATGTTTGATACCCAATTTCTTCTGAGTATGCTAATTCTCTATATGTGGTGGTAAACTACTGTATGGGTACAGGCCATGACATTGAAGTGAAGCTGCGCCATTCAGATCAATTTTTTGGCAATTTGGCCATTTGAGGGCTTATTTTTTGTGGAATGATATGTACTTTACAAATACTTCATTTTTGAACAGCTATATGATTAAATTTCAGCGCTGGGGACTTGCATACTAGTCCCAGGTCAACATCTGCAAAGAGTTGTATGTTCTCTCCGTGTTTGCGTGGGTATCCTCCGGAGTCTCTGGTTTTCTCCCACACACCAAAACATACTGGTAAGTTGATTAGCTTGTGAGACCCATGGGAACAGGGACCGATTTGGCAAGCTCTGTGCAGCGCTGCGTGATCTGTGTGGGCTATATAAATAAAGGAATTATTATTATTATTATTATTATTAACTCTTTAATATGTGGAAAAAAGAAAATCATCTATTCTTGTTTCAGATTTTTAGCATTCTTTGGGGGGGGGGGCTGTTCAATGTACCATAAAATTAAAATATACCAGGCAGGTGCAGGACATGTGATGTGGACATGTGACCGGCTGCCATCTTCTGTCCTGTGTCTCCTCCAAAGAGACAATCACGTGACTGATTTAAAGGGCCGGTAGCATTTTCATTCTCCATTATATTGTATGTCCACAGCATTTTTCTGCTATGGGGAGCAAAATGTTAAAGCGTGACTGTAAAGTTATAATGACTTTACCAAATTATTATATGTGATTCCTCATTTAAAATCAAACAGAACAATGCCCATATTCTGTTGCTCGCCCTTTTCTTTCCAAAGTTATAGCATTTTTCGTTCTGAAAGTGTTGACAAAAATCTTTCTCACCAGAGGTAAAGTGGGTAGAAACTAATGTCTGTCTGTGTATGCCCTCAAGGCCAGTAAGCTTGCCCACAGATCCCATGATGCCAGACTAAATTCATTTAGTTTTCCACAAGTAAATCCACTTAACACTGCACAGTGATGTATAATGTACAGGATTTATATGGTGACAGCCGGGCAGCTTCCTTCACATGGAGGAGCAGGGAACATGTAATATGTGGAAGAAATCATAAGTAAACCAGTTACATGAAGTCTATAGCCTGTGCTGTGTGAGCAATAAGGGTTAGTAGCTTCTCTGCACAGAGCTGATAGGGCTGATGACAAGGTGGGGGAGGAAAGCAGCATGAGGTGCAGGTAGAGACAGAGAAGGTTTATAGAATCACAGACTGGGATGTAGGGACTGATAGGGAACAGGGGAGATCTTGTGCCTCACTATTCTGTGCAGGAGACATCTGTATCCACTGTTCTGAACAGCTTTGTCACATGACCTTCTCCTCGGTGAGCAGGGAGCAGAAGCCCCTCCCCTCCCATGAAACAGACAGTTAAACTATAAACAAACTATGGACTCACAAAGCTTATCAGCACAGACAGAGGAACCAGATACTGCAGCGATTGGATAATCTGAGCGGTGTAGCAAAGAAACTACTGGACATAGTTAACAAAGATTATAGTCAAAGTTGTTCTTCATCCCAACAGCTAGTGATTTGAGGGGAAAAAAAATTACAGTTACTCTTTAGAGTCAATAAACATTTATTGAAACATACAAAATACAGTAAACCAAAACACAGTTTGTCATAAAATGGAAGCAAATGCAATATGAATTATACAGACGATTGGCGGCCCGGAATCATATGAGCAGTGGAATGACAAGCCACCTGAACCAGAGTTTGATTACATAGAGTCAATTAACATGCGAAATCTAATCAAGGCCATAATGCTTCCAAAAAACAGTTTGACGGCAAAGACATAGGGGTAGGGTAGCACGAGAGGCCATAAAACAAAAAGGATAGGAATGGGTATTTGGTAGGAAAGCATAGAAGGAGTAAGTTAAGGAGAAGGGGGTAAAAGATAAGAATAAAGAGAGACCTGTGTCAGGCCACCTCAGGAAATGGCTCCGGATGTGATCCATGCAGAGAAGGACGGAGACTCCCTGAAGGTCACACATGGTGACCATGTACTATGGAACTGCGTGATTCTGTCGTTGTCAATAGCCCTCAATTCTTCCATTCTAAATATGTGGTTCAGGGCAGCCACTCAGTCAGCTCTGGAAGGAGGAGTTGAGGATCTCCAATAGCAGGGAATAATCTGGCGAGTAGCCACCAGGAAATGTCTCAGTAAGCCCATTTTGATTTTAGAGATAGGTCCTGGGAGGGCAGAGAGAAGGGCTTGTTCCGGAGTGAAGGTTATCTGGGATTTGCTCAATACATTATATAGCTGATTAACATTCTGCCACAGGAGGGCAATGAGAGGGCAGCTCCACCAAATATGTAGCATGGAGCCAATATCGCCCTCACAACGCCAACACTGGTCTGTAATCTGAGGATCAATTTGTCTCAGTTTAACCGGAGTGCGGTACCATTGTGAGAGTATCTTAAAGTTCCGTTCCTGGAGTCTGCAGGAGGAAGAAAGAACATGAGTTAGCAGAAATACGTTAGACCACTGCTCCGTGGTCAGTTCTTTATCCAGAGCCGTTTCCCACGCCCTGGAGTAGTACGGCTTTGAGTCCCCTGTCTCCTTCGCCAAACAACAAGCCGTACAAAAGTGAAATGGTATGAGTCAGCTGAGTGCTAGTGAGGCATAGCTCTTCAAATGTGGTGAGAGTGGCTGTGAGAGTTGATATGGGTGCCAGAGACGATATGAAATGTCGGAGTTGTAGGTAAGTGAGTCAAGATCCTGGCGTGTTCCCAGTGCCTATTTCCACAAGGGGACAGAGCCTGTTTTCATCCACCACATCTCTGATTCTAGGTAATGCACTATCCATCCCCAAGAGGGACCGGGCACTGAGCCCCGAAGGGAATTGTGGATTGCCCAGAATTGGAGTCATAGGGCCCGGTACGGATACTATTTGCAGTTTAAATGCAAATTTTCTCCAAATCTGTAGGATAGTCTTGAGAGCATATGGTAAGTGAAGAGATTTCAAAGTAACGGATTGTGGTAACCTAAACGAGCCCAACGCCTGTGGGGGGAGAGATCTCCAGTTCTGATTTGACCCTTAATTTCCTTGTTTTGTGATGGAAAAGATCCAAAAAACACGTACCTATGGCTGCTCTATGATTGGATATAAAATCTAGCATCCCCATCCCTCCGTTTATTTTGGGTCGTACAAGAAGAGTTCTTCTTATACCGGGTAAGGAACCCCGCCATAAAAAGTGACGAGCAAGTTTTTGGAGGGATATAAAAAAAGATCGGAGTATATCCCAGGGAACAGTCTGGAAAAGGTACAAAAGTCGGGGGAGGATGTCCATTTTTAGCACATTGATTCTCCCAAACCAGGATAGGGCCAATGGTTGCATTTTAGTCAGATCAGCCGCTATGGCTTTCAACAGTGGTTCATGATTGAGAGAGTATAAGCGGGAAAGATGCGAAGGAATATGGACACCCAAATACTTAATGGACGTATCCATCCAGCGGAAAGGAAACACCGATGCCAAGTGTGAAGCCTCCACTTGGGGAAGTGACACATTCAGCATCTCCGACTTCTGTAGATTAACTTTGAAATTACTGAGTCTTCCAAAGGCGTCAAATTCTTTCAGTATTGCTGGGAGAGAAATTCGAGGGTTGGTGACATAGAGGAGCAAGTCGTCCGCGAACAGGGACATTTTATGATGGGTCTGTCCTATCTGTAATCCCTGTACGTCAGGATTGTTATGAAGCGCAACGGCCAGGGACTCCATTACTAGGAGATATAGAAACGGCGACAGGGGGCATCCCTGTCTTGGCCCGTTGGATATGGAGAGTGGCAATGAAAGTGCACCGTTGACCTTAACCCTGGCCGATGGGTTTCGATATAGGGCCATGATTCTTCCTCTCATGTGAAGGCCGAGGCCAACTGAGCAGAAGGTCGCCTCCAGGAACCCCCAGTGTACTCGATCAAAAGCTAGAAGCTTGGAAAATATTTTGGTGTCCACATTCAACAAGGATATCCGGCGGAAATTCCCACAATGTGTCTGGTCCCTTCCTAGTTTAGGGATCACTGTGATGTATGGCTTGACTCTAAAGGGGGAAATGGCCCGAGACGGTGTTAAAGGCTTTGGTTAATAGGGGAACAAAGTCAAAAATTCCAATTTTTGTAAAATCTATGTGTGAAGCAGTCAGGGCCTGGGCTTTTACCGGGTTTAAGGTTCTTAATGACATATGCCACTTCCTCTTCCGAGAAATCCCCCTCATGGGATGAAGGCCTCAGTATCTGGGATAGTGGGTAAAGAATTTGTTTCTAAGTAACTGTCAACTGCCTCTGTGGAGGATTTGGAGGACCCGAGTTGGCTGTCTCCAATGTTATACAACTCGGAATAGAATTTGGAAAATTCGTCTAGAATTCCTAGTGTACTAGTCCCTTTTCCGGGGAGTTTATAGCAAAAATGTGAGTGGTCGGATTGCGGGGATGGAGTGCTTTGGCCAACCAGGCTCCGCATTTGTCGCCATATTCGAAGAAGCCCCTCTGCATGCGTTCCCTAGCACAATGATACTTTTGGTCAAGGATGGACAAAATCTCCTGGCGTATGGAGGAGATAACAGCACAGTTACTCTTTAAATATCAACTAATGAAATATTAGCTAATGTTTTAATGACACATTTGAATATGAAACTTTATGAATCACTATGTTTACAGTGATACCTCATTTATACAGTTTATTTAATATTTGTCTAGTTTTACTGAAGAAACACTACAATTGAGACTTTTACGTTTGTTTTTGCATTGACATTTTCTCAGAGGCATAACTTTTCAAAATTTTTTTTGTTGACAGAGCTGATTGAGCGTTTTTCTTTTGCTTGGAAAGTTGTTCTTTTCAGTGGTACCATTTTGCTGCTCATTACTTTGCCTTAACCCCTTAAAAGGGTTTGACCATGAAAGAAAATTAGCAAATTTCAATCCCCTAGTGATGTTTACACAGGAAAAATCATTTTTAACCCTTTACTTTACAATTTTATTCAGTTTTATTGCTGTTTTAGCTCCTATCCCTCCATAGGCTGGTCAGTGTAGAATTCTGAATGGTGAATTTAGCAGTGAGCATGGTATGGGAAACTGCAAATATTTTTAGACACCATGTTCTGCATTGGCTAAGCCTCTGCCAATAGGCGGAAAAAGTTTGGGCAACGATTTTACTTTTGGAAGGCGGTAGCTTTAAATCAATGCTGCACATCTCAACAAAGACACAGTGTGGGGTGAGGTGAGTTTGGTTAATTGAACCTGGTCTTCATGACAAGTTAACCTTTTACAAGTCAACCTTAAAGGTTTTGTTAAGAGGGTTCATGGGCACATTGTGGGTGTTAACCATTTAATTGCTGTAAGAAATAAAAGTTCAAATCAACTTTTCCCTAGAACACTTATAAAAATAATTAACTTCTCTCTGCTCGCCCGCTGACTTTAGACGTCAGCAGGCGCAGGTCCGGGGCTTTAGATGCTGCTGCAGTTATCTACTGCTCCCCTGCCAACCACGGGAGCAGGACCCATTCTCCGGGTGTCAAAGGCACCCGAAGTCCCTAGGGAGAAGGGAGATGTGGTTCATTACCGCTTCTCTCTTCTCCACTGTTCACAGCATCACGCTGAATGAACGTGATGCAAAGAAGAGCTGAGCTGGTGCGCCTGCATAGACTCGGCGGTCACGTCAACGCCGGGTCTAAAGGGGTTAAACAGAGCTGCTGGGTATAATTAGAAAAAATTTGAAAAATTGTCAAAAGTAAAATAATTTTAAAAAATTATGACTTTTTAAAAAGTACTATAAATCACAAAAGCCTTTTTTCCACTTTTAACCCCAAACAAAATAAAAATGGAAAAAAATATTTAAACTTTATTACTTTTTTAACTAGCTCTATGTGTCCCGGAAAAAACACTGCAAAAGTTTTAAAGGTAGCATGCCAAAAAATAAAGTTATAGCCCTTAAACCTGTGCTACGAAAATTCTCTGAAATGCCAGTCAGGCAGTCACTATAGCCTTTTCGGCTGCTTCACTAAGGGGTTAAACAAATTAAATCAGAAAAAAGTAAGTGGGTTCACATTGGTTTATGTATAGTTCAGCAGAAAGGCACAGTTTTTGCTCATCCGACCACTATGGGGCACACTTACTAAGGGTCACACTTTGCACTCTTGTCGAACCGTAAAAAGGACATAGCAGCATAAAGGAATCTCTCTTTACGGCTTTCAACTGTGCGCCCCAAATGATGAGTCAACTTATTCTTTGGGACAGTCGATCACGGGGATAACAAGTGTATAGGTTTTTAAAATGTTTTCATACTTTAAAAAAATTAAACCTCCTGTACAAAATTTTTTTTTTTATTTTGCCATTTCTGGCGGCAATAACTTTTCAATACTTTGGTGTACAGAGCTGCGGGTGGTGTAATTTTTGCAAACTTTTGATGGCGTTTTCATTGCTATCATTTTTAGGACTGTGCGACCTTTTGATCACTTTTTATTTTTTTATATTCAAAAGGCAAAAAAATTCATTTTTGACTTTGGGCGTATTTTCGTTATGGGTAAAACGCAGTGAAAACCGTTTATATTTTGATAGATAGGACATTTGGACGGGCTATACCTAATGTGTTTACGTTTTTACTGTTATTAATATTAATATAAGTTCTAGGGAAAGGGGGGTGCTTGAATTTTTAGGTTTTTTATTATAAATTTTTTTTTTTTACTTTTTTTTACTTTTACTTTTACTATTTATCAACTCCCTAGGGTACTTTAACCTAGGTTGTCTGATCGATCCTACATATACTGCCATACTACAGTATAAACAGTTATGGGGATTTTCCTCCTCATTTTCCTCCTCATTCCTCCAATGGATTAAAACGAGACAGCTTCGGGCCTTCGTGAGACCCGAAGCTGTCATGGCAACGGATCCCCGCTCCCCGTGACGTCATCAGCATTGCCGGCGGCGAAAGCCGTGAAAGCACCCACGATCGGTGCTGCACCGATCGCGGGTGTTACCGGAAGCCTTTGCTGCAATATATATCGCGGCCAAGCCCTCTTCTTGCACCGGACCCGGCATGCGTCGTACTAGTACGGCAACGCGTCAGGAGGGTTAAGTATCACATGCTAGCAGATATTTCTGAAGTTTGATTTTAAAAGAATGTTGCAAGGTTAATTTTATCAATTTATTAGTGATTTTGTGTCATTACATGAAACATAAGGTTATAAATGTTAACCCCTTAAGGATGTAGCCATTTTGTAGCTTAAAGGAAACCTACCACTTCGGGTAGGGCTTATAACTGACAGCCGTGCCCAGCTCAGGTGAGCTGCGCCGGCGCTTATCTCCGTTATGTTTTTAAACAGTTTGAAAGTGTTTTAACAGTTTATAATGTTTATATCCTTACTATCTTCCCGCACCGGGTCGCGTCGGCGCACCATGCGCACCATGCGCGCTACCACTTCCTATTCAGATGCACGCACGTCGCGCGCGATGGTGCGCCGAACACGGGACCCGGTGCGGGAAGATAGTAAGGATAAAACATTAATAAACTTGATATAAAAGTGATTATAAGTAGTACAGTTTGGTGATAAGTTTAGCATTTATTTTGTAAAATAAAACCACACACATTTTCTTAAAATTAAGAAAAAATAATTAATTTCAAAATTCTAAATAATCTCCTTTACAGACAGTTTTTTACCACCCAAATTAGTTACCAACTAACATTCCCACATTTCTGCTTTTATGGTTTATGAATTGCTTTACACCGATTTTCCAGATTTTCAAATAGATTTCAGAATTCACTTTTTGGGGATCATTTTTGTTTTAATGAACTTTAAAATATATCATATTAGAGTATTACCCATTTAAGGGGTTAAGGTCATTTTTAGTATGGTGCCTGTTCATTAAAAAAAAACTTTACATGAGTTGTCTACTTGTTATATGATTCTAAAACAAGTCATGACAATTTGGTGCCAGCACTGGGCATACTGGGAAAGTGGCGAGCCCAGAGCTGCTTGGGGGGCCCACAAAAGGCTGACATAAGGAATCATGCAGGTTAGGGGGGGGTTATATATAAAGAATCCATAGGGTGTGATGGGGGCTTATATAAAACAACCATGGCAGTTGTTTTGTATGATAAACTAGGGACAGGAGACTGTTTTAGTTTGTGACTTTGCCACACTAGTTCACTCCAAAAGGGCCTACTGAGGCTCTGGCACCCAGGAACCTACTGAAGCCTGAAGCCGACCCTGCAATTTGGGAATGTGTCTATGATATAATTCCTAACAGTACCACTAAATAGAGAGGAGGAAATAAACCACCCAAAATTAATAATAATAACAATATAATATTTATTAATTCATATTTATTAATATATGTACATTAAACAATACAATTGCCTTTTGCCAATTTTGCAACCAGTTAATTCCTTAACTACTTCCATACTAGGGTACACCAAAGGCTTGGAAAAGATACAAAACAATAGAAAACACTAGTAAAATGATATACTTATTGAAAACAGAATATAATAACAAAAAAGAACAATAATGATGGACCACAATGGACTTAAAAAGCGTTTGTACAATGTGACAGTCTGTGGGTAGAAGGTAGGGAACAGTCAATTAGAAAGTAGAGTCACTTTGGAAATAAATAAGTACATAGCGCATGAATCAAATGAGGGGACCCGATAGGGCCACCAACACGCCCCACATCAAAGACTAAAATACATACCGTAACAGGACTAATGCAAGAAACCCCGCACGTGTTCGCTATCGCTTCATCAAGGGGAGTGTCTAGAATGAGAACAATCGCTTTTTATACTGTCGCAGACCAATAGAAAGGACCTACCATGTTAATCAACTGGTCCCCTGGATGTAAGGTGAGCATCAGCATAGTGTGCGCATCATGGCGCCTGAATTGGCGTCTAGGAAGACACTGACAGCCTGTTGCAGATGTGAAAGTCCACTGCGCATGCGTGAGAAGGTGAGTGTCTCCCTGCAGGACCATCAGCTGCCGGAGACGCAATCAGGCCAAGGTAATGAGAGCGCACCGAGTTGACACGTACTACGACTGCGCATGCGTATACAGCAGAGGTGAATCCAACCCGTGGCAGACAGATAAGTAGAAATGAGAAATATTGCATGATCCCCGGAGCAAGAAATAGATAGTGCACGCTAGAAAATAATCATACCACCTCAGCACCGCAAAAAAAATATTTAAACTTTTATTACTTTTTTAACTAGCTCTATGTGTCCCGGAAAAAAACACTGCAAAAGTTTTAAAGGTAGCATGCCAAAAAATAAAGTTATAGCCCTTAAACCTGTGCTTACGAAAATTCTCTGAAAATGCCCAGTCAGGCAGTCACTATAGCCTTTTTCGGCTGCTTCACTAAGGGGTTAAACAAATTAAATCAGAAACAAGTAAGGTTGGGTTCACATTGGTTTATGTATACGTTCAGCAGAAAGGCACAGTTTTTTGCCTCATCTGACCACTATGGGGCACACTTACTAAGGGTCACACGCTGCACTCTTGTCGAACTGTAAAAAGGACATAGCAGCATTAAAGGAAACCTAGCACCAAGGATCTAGCTTTTAAGGTAAATCGGGTGGTAGATGCCTCTATTGTACGTGATTATAGCCCTTTTAGGGGCTAATCCTCACGTCCCCTGTATCTCTTTACGGCTTTCACTGTGCGCCCCAAATGACATGTCCACTTTATTCTTTGGGACAGTACGATCACGGGGATAACAAATTTGTATAGGTTTTAAAATGTTTTCATACATTTAAAAAAATTAAAACCTCCTGTACAAAATTTTTTTTTATTTATTTTGCCATCTTCTGGCGGCAATAACTTTTTCATACTTTGGTGTACAGAGCTGCGGGTGGTGTCATTTTTTGCAACTTTTGATGGCGTTTTCATTGCTATCATTTTTAGGACTGTGCGACCTTTTGATCACTTTTTATTATTTTTTTTATATTTTCCAAAATGGCAAAAAAATTTCATTTTTGACTTTGGGCGCTATTTTCTGTTATGGGATTAAACGCAGTGAAAAACCGTTATTATATTTTGATAGATAGGACATTTTCGGACGCGGCTATACCTAATGTGTTTACGATTTTTACTGTTTATTAATATTAATATAAGTTCTAGGGAAAGGGGGGTGCTTTGAAATTTTAGGTTTTTTATTATAATTTTTTTTTTTTTTTACTTTTTTTTACTTTTACTATTTATCAGACTCCCTAGGGTACTTTAACCCTAGGTTGTCTGATCGATCCTACCATATACTGCCATACTACTGTATAACAGTATATGGGGATTTTCCTCCTCATTCATTATAATGTGCTGATAGCACATTGTAATGAATGGGTTAAAACGAGACAGCTGCGGGCCTTCGTGAGACCCGAAGCTGTCATGGCAACGAATCCCCGCTCCCCGTGACGTCATCGGGGGAGCGAAGATCTGCGGCAAGATGGCGGCGCCCATGCGGCGCCACCTTTCTGAAGCCTCCGGCAGCATTGCCGGCGGCGAAAGCCGTGAAAGCACCCACGATCGGTGCTAGCACCGTTTGCGGGTGTTACCGGAAGCCTTTGCTGCAATATATATCGCGGGCCGAGCCCTCTTCTTGCACCGGGACCCGGCGTGCGCCGTACTAGTACGGCACGCGTCGGGAAGGGGTTAAGTATCACATGCATAGGAAGATATTTCTGAAGTTTGCATTTTAAAAGAATGTTGCAAGGTTAATTTATCAATTTATTAGTGATTTTGTGTCATTACATGAAACAATAAGGTTACTAAATGTTAACCCCTTAAGGATGTAGCCATTTTGTAGCTTAAAGGAAACCTACCACTTCGGGTAGGGCTTATAAGCAGGGTGAGCTGGTGCCGGCGCTTATCTCCGTTATGTTTGAAAGTGTTTTAACAGTTTATTAATGTTTATATCCTTACTATCTTCCCCGCACCGGGGTCCGCGCTCGGCGCACCATGCGCACCATGCGCGCTACCACTTCTATTCAGATGCACGCACGTCGCGCGCATGGTGCGCCGACGCGGACCCGGTGCGGGGAAGATAGTAAGGATATAAACATTAATAAACTTGATATAAAAGTGATATAAGTAGTACAGTTTGGTTGATAGTTTAGCATTTATTTTGTAAAATAAAACCACACACATTTTCTTAAAATTAAAAAAAATATTAATTTCAAAATTAACAATAATCTCTTTTACAGACAGTTTTACCACCCAAATTAGTTACCAACTAACATTTCCCACATTTCTGCTTTTATGTTTATGAATTGCTTTCACCGATTTTCTAGATTTTCAAATAGATTTCAGAATTCACTTTTTGGGGATCATTTTTGTTTTAAATGAACTTTAAAATATATCATATTAGAGTATTACCCATATTAAGGGGTTAAGGTCATTTTTAGTATGTGCCTGTTCATTAAAAAAAAACTTTACATGAGTTGTCTACTTGTTTATATGATTCTAAAACAAGTCATGACAATTTGGTGCCAGCACTGGGCATACCTGGGAAAGTGGCGAGGCCCAGAGCTGCTTGGGGGGCCCACAAAAGACTGTACATAAGGAATCTATGGAGGTTAGGGGGGGTTATATATAAAGAATCCATAGGGTGTGATGGGGGGCTTATATAAAACAACCATGAGGCAGTTGTTTTGTATGATAAACTAGGGAACAGGAGACTGTTTTAGTTTGTGACTTTGCCACACTAGTTCACTCCAAAGGGGCCTACTGAAGCCTGAAGCCAACCCTGCAATTTGGGAATGTGTTTATGATATAATTCCTAACAGTACCACTAAATAGAGGGGAGGAAATAAACCACCCAAAATTAATAATAATAACAATAATAATATTTATTAATTCATCTTATTAAAATATGTACATTAAACAATACCAATTGCCTTTTGCCAATTTTGCAACCAGTTAATTCCTTAACTACTTCCATAACTAGGGTACACCAAAAGGCTTGGAAAAGATACAAAACAAATAGAAAACACTAGTAAAATGATATACTTTATTGAAACAGAATATAATAACAAAAAAGAACAATAATGATGGACCACAATGGACTTAAAAAGCGTTTGTACAATGTGACAGTCTGTGGGTAGAAGGTAGGTGAACAGTCAATTAGAAAGTAGAGTCACTTTGGAAATAAATAAGTACATAGCAGCAATGAATCAAATGAGGGGGACCCGATAGGGCCACCAACACAGCCCCACATCAAAGACTAAAATACCATACCAGTATGCAAGAAACCCCGACACGTGTTTCGCTATCGCTTCATCAAGGGGAGTGTCTAGAATGAGAAACAATCGCTTTTTATACTGTCGCAGACCAATAGTAAAGGACCTACCATGTTAATCAGCTGGTCCCCTGGATGCTAAGGTGAGCATCAGCATAGTGTGCGCATCATGGCGCCTGAAATTGGCGTCTAGGAAGACACTGACAGCCTGTCCGGATGTGAAAGTCCACTGCGCATGCGTGAGAAGGTGATGTTCTCGCAGGACCATCAGCTGCCGGAGACGCAATCAGGCCAAGGTAATGAGAGCGCACCAGAGTTGACACCGTACTACGACTGCGCATGCGTATACAGCGCAGAGGTGAATCCAACCATGGCAGACAGATAAGTAGAAATGAGAAATATTGCATGATCCCGGAGCAAGAAAATAGATATTGCACGCAAGAAAATAATTCATACCACATCAGCCCCGCTACTCAAGTAAAATGTAAATCTGTATCCTAACAATACAGGTATGTAAAGGGACATAGTGTAATGATCACAGTGAACATGGCATACAGAAATATGAAAAAAATAAATAAATAAAATACATCATTAAAAATAGTGCATAATAGTACAAATAGTGATACATGTGTATAAAGTGACCTAGTGTAATAAGCATTGCATGCAAGTATCAAAAAGATTACATCAATAAAATACATCAATAAGACTAACCAAATGATACATGTGAAATCTGGCAATGATAAACAGGTCCCAGGTAAATTACAGAATAAAATGTAAATGTGATATGAATACAGGTATCAAATAACACTATAAAATTATGAGAATAAAAAAGTATTTAAAAAGGTGAAGCAAACGTGAGTGAAAGTGCAACCCAGTGCAAGGTGACCACACAGTGCATAAAAATAATTGAACGCAGGACGGAGGGCTAGCCATGGACAAATAACTCATAACTTACATAACTAGTAGGAGGCTATTACTGCCGAAAAAATCAAGAAGGCATCAGTGTATAGGTGAATTTTGTCCTCTGTCCCTGCAACTCCAAAGCCAACAACGTCCTTATTTCTTCTAACCTGTACACATATGCTAGGGCAAAGAGTAAGGCTACATTCACATAACCATGGGCCCGCCATACCAGGCAGGGCCTGGCATAGAGATAAACGCTGCGCAGGTCCCTGACGGAGGCCGAAGCCTCTTGATATATCCGGCTGCGCCCGCTGGAGCATTGGCTGGCCTATCGTACCTATGAAAAATAACCCCCAATGTTTGTATCAACTACATTATTATTGTATCAAATATTTTTTTTCCTGCAATAACATGCACATTTTTTTTTTTTACAAATCATACAATGTGATTTTAGAAGAAATAGTATTTTGTTTCCTCTCTTAGTTTCTAGACCAGTAGGAGAGATGCCCTCTTAAGTATGTCAACATGAAAATTTCCCCAGGTCAACACTATGGTCTCTAATTTGTAGATGCTATACAGGCGGATACAAGAAGTTTTGGGGGAAAACAAGTAATATGGATTCCAACATATGGTACAGTTTTAAACTGTCATTGAAATGGAAATTTCATGGATCATAAAGGGTGGTGGTGCATTTCGAGAGCAACTCCAAGCATTTGAAATCCCGTAATAGATGCTACCCTACTGATACTGAGGTTGTTGCAGTTTTCCAAAAAGCCATCCTCACACCACGATGATGACCCAAATGACAACCTAATTAGTATATTGGGTACTGAAACTACTCTAAAACTATACTAATTAGTTTTTCTACTGTGGACTGATCCCACGCTAGAGCATAATGTTGGGCACCATCCAAATATAATGTAATTGATTTCTCAGGACAGTGGGGGCTACAGGGGCAATTACAAATGTCATACAATCAGTGGGACAGTGACTGCAAATTAAATGACTAGTAGGCCTGGAGATGCCCCTGGCTGTCACTGTAACTTATTACTTTGGCGAGGATGGCAATCATTCCCGATATGGTGATGCCTATGCATCTCAACTATTTAGGTGCTTTGGTAGCATTTGATTGCAAATGTTAAAAAGTTAAAGCTACAACCTTATCACTTCTTCCATATAAGACTATATGATTGTATTCATCTGATTACTTAACACATTCAATTCTGACACCTGTTCCCTTTTTTAAATACCTCATACTAAAAAGTCAGCATAGCAGCAATAATAATATAACATAAACTATATTTGTATGCAGGAGCTAAGTGTATCATAAGAATGTTGGTAAAGTATGGAAGCGCTATTTTACATCATTTACCACTCATACTAATGACACCTAAATTGAAATAAGGAACTTGGGACCAATTTTTGCATATGCAGTTACAAACTATATTTGATTATGTTCATTTAAATATTAAAGTTACTTCAGAAAATTCATACCTTGAAGATGGTGAAGCAGCCTTTGCAGAAAATGACAATTTAAATGTAGCACCTCTGCACTTCTACATATGCATGAACTTCATATAATTATCTTTATGAATTATATTAAATCCTATGATGGTTTGCTGGCTGGCTGATTCTTATATAATCACTCTAGTGACAATTTAATGCCACGCTTTCTATATAAGAAATAAAATATGTTTCTGTATTTAAAATATGTCACATTTTTTATCAACAGACAATATATGCCAATACTGCTGTGATCACATGACTTTGTAAGCCATTAAGTTCCTACCATAGATGCATACATAGGGGGTCATTTACTAAGGGCCTGATTCGCGTTTTCCCAACGTGTTACCCCAATATTTGCGCCGATTTCCCCTGAATTGCCCCGGGATTTTGGCGCACGCGATCAGATTGTGGCGCATCGGCGCTGGCATGCACGCGCCGGAAATCGGGGGGCGTGGCCAAACAAAAACCCGACGGATTCGGAAAAACCGCCGCATTTAAAAAAAAAATGTGTCGCAGATCTTGCACTTACCTTCACTCAGCCCAGCTCGGTGTACTCCAGTGCGTTCCGATGCTCTTCAGCGCAGCAGCGCCACCTGGTGGACGGCGGAGGAACTACCTTAATGAATCCCAGCCGGACCTGAATCCACCGCAGAGAACGCGCCGCTGGATCGCGAATGGACCGGGTAAGTAAATCTGCCCCATAGTGTTTAATTTCTTATTGGGTAGGTTAGTAATATTATTTTAACCCGTTAACGACACGTGACGATCTACCCAAGAAACAGGGGCATAACTACAGGGGTTGCAGCCATAGCAGCATCTATGGGGCCCTCAGTATCAGGGGGCCCCAGCATCTGATATATTTGGTGTGTATATGCTGTATGTGTGTGTATATGCTGTATGTCTGTATATGGTATTGTATGTATCTGTGTATTTGTGTATGTATATGTGTGTATATTCTGTATATCTGTATATATAATGCATGGGTGTATTTGGTACTGAATGCATGTATATATGGTGTGTATATATTGTGTCTGATTGTAACTCACATGTGTAAGTATGCAAATATGTATATTTTTTAAGGGGGAAGGGGCCCCATTCATAAGTCTGCTATGGGGCCCTACATCTCATGGTTATCCATGGTAAAGTCTAGCATTAAATTGAGATAGCCACACAGTATCTTAGGGGTAATATCGACCAGACATTTTGAGAGGTGTCCCTCTTGGCCCTTGTTAGGTACATAAACATGAACAATGGTAAAGGTGTGACCACTAATTTCAACAGTTAAAAGAACGTATCTGATGGTGGGATCCACCATACAGTCTACTACTTAATGGGGGAGGGATTTGTGAATGGCTATTGACTTGCCACGGGAGTGGAATTGAGGGTTATTTGCAAAGTGCCTCAATATATAATATTTGCCTTTGAAAGTAGGGGTGTGCCAAGTCTTAAAGGGAACTTGTCACCAGACCCATTTTTAGCACCCCCCTAGAGCATCAGAGTTTTTGTATACAAAATAGCTGTTACAAAAAAAAAAGATATGTTATATAGTAGCTTTTAATGCCATATGCTCTGTGACTAGGTATTTGTCCCCTGGGAGTGGCTATAGAGGAGCAGGGGGCGTTGCTAAGCCGGGTGGCGTTTTCATATATTTGAAAAGGACACACAGAGGTATCCTCTATAGCTCCTCTATAGCCACTCCCAGGGGAAAAGTGCCTATTCACAGAGCACATGGCATTGAAAGTTACTGTATAACATGTCTTTTTTTCCATTAAACTTATTTTTTATACAAAAACTCTTTGGTGATTGCTAGAATGGGTCTCCTGGTGACAGGCTCCCTTTAAAGTGTGTTTCCTGTAAGCAAAGAATTTGTACCTTATGTCTGTAAAAATGATGAAGTACCTGTGCTCTCTTCACCGGGGAGTTCTGTCCCTGACCATTGAAGGTAGTTATCTCCCACACTGGTGGATGAGACAATGGGTATGGAAGGTCCTCTATGACCCGAGAACTAGAGAGAGACATAAAGAGGGAAGGAGAAGATGGAAGTAAAATAAGGGAGGGAAGAGAAAAAAAAGAGATAAGAAATAAAATCAAACACCAGCGACATAAACAAGGAGCTGGAGCTTAAATTATGTAGCAACAGCTATAGAGGATATCCGGCAGACAGCTTGTGTCGTCCGAAATCCACAAACTACTGGGGGGGTGAAGTATGAGGTCAGGTAAGTCATATCTGATAGCACTATCATTAGAGTACGGTAAATGAGGTGCATTCATTACAGAAGCAGCTAAGGTGGTCCCGAGGTCCCGAGAGGTCCTTAGAGAGAGAGAGAGCAGCAAGCAGATCAATCAGGGGTGAGATGGAAGGGTGGAGGGACAATGGTCAGAACATCATTAAAGCAGCTCAAGCAAAGAGGCCTCCTCGGCTTCAATTCTGCAAGTATTGGTCTCAGTATGTCAGACAGAAGGCAGAAACTCTTGGAAGCCTAGAATGTAGGAACGTTTTCTAGGGCTTCTTCTTGATAGGCCTAATGGTGTCAGGTTAGCTGAGGATGGACTGATGCCTCTTTTAGGTGGGTGTACAAAGGAGTGCCATGCAGAGAGTTGTAATGCAGGTAGATTTAAATTACGTAGGAGTGAAGGTAGGTCTTCAGGGGTAGAGGGTGAATTCTTTGCCAAACCTGGAGCATGGCCTCTGGTGGGTATTTATTGGTGTGATAGGTGCTAGCCTGGAAAGATTTCTAGGACACCCTGCATGAATGGCTTAAGTGGTATTAGTATGTGATCTGTATATAGTATGTGATACTATATACAATGGTCTCCCTTTTCAGATATCGTCACACTGTCTGTTATTTTTTTTTCTTTTTATTTGTGTCACTTAATGGGGTGTTCAATGTATTAATAAAGATTGGATTTTTGTACCAGATTATGTAAAAAATTGAAATAATTGTGTGTTCTGACAAGGTTGGATAAGGTAGTGTTTCGGTTTTCAGCTTCTCTTTCTACAGAGCTGAATTGTTTCTAATATAGGATTAATTCAATTTGCAGTGGTTGATGTTATTTTGGTATTCATGTTGTTGGATTTTAGTAGGGCCTCTATTGGTGGGTTTCCCTGTATTGAGAAGCAGGTGGTCTGTGAATTAGAAGGGGAGCAATCTTCCATAGCTGGCCACACGCCCCTCAAAGAGCCAATTGTTTAATGATTGCTAGTGTTTTTCAGCATCAGACTTACCTTTCCCAGAAATATTCTTCTGCCAGATGATTACATTTCCTTGCATTTATTCTATTTATAAAGTGATGGATATTTTGCTTAATAAATCTCAGCCATATGAAATGTGTTCTACATTAAGTTGACTATCGGATTTCTCTTCCTGGGCTTGCCATTTAAAAACCAGAACACCTCATACAATATGTATAGTCCACAGTTCAATGCTTCCAAGCAGACGATTAAAGCCAAGGGCACAGAGAACTGTTTGTTCCTGTTTACTTATACCTGAAAAAGACGAGTCAGTTTACTTACCCCTACCAGCTCAAAGCTTCGGCAGTGTCATACTATGAGCTATGGCCCACATTTATTTAAGCGTTTGCGACAGTATTCTGCCTGACTTTGCACTGAAAAGAACGTGCAAACTGCATGTTTGTGTCGCAGCTGTGCTGAGTCCGACAAGACAGAAAAAATGTGCACCTTAAAGAGAACCCGTCAGGCAAATTAACCCTCTAAACTAAATATATTCTTAAAGGGTTTATCCCGGGTTTATTTTTTTTTTTTTATGTCCCGGGCTGGGGAAGGCTATTAAACAATAATAGACATGTACTTACCCCTCCGGCGCCTGCCGATGGTCCCGCGCCGCGGCCCGTCTTCTCTGTGCGCCGGTTTCATTACACCGGCGCACAGGGAGCTTCCGGCCGGCCGGAAGCTCCCATGCGCACCATCTCTCAGCGCTTACAACGCTAAGAGATAGGGACGCATGGGAGGAGCCGTCCACAACGCGGACCGGAAGCTCCCTGTGCGCGGCTTCCGTGCCCCTGTAAACAAACAGGGGCACGGATCGAAGGGACCGCGGCGCGGGACATCGGCGGCGCCGGAGGGGGTAAGTACATGTTTATTATGTTTAACTAGCCTTCCCCAGCCCGGACATAAAAAAAAAAATTAAACCCGGATAACCCCTTTAAGCAATGAGGTCCTAAAGCTGTATGCAAATGACCTGTGAAATGTCCAGTGAGTCATTATCATATTCAAGCTGTCCAGCTTATTCATGATTGGGAGGCACAGCCACACCCCCAGTGCTTGACTGACAGCCTGTATAATGGTGTGAGGTTTAATGGTGTAATGGCTCCTCCATGTGCTCCTTGTTGCTGGTGGCCCCTGCAGCCTGTGTGTGTGTATGATATACTCCTATACACATGACTGACAGCCTGTATAATGGTGTGAGGTATAATGGTATAATGGCTTCTCCATGTGCTTCCTGGTGCTGGTGGCCCCTGCAGCCTGTGTGTATGAGATACTCCTATAAACATGACTGACAGCCTGTATAATGGTGTGAGGTTTAATGGTGTAATGGCTCCTCCATGTGCTCCCTGTTGCTGGTGGCCCCTGCAGCCTGTGTGTGTGTATGAGATACTCCTATACACATGACTGACAGCCTGTATAATGGTGTGAGATATAATGGTGTAATGGCTCCTCCATGTGCTTCCTGCAGCCTGTGTGTGTATAGCAGAAATGCAACAGCTCCAGGCAGCCATATTATAGCAGAACATGTCAGGTACTTGTGTAGCTGATGTCTGTGTATCACACATGTGTATTAGGAGGGAGAGCATGTCAGCAGGTAAAGCACAGACACTAGCAATGCTTTACTAGACATTTCACACGGACCAGAGCAGGGGGAGGAGAGGGGAGGGGTAACAAGGGTGACATCACTGCCTCTGACCATGTGAACAGCCTCATTTACATAATAAAGAAAATATGATTTTATAATGATTAATGTATGAATTGACTAGATAAAAGGTTGGGTTGGAATCCTTGTGAGCTGCTCCGACAGGTAGAGGTGATAGAAATAGTGACAGAGACCTGATGACAGGTGTCCTTTAAGGGGCGAGTTTGTGTTTAGTTGTACCGCAATTCTGTAACATAATCTAAAAGCACAAAAAAAGGTGCCGAGCTTGCACCAGTTTTGATTTGGCGCACTCTCCACACTACTTTTGATAAATGTGGGCCATTGTCTTATGCATAGGGTCCTGAAGTGACGGTAGAAGATATGTTACAGTGCAGTGCTATCCTGGTTTGCTATATAAATTTAAATTTATATTGCTTAACCTTCTTAAGTCTATTATTGCATCAATATCTGTACCCACCAGAGGATCATATAATACTGAACTGCCTGTTAAATACAAAGGGGGAATTTATCATACATCAGAGCTCCGTGTGGCCACAATGCCAGGCAATTCTATGCCAAGTTTTGTCTGGCGTAGTTTTGGTGAAAAACCTGTGAGTGCACAGGTGCGGGCTGGGAACGTCCCATGTCAGCCCACTTTGATGCTGGCCCTGCCTCCTCCATAGATAGAGGCGGCTTTCAAAAAAATTTTTAAAAGTGATTGAATAAAAAACAGTCTTTTAGGGAAGGGGTCTTCTGGAGAGGTTAACAATAAAGCTTAATTGCAGACACATTTTATAACTCCTACAGCTCATTATTATATCCTAGGGCTAAAGTACATTGAATTACCAACATCCAGAGGTCCGTTTGTAACTAGGGGTCATCTGTAAGTCGAGTGTTCTTAAGTAGGGGACAGCCTGTATATTTATATGTGTACAAATACTGTGATGTTGCCATGTGTTCATCTTTTTATTCCTATGTAGGTGTTTTAAAGTGTAGGTGTACATGTTATAAGTGTGTTCACACTTATCATTACATTATTATAATAATGCACCAAAACAGCTGAGAAGAGGAGATTTGCCTCATTACATAGCTGTTAACATTGCGTTAAAGTTATGTTAAAACTATTTTACCATACATTAACATATGTGTTAGCATTGTGTTAACACATGTATTTTTTAAACACAATGTTAACATATATGTAATCAGGCAAGTCTCCTCTTTTCAGCTGCTCTGATGCGATTATGATGTAGTAAATAGCTGTATGATTCAGCGATCCAGTTCTCTGTGTCTCCCCTGCCTTCCTCTGCACTAGATCTCTGTACAATCAGTAGCACGGATTGGCTGAGCGGTTTGTGCACGTTCTTGTGGTTGCCCTGAGTGATATAGGCATCATTGCCCATAGCTGATGTCAGGAAGTCCTGTCCACTTCAGGAATGGCTGAGAGTGTTTTATAGATAGCCTCATATATCTATCAGCCCTATATCTCAGGATAGGAAGAAGCCAGAAGCAGGATATAGGAATTGTTGTCAGAGGCTCTCTCCAGCTGTGCTAAAACTATTTTTGGCAGAAACCTTACAGTTACTCTTTAACCCTTTACTGACAAGGCCTTGTTTTTTGGGGAGTTTAAAGTTACTATATATATATATATATATATATATGTATTTAGTTATATTTTTTAAGTTTTCAAATTAACTCAAAAATGACCATTTTGACCATTCATTCCCTAGTGTGTGACCGTTGTTTTGATATATAAAATGTATAGTGTGGGGCAAATGAGGTGACTCGGGCAATGTTTTTTATAGTGCAGCAGGGGATTATTTTATTTTATTGGGAAATATTAATGTTTATTTTTACATATTTATTTATGAGTAATAAGTGTATGTGTGTTTTAACTTTATTTGTCCACCAAAAGGTCACAAAAGATTTTTACTTTAAAAAACACCTTTTTTAACTTTTATTAAATTCTGTTTTTCACCTGTAACTGGGGTATCTTTTTTGTCTTAGAAAAAGATGGTGTAATTTTGGAACGTGGTTTGAGGTTAGTCAGTGGTGGTTTAATGGGTTGTGGTCCCACTATATTCTCATCTTCTAGAGTCACTAGGGCTTCCAAGGCTAATGTCACACTTTGTGCAGCCTTTTTATTTTCAGTGTCCTCCTCTTTATGCAATTTACGAAGTGCTAATTTGCTAGCGAAAAGGTTAACATTCTTGATCCACAAGAGGCCCTTCTGTAAGAGACTCAAAGTATTGGTGTCCATTAATAAAGAGGAAAGATTGATAACGCTGTTATCAATGTGATTGAGCTCAGGGTTAGGAGCAGAAGGGATCATTTCCCTTTGTAACCCCATTATTCTCGGTCCCTTAATTGGACTCCAGGATTTGGCAGAGGTGTGCCTAAAAAAGGTGTTTGTGATGAAACATGCGGGAGAGTGGTTGTGAAGTGGGGTAATAAACCGGTCCTGCTCCTGCAAACTCGGGACCCGTGCCTGCTAACATCTTTTGTCAGTGGGCAGTTGGGGACAAGTTTATAAATTTGGTGTATGTATAGGAAGCGCCAGTCTAAATAAATCTATCTCACCCATTGTAAAACTGATGGCGCTGATGCCACTATGTTATAGATTGGTGCTATATGAACAGTGGAAAATAAATACAAAGTTGTTACATAGAATTTCTGACATTCCTATTCCCATATTAATCATTGAGATATTAAAATATGTTCTAACTCTCTGCATGTTGTAATATATTCTGATGACCAAACTTCAAGTACTTCTGCGGTTTATCTCCGTGTGATCTGTACAGATGCCTCAATTTGGAGGTGAGAATAGATCTGACACATTTTCCCTTTAATCAGGATCTTGTGCTATGAAGTTACAAACATGTGCAGACTTAAACATGTCTTTTGTAAGCACTAATAAAAAGCAATCTGACAAAAGTGATGAAGAGAAACCTGCAGCAGCAAATATGTAAAATGCATACTTAGCATCTGAATTAGCTACTTATAAATGTCAAAAAACACACAAAGCCAGGCAAAGATGGATGCCCGTCAGACGTAACGGTTGCCCCACTGGAAGTGTCCCTGGGCTTTCAACTTCCACCAATATTGTATAATACTAACATAGCACGTGCTATGGGATCAATGGGATCATTTATCTTTAGTCAGGACATTTGTTTTTTCGGGGGGGGGGGGGGTGGACTTGTCTGATTTATCTTAAAAAATACTACATTTGACATTTGAGTTTGATGATTTTTGCATCTTCTTTTAAAAAAAGTTGTACAAGAGTCTTGAGCCACCTATACCATTCTATTGCTTGTGTCTGCTTGGGCTGGAGTTTTTTTTTAGAAAAACTTGTGAATTTTTAAAAATCCACATCTAGATTTTCATGATATATGAGGTGCAACACTGAAAAAAAGGTTGTGGCGAACTTTGCTATGTGGCTAAAAAATACAAAAATCTTTGCAAAAATATTCACATGTGACTTCACGTAAAGAGGACCTGTCACCCCACGAAAAATACCCCCACCAAATATGTTCCCCCTAATTCTTACAGGTCCCTGTCTGACAGGGGCGTAAAGGGGGTTTGTCGGCCGGCCCCTCATGAATACGGCCCACTGCTAGGGGACCTGTACGACGATCCGACCTTGATTAAAACTAAGTTTGCACACACAAATTTTAATAAAAATTGAATAAATATAAAGGGGCTGGGGACAGGATTAGGGGGAACATATTTGGTGGGGGTATTTTTTGTGGGTGACAGGTCCTCTTTAATGCCTTAAGAGCAAATCACACATGCACTATGATTTGTATGTTGCTCAACTGAAGAGTATAATGGAAACTAAATCCCGAAGGTGAATGGAAGGTGCTCTATTTCCCATGGAGGTATATTTATGGAAGGGTAGCTTCTCAGGATTCCATTATTTATGGTGGGAAAAAGTAATGTCAGCTGCAGCACTTCTATTTCCTCTATTACGAAATGACAGAAATGGGAATGACAGAAATGTGATACAGATGTAAAGTTACATTGCACTGTTATCTACCTGTACTACATGTACTAGCTATACTGCTTGGAGCAGACTGCTATACTACACATCCTGCAATGATACATCTACTTTATTCTTTGGTTCGGTGCGATCATGATGATACCAAATTTATATAGGTTTTATTGTGTTTTAATACATTTTCAAAAATGAAAACAATGTATATGAAAAAATGTTGTTTTGCCATCTTCTGACACTATTAACTTTTGCATAATTTGGTGTACGTAGTCGTGCAAAATGTCATTTTTTGCGAGACGATGTTTTCATTGCTACTATTTTGAAGACTGTGTGATCACTTTTTATTACATTTTAATGTGATATAAAATGTGGTGTAATAGTTGCATTTCAGACATTTAGGCGGTATTTTCTGTTAAGGGGTTCACCGCCATCTGTAACCATTTTTATATTTTGATAGAATGGGCATTTTGGGATACCGTGTTTGTGATTTTTACTGTTTATTTAGTTTTAATCAGTTCCAGGGAAAGGGGGGTGATTTGAATTTTTATTTTTAACAATTTTTTTAGACCTTCTAGGGTACTTTAACTATAGACAGTCTGATCGTTCCTACCATATACAGCAATATTTCTCTATTGCAGTATGTGGTGTTCTTACACAGTATTCATTACAATGTGCCACTGGCACATTGTAACAAATCTGTAGAAGCCATACAGCTTCGGGTATTACAAAGACTAACTTCTGCTCCCCAATGACGTCATGTTGAGCGACAATCTCAACAAAGATGGCACCGCCCATGCCTCTTAAATGTCACCGGTGGCTCCGCCAGCAGTGATTAAGTAGTTAACACTCGGAATTGGTGGGAATTAAAGGTGGCATTAAAGGTGGAATTAAAGGTGGTGTTCGCAGCAAACACCACCTCTGTATGAAGAGTATACAGTATTAACAGCTCGGAACGCTAAGAGGTTAAATCTCATTAACTATTTCTCTGCCCATTCCTCCAGCTTCCACAAATCAAATGCCTTGGAAAAGTCTTGATACACAACATCCACAGCCTCCTCCAAGGTACAGACTAGAACTACTCTCCTCCTAGAAGCCAATCAGATTAGTCTGACAGGACTGATTACTCATAAAACCATGCTGATGCTTGGTTATAAGACAGTACAGTGAGATACTCCAGGATACTCTCCTCAAATATTTTCCCCACGACCGAAGTTAAGCTCACAGGTCTGTAGTTTCCAGGATCGTTTTTTGATACTTTTTTGGCACCATTTGCTATACGCCAGTACTTTGGAACAGAACCTGTCCTTAAGGAATCTTCAAATATTAAAAATAACGGTTTGTCAATCCCAGTACATAATTCATGCAGTACACGGGGGTGTATGCCATCTGGTCCTGGCGGTTTGTCTATTTTAGTGGTTGTGAGGAGGCAATGTACCTTTTCCTGGGTTAATTTACATTATTTCTTATCATGTCTTCCAACAGGGGATTTTCCTGGGTAAAGACAGTTGAGAAGGCGACATTCAATAGATTTTCCCTTTCCGCATCTCCCTTCACCAAGACCCCCAAGTACAAGTTAACCACATTGGCTTTTTCTTGTCTCTCTTATGCTTTTCTCTGTATGGTATGTGTTTTTCACAGGACTTTCACAGAACGAATCACAAAAATATGAGTCCATTGTACCCCCGTTGTACCCCAGATGAACAGAGCATCTAGGCACACATGCACCAGCTGCTGTATTCATCTATATGGTTTAATCGGAAATAGCCAAGTACAGTGCTGGGCTATCACCACCAGCCCCATAGAGATAAATTGGCTTGGTTCTATTTTCATATACTTTGCTGGGCTCCCATGCTTCATTTATTTACTGAACTGGGTTTTGGTGCTGCTTTTTCCTTCTGATCACAGTTCTAGTGCTGTTGTTATGTAATGAACTTGGTTCTGGTTCTACAAATAAATAAGAACTTGATTTATGTGCTGTATTTATTGTAAGTACTTGGCTTGATTCTGGTGCTGTATTTATGTTTAGTACTTGGTCATGCGACTGTATTTCTGCTATGATTTTGGCTCTGGTGCTACGTTTAACTTGATTTTGATGTTGTTAGTGTTCTACCGTCTAGATCTATGCAGTTGACACAACATTTTAGTATTTATTGTTTGGTAAAGGGACTGTCTTTGTCTATATATGAATTAATTTGTTAATGAAATAATTTTAGATACAAAATGGTTAATTTAAATAGTAGTGTATTTTAAGTGCATAAATATTGTAATTGTTAATTTGAATAGGTGTAATTCTTTCTCATGCTACACTAACGGATGGACTTTTCACTCCAAAATTAGGGAGCTTGTTGTTAAAAATTGAAATCCCACCCCTGTATATATTTTACTTGTTTTATTTGTCTGCATTTATTTTACTGCTCATTACTATGGACACACATACTGCCTTCTGCTCTATACATGGATGATCTCCACCTCTGGACACCAGGTAAAGGAAGCTCTACTGCTGGTACAATAGGGCCTTGGTAACACTCCTGTTCTTTACATCAAATGTGATTTTTCAGCATAACATTCTGATTTGTGTTTTCTATATTACCTTTTAATGTTTTTCTGGCTTTAAAACATTTTCCGTGCTTTCTATAGAGCTATGGGCTTAGCTCTAAATGGTTGTCCTGAGCGAATTTTATTATAATTTGAAAGATACGTGGGATTTGACTTAATCCTGTGTTACTCATGACATCAATAAGAATAAAGAGAATGGAATGATAAGGTCTTAAATTAAAGGTTGACAGTCTGACTATTGCATGGACTGACAACATATAGCTAGAACTATTATCATGCTCCTGACATGAGCTTTAGAGGCATGTAGCTAGGCTTGATCTAACGTTTCCAGCTGTGAATCAGAGACTTTGATGATTACAGAATCTCTCAGTCATTTCTAGTGACGGGACACATATTCAGTGCACCATAGTAACAGTATGCTAATACAGTTCTCCTATGGCTCTTTTTTCTCTTTCAGTCAATCGCATCTCAATGATTACTACTCTAAAGGTAATCTTTTTGCATCAAGTCAACCAACATTTTAGGATATTTTGCTCACCTGCAACCAATTTTCTATTTTAGTGGTGTTATTGGTGAATGTTTTTGTACAATATATTGAAGCTGATGGGCTCCAATGCAAAGTCTGTGCAGGGCCCATGACTACCTTATGGGCTCCCTAAGCCTTTTGGGCACAGTTGCACACTCTGCACTCCCTCAAGTTACACCCATGGTAATTGTTATATGCCAGTGTTTTTGACTCAATTTTTACTAAGATCTGTAATTTTTATCAAAATAAAATCTATAGACAAATTCTGTTGAGAAATATCATTGCTGATGGTTGAAGTCAAAGACTTCAAGAACATCATACGTAAGTGTAGAGCAAAGTAACAAAGTGAAGGGGAGAAAAGAGGAAAATAATTCTTTGGCAAATTCAAGTACCTATTCTGTGTCCCCCTTGAGGCAAGTAGATTGCACTTTGTTTCATTTTGTAGACAGCATGTACAATGGCTGATTTAACTTGGCATGTTATGGAGACTTTGCCTTTAAAGCCATTGATGTGGAGATGTACAGCCATTGTAAGTTCTCTGGGGAGTTCTGGGAAATATGAAATAATATATATGAAATTATAAATATGAAAATTATTTTCCAGGTAGGGATAAGGAAATATTGCATATTTGCAACCTTGTAAGGCAGCCCCCTCTAACATTGAGCATGGCTTTAAAAAAAAAAAAAGGCCTAATGACATGATGCGGGCTAATAGCCAAACCAGTATATCTATTTCATAAGGAATAGACACCCACCTTTATAGAGCGCTGTTTCAATGCAGTTGTTTCAAGCTGCAATGTTTCCTTATCCCATTCTGTAAAACATAATTGCCTCTTTCCCAGTGGAGCATCAATCTCCACACACCTGCAGAAGTGATCTTCAATGGCAAAGTCTCCATAAAGAGTACCTCTCTGACCTCCCACTTGGCCAAACCAATTACCTACATTGTGCTGAAGAGACGAACCACATTGAAACAGCTCTGTGCACAGGTGGAAATCTGTTCCTTAGGGAATAGATATGATGGTTTGTCTATTATTCTGCATCATGTCTTTAGGCCTTATGAAAAGTCATACTTGACAGTAAAGAAGGCTGGCTTACAAGGTAGCTAAGAGGCAGTATTTTCCTTATCTCTTCCTGGAAAATGTATTTGCTTCTTCCAACTAGGCATGGCAGATACATCAGGAGATGCTAGAAAAAAGGTGTGACTCTTCTCCGTCAGAGTAAAAAATTGTGAAGTGAAGTGGGCCACCAAGATGACTGTGCTTACCTGGTTTGGGGGCCTGTATCACAAGGACATGATGCTGGTTTTCAATTTTGTATACACTTTGAATTAATCTCGACTATAATAGATTCTGATATTGAAGCCCTAGAACTAGTAAGGCATATTTCAGATTCTTCACTTTGGCTTTGAGAAGACTAAAAGGACAAAAATGTTGTAGGCCTACAGCAAGTCTGCATTATACTGGATTCAATTCTGTGTGCTAAATATACTGACAAACCTATAATATGTTAGCTTCTAGTTTATCAATGTGAAATATGCCATACTACAGGAATGGGGGCAATGAATTCCCAGAACAGAACAATATCTCTTAATGGCTATGCAGCATGGTTATTTCCTCTTAATATTTCTACTCAATAAGTGTTATTAATGATGTGGAAAATACTGGATAGTACTGTATCGGCACAGGACGATGATGTGATTTTCTACTCGAATATAGTGACAAAGGTGGGCCTAGTGAAGCATAACATATTGCATTAAAATGTACAAATTTCACAACCTTGTAACATACCGTATCTGAAACAAATCTCAGGAATAATAATTCTTATATTCACTTTCAGACATTTCAAGGAGAAATGTTAACATGTACAATTTCTTATAACAGAAATTATTTCAACAAAATGTTTCATCCTTGAAGCTATGGCCACCTAATACATATTTTAATAACAAGATATCTTGGGTTATCTTATTTGTTAATCTGAGAGTGCAACATCATTGTTTGTGCCTTTCTGCATTTTTTGTGTTCTTTTCAATTGAAAGGATCTTTTTAGAGTTATATTTATAAGCAAAAATATGCAGCTTTCCGCAAGAATTGTGCCCAATAACAGACTGCACAACTGTTCAGAAAATGACTGACATATCCAGAAATCTGGCCAATGATAGACTATATAGCATATATGATTAGCCTTTCCTAAGTTTCTATGAGAGTAAATATGCAACTAGCTATGAATTTTATAAGTTATATAAATTTAAGGGGTTCTCCAGTGATATACAAGTTAGCACCTATCCACAGGATGTTGCTAACCTGCTGGTCGGTGGGGTCTCAGTTATGAGACCCCCATGGATCACAAAAATGAGGGTCTGTTGTACCCTGTCACATCCAGAGATGGGGAGAGCAGCTGGTTGTGCATGCTCTGGCTGCTCTATTCCTTGCTATGGCGCTGACAGAAATTGCTAGGTACAATGCTTAGCAAATTACATCAGCACCATAGAGATCAGCCGACCAGCAGGGGTACAATATACCCATTACTGAGACCCCCCAACAATCAGTAAGTTAGCCCCATGTGATATAAAATAGTTTTACTGTAAAGCCAAATTTAAAGTTACTGTTTTTGACTCAACCAACTCCAGATCTCAGTTTCCAACATGGCCAGGACTTATAACGCCACCCACACCAGTTAAGAGAATAAGGCACTGTTCACACCTTTGTCGCAATGGGTTTTTTCCTACTCCAGACTATATTTGACCTATACAGATAATCTTTGGAACAATTTCTACAGAGGATATTGAGAATACATAGCAGAACTTGCATAGTATAAAATATTTTTAAGGGGTTGTCAAAGGTTTGATAAACATGGTTGCTTTCTCCCAAAAATAGTGCCACATCTGATCAAGGGTAGTACTTGGTAGGTCAAATAAGCTCCATTTATTTCTATACAGTTGAGCTGCAATACCAGCACTAACCATGGTCATGTGTGCCACAGTTTTTGGAAGAAAGCAGCCATGTTTTTAAAAAAAAACAGGACAACCCCTTTAATGTATTTTACTTAGGATTTTATGTGATTAACATTGTTGAAATGCAAGTAAAATGCTTTAAAAGTATTTTGTACTGTGCTATATTCTATGTAATTTTGGTATCCTCCATAGACATTACACCTGCAGTCATCCATATAAGTAAAACATGATGGCCGAAGGAATATATAAGCTCCATCTGAAGGTTTTCATGTGACAAGATTTTAATTTTTAACAGTGGGAATACAGGGGCTTGTATGTTCTCCTGTGCGTTCAACTGTTTTCTTAAAAATATTACAATATTTACATTGATCGGCCGTAAACGGATGTATGCAGAGGGCTCATGGACATGGCCCTCGCCATACTCGGTGGTTATCAGCTGTATTACATAGCTGACAGCTGACGGAACTTGCCATGGGCATGTGGGCACCGATCGGGGCAGTTAATATATCAGTTTTTAAAAATATGAAAAATCATATCACCCCTCCTTTCCCTAGAACACATATTAAAATACATTTTTATTTAAAGTAAAATCATAAACAATAACTGAAAATATTGCCTAAATGTCTGAATTGCAACTTATTTGCCATTTTGGCTCCAATAAAATTTAAATTAAAAAGTGATCAAAAGGTTGTACAGTGGAAACCTCCCAACTTACCGCACACATTGACACCTTATCCGGCTGCGTACACCAACATATAACTTTACAGTGGGTATTGAAAGCATTAAGACCCCTTTAAATTTTCCACTATTTCTTTCATTACAGCCAATTGCGAGAGAGGGGTGGGTAATAGGATAAATGCACTACCACACTCTATTCAATAAAAATGCACATTTATTGTCTAAAATACAATCAGGGTTGGATCGACCCACTGGTGGACCAGTGGTTCCACCCGTGGGCAATGATTCCTGTCCCAACAGTGAGCCCTGGCAGAGGCCTGTGCCCTATCCCTGTGCCAAACAGGCAATGCATCTACTTCCTTAAGACACAAATGCATTGTCAGTGAGTGTGAAGTGGACAGAAGACTTCCTGGCACACATCACACTCTGACCAGAGATGCACACCCACACGATGACATCATCAGGCGGCTGCACTTCCTGTTCCCTTCTGTCCAGCTGCAACGAGGAGGAAAGAATGCAGGAGCCGACTGAGGTGAGTAAATGTTTTTATTGTTTTTAACAGGCACAGTTTGGGGGTCTTACCTTAGAAACTTTTACTGCTCTGTGGTAAATTGAAGGGGCCTAAATGAAAAATAACAATTTGGGGGGTCTACATGTAATGAACTAATATGGGGTGGGTGCTATGTATGTAACGTGTTAACTTTGGGGGGCTATATGCAATGTAACAAATTTGGGAGGCTTATTTGTATTGTAACAATTTGGGGGCCTATATGTAAAGAACTAACTGGGGAGTGAACTATATATCATGTATAAATTGTATGTATAACTCTTGGAGGCTTTATATGTAATGTAACAATTTTGGGGGAGTCTTATTTTTTATGTAATGATTTGGGGGCTTACATGTAATGATATTTTGTAGAGGGCTATATGTAATGTACTAATTTGAGGGGGCCTAAATATAAATGTAATGATTTGGGGGGCCTATATGTAATGTATTAATTTGAAGGGGCCTTTATGTAATGTACTAATGTGGTGGGGGCTATATGTATAGTATTGATTTTTTTTTTGGGGGGGGGGGTGAATTAACATTTTGGAGGGAGCTATATTTTTGGTGCTGCCAACCTGCCTTTGATCGTCAGTTTAATCCAAGTTGCATTTTTTCAATAATTTCACTTAATTTGAATTTTTTCCCTTCCCAGTACACGGCATGGAATATTAAATACCGTCACTATGATGTGCAATTTGCTACTCAGAAAACAAGCCCACATACAGCTCTTTACTTTAAAAATAACAAAGTTCTAGATTTTGAAGGTGGAGAGTAAAAAAAGAAAACTCAAAAACCAAAAGTCGTTAGACATAATAGTTATTAATGGTGGCAAAATCTCTAAAAATAATATTTAAATGGATTGCAGCCATTTTACATAAAATAATTGTCAGAAGTGCAATATCTATTAAAAAGAATATGGGATTATCTTAAACATTAATTTTTAGGGGGCTTTATATAAATTAAGTAATTCATTAACATATATTGAGGGTTGATGCTGCCCCCACCGTGTTTCACTGTTGGGATTGTATTTGGTAGGTGATGAGCAATGCTTGGTTTTCTACACACATACCGCTTAGAATTAACACCAAATAGTTCAATTTGAGAATGTTATTTTTATTGCCTGGGAGTCCTTCATGCGTTTTTATGCAAACTGCATGCAGGGTTTTATATGTCTTACGCTGATAAGAGGCTTCCATCGGCACACTCTGCCATAAAGCCCAAACTGATAGAGGGCTGCAGTGATAATTGCCTTTGTGGAACTTTCTCCCATCTCCCTACTGCATCTTTGGAGCTCAGCCACAGTGATCATGGGGTTCTTCTTTACCTCTTTCACCAAGGCTCTTCTTGCACAATTGCTTAGTGTGGCTTAATTGCAAAGTCGAGGAAGAGTTGTGGTTGTCCCAAATATCTTCCATTTAAGGATTATGGAGGCCATTGTTCTCTTAGAAACCTTGTCTTCTGCAGAAATTCTTTTACAACCTTGGCCAGACATGTCCCTTACCACAATTCTGTCTCTGAGCTCCTCGGCCAGTTCCTTAGACCTCATGACTCGCACTGTGAGGATTGGTGCGTGCCTTTCCTAATCAATTGCAATCAGTTTAATTAAACACAGCTAGACTTCAATGAAGGAGTAGAACTGTCTCAAGGAGGATCAAAAGGAAATGGACAGCATGTGGGTTAAATGTAAGTGTCATAGGAAAGGGTGTGAATACTTATGACCATGCAAAATTTAAGTTTTTCTTGTTTAACAAATTAGCAAACATATCTACATTTCTGTTTTTTTTTCTGTTGGGTGCAGTGTGTAGATTAACAAACAAAAAAACATTTTTGATCTTTCCTATTGGCTGCAATGAAACAAAGAGTGAAAAATTTATTAAAAAAAAATCTGAAATTATTTTTAGCTTTCCAGTACATCACACAGTACAGTTGTTTCACAGATAACAAGCCCACATATAAGAATTGTAAATGAATATATATACATGGCTAGTGAAAGGACCGAAAAGCAAAAAATCCAGGTTTTGAAGGGGTTTCTCATAAAAAAACAAACAATCAAAAGGTAGACTGAATTCCTATTAACAATGATATTTCTTCAGTCCATGTCTCAAGATACAGAAATAAGCACACTGTAAGCACAGTTTGGTATTGAACTCAATCATGACAATCTCTGTGCAGAACTGAGGAATATGAATTAGAAATAAATGACATCTAATGTCTACCTCATCTGTAAAGATACTTTTAATTGTTGCTTACTGTATCTTTAAATTACACATTTGGCTTGGAAAAATGACAAAAAGAAAATGTCAAAATATATAATAAATAATGGAACATGATTTAATCAATTAACAAAAAAAATATTTGTTCAATTGTGTAAAGAGTTCAGCTGCAGTAGTAGAAGTGACATCATAACATTTCACAAAGTACATGAAGTAGTACCGGTGACCACAGAGCGGTACCTTAATTCTAAAAATAGAATTGCACATTAAATGCAAGTTTGGCAAGTATGTATAGCTTTATAAAGTAGTGCAACAATACAATGCATATTGACAAATGACAGCAGATGGTCTTCACAATACATTAACTCAACTAATAGCTTCTTGTGCTTAAACAGTTTGGCACATAAGACTCCTTTTTGCTGTTTAATGTTCTTTTAACATACTTGATAGAAGACTTTCTTCCAGAATAACATACACAAGTGATAATAAATTATAGCAGTATTTATTTATTTTTAAAATAACCAGTGCCTTATTCTTGCCATGAAAGTGCTGGTATTGTATCTTGCTACAACGAATGACAAAATTATGACAATATTTGATCTGTCTGAGCAGTCAGAGCATACATTTTTGTTTAAAGAAGGACCAGGCAAGCCCATGGCAGTCAAATGGTAAAAAGGCCATAATTATAATTTTCTTGTTACTGTATAAGGCTACATTCACAAGAACGTATGGGGGATGTATATACAGCGTATATATACGCCCCCCATACACTTCTATGGCCGCACAATGTCGTATGGAAGCGTAGCCCGTAGAAAGATAGGACATCTATCCCCCGCGGGCATACAACGTGTGAATGTAGCCTTAGTGAGGATTGTTTAGGTCTAAAGTTGATGGTTTATACTTCGAAACATACCCAATATATCAATAGGTATTGTCCAAATCTTGTACCAAGCAATCCTGTACATGCACCAGAATTGTGTACATGTACAATAGCACAAACAGTGTAAGTTTACATTTAAAGGGAACCTGTCACAATATAAATCCAATCCAATCTGCAGGGAGCATCTTATAGAGTAGCAGGTGCTGAGCTGTATTTTAGTGGTGTCACATATGTCCTATGTTATCAAAATCAGAAAAATTTCAGCAAACATATTTTTCAATATTTCCATAGAAATTGCCCTTCCCCTGGGAAAGAAAACTAAGTTGTTGTCTTATTCAAAGACAGTACCTAATTTATTCAATGTACGGGTTTAAAAGGAAAACCCTCCATATTTTATTGTCAGGTTAATATCAAGTCTAAAATTCAGTGCAGCATAATTTAGTATGTTATTGAGCGGACATTTAACTAGTCACTGACAGCCCATTGACTAAAGACGTCAGTGGGAACGGGCCCCGAGTCCCGAGTTTCTCTTTCTGCTTTGTTGATTGTGGGAGCAGGACCTGTTCTCCATTTGTAAGACAGCCAGAGACTCTTGAGAAAAGTTTGTTATCACTTCTCCCTTCACTGCATAGCACTAAAGTAGCATTGCCTCTGGGTCTGAAAGAGTAAAGCAGAGCTACCGTTTCAGACGTTTCCCCCCCACAGGACAAAGTTTTCCCCAGTGGTAAACTTGTAAGATTAAAAAAATCCCCCAAAAAAACACCTATTAAAATGTTAATAAATATTTTAAATGAAACAATAATATTTCAATAAATATATAATAAAAAAAAATTCCTCTCTACACTATAAAAAAACATCGCCATAGTTGTTTTGTTTGCCTGAGACTACCCAACATTTCTGTGGTGTTTTTCTCATGACACATAGGGCTAGTTAAAAATTTTAAAATGTTAAAAGCCTTTTTTATTTTTGGGGGGGAGTTTTTAGATACAAGTAGTATAAACAACCATCACACACTAGGGATTTTAATTTATAATTAATTTATGATAATTTATGCTATTTGTATCTTAACCCCCCCCCCCAAAATAAAAAAAATTAAATAAGGCTTTTAACATTTTTCATTTTTTTTTAACTAACCCTATGTGTCATGAGAAAAACACCACAAAAGTTTTTAAGTTATTGAACAAAAAAAAGAAGTTATGGCCCTCCGACCAATATGCATGAAAATTCATTAAAATGTCCATGCATTAAAGACTTTTAAGCCTTCAGCCTTAGACTGATAATTATCAGTCTAAGGCTGAAGAGTGGTCTCTATTTTAATATTTATAATAAAAGTGATATTTTAAGTGTTCCTATTTCAGGCAGATATTAACTCTAATCCACGGGGACACAAATTTTGTTATTGGGAATTAATTTAGTTTGAATATTAAAAACTTTTAAGGCCTGGTATGAAAGGTTGTGCACAAGAGTACTCTGTGGTGCTAGGGAAGCAGCCGCTACCCAGGAGAGGAAAGCACAGGTATTTATACTAATATGCAAAAGATATGTTCCAACTTTAAATGCCACTGGATAAATTCTCAACTTCCCCCACGTGAAAACGCCTGGCGGGGAGAGGGGGGTCAAGGGGTCCTCACTCCACTTGAGCGTGACAAACATGCAAACGATATATTCCAGCTCAAATCCACCAAACATAGGCGTCAGTAAAAAAAAACTTTTTCTTTTACATGATTTTAACATGAAATAAAGAAATAAAGAAAACATTTTTTTACTGATGCCTATGTTCGGTGGATTTGAGCTGGAATATATTGTTTGCATGTTTGTCACGCTCAAGTGGAGTGAGGACCCCTTGACCCCCCTCTCCCCGCCAGGCGTTTTCACGTGGGGGAAGCTGAGAATTTATCCAGTGGCATTTATACCTATATACCTGAAGTATGAAATGCTCATGAATATTAAATGTAAATGTGCAAATGCATACCTATATACAGCCTAAAATCTGCAATTTGTAACAATGAAATGCATAAGAGAAAAAACTATGAGCTCAAGCACCAGGGGATGTTCATGTATATCTGATTCATTGTAACTGAACCTGAAAAATCCCTTCCATAGAACCATATGGGACTATTTCTGCATCCTACATTTCTACAACCCCCATACAGATAATATAATACATGGTAAGTGATTGAACTTATACAATTATGTTCAGACTAGCTGGCCAGTGTCTCCCTATTTTTGAAATACTTTTTTTTATAAATAAACTTACGTAAAGTACAGGAGAAAACACTACCTGTACTTATGGTAGTCTCAGGAGGGGATATATTTGCAGGATATTTTAAAAGAAAAAACAATAATTCACTTAGTCAAAGAGTGAGAATAAACAGTTGGCACTAACCAGGAAGTTTGTTCACTCACTCACATGGATGTTTTGCGCATGATTGTTTGAGCAAGTGTACTGGCATAAAATGATCCATTTCTGAGGCATGACTGGCAGTGTGCTGCTTGTTGAAATAAAACAAAATGAAATCTTAATAAGAGAAACTGAACAAGAATTCCACTAAGTGTCACTGGTCCCTAAGACTAAATAAACGTTTTTCTCTCAACATTGGTCAGCACCTATTTGATTACATTATTTGGCATTAATACACAATTTTTCAAGGTGCACTTAATGTGTGAAATGAATGGAGCAACTGATTTTCTGGGCACTGTTTTTAAAGGGACGTTGAGGTCATTAATCTTTAGTCTTGACATCTTAATCTGTCTTTTGTTTGTTTTTTTATGTTTTGAACTTGTGTGATTTATATAAGAGGGTGATATATCAATAATGTGAGTCCGTTGGATTTTGAAAAAAAGTACCACAAAAGTTTAAAAACTTCCTCGGCAATCCCTTCTTTTCCTACATTTGCTTGGGATTGGAGTAAATTTTTAAACACACAACAGCTGTATTCTAAAGATATATCAAGTACAACATTAAAAAACTTGAAAGAACTTTGCTAGGTGAGTGAAAATGTGGGTGCAAATATGCAAATGCACAAAAGAATTGCAAAAGAAAAACACACAAAAAAAGAAGAATAGATAAATGACCGCATAGTTTACACCATACTTATCATAAGAAAGAAGGAAGAGAAGGACAAATTTAGGGTGCAAATAATTGGCTGCTCATTCATCTAGAGGTGTGCAACTTTAATTAAACCAGGTACAGTTCTCCTCGTCTTCCCCCTACAAACATACACCACTATGTGAAATACATGTGGGCCTTGACTGCCTGTCAATAGCAAGCATAACCTGTGCTTTAGAAATGTCATATTTTCTGGTGCTGTGCAATCTTAAAATGAACCTTTTCTCAAAGAGACTTTAACAATTTTTTAGTACAAAATAAGCAAACAAAACAACTCAGATTTACATATCTCTTAGTAGTCTATGCAGCATTTCTCCTCTGTGGATATGCTGGATGTAAACAAAGACATCAAAGCCTGTAGATTCTGTCCTTGAAATGTCTCCTAGGGACCAAATTGCTGCAGGATAATATTCCAGACAATGTCTATCCTACAATATGTCAGGGAACAGCAACTGTAGAATCTTTAGAGTCTGCACATGAATTTATTTACAGCTTTTTATCTGCTAATACCTATTCTCAATTGGTGAGTCAAAAGCTATGTGATGGTGGCTAAATTCATATGCATTCTATGACATCAATGTGACATGATCAGTAAAAGTATAGAGGACCTGCCAGGGCAATGTGGGACCTTATGAACCAGTGGTTTAGTGTCCCAAAACGCCCTTTACCAAGTCCCTCTATGGTCACTATAAAAAAAAAAAAACAAAAATGTTATACCTACCTAGAGATTAGCCCGGCATGAACTTCACAGTTCTTAAAAAAAAGCTGGACCACTACATCCTGGCGTCATTGTGCAAGCGCTGGCACATGTCCAATTAAACCGGGGTGTAGTACGCCAAAATAGTAACAAAATGATGACTCCAGTGTTGTTGCAAAAAATATCAGGACAAAATAAGAAAGAACATTAAAATCTAACTTTTAATGGAAGCCGTTAAAAAGCCATGTGCACATAAAAGGAAAAGGGTAGAAGCCATTGATGCATTTCAGAACTCATCCTTAGTCATAGTGGAGTGTACAAATGGAGGAGCAGAAGACATTTAAAAAGTAAAGAATGCCCATGAAGGGAGGACCTAGGAACTGATGTGATAAAGGGAAGGTCACAAACCAAAAGGAAAACAAGCAAATGGAAATTGAAAAAAAAGAGGAAAACCAAATTGAAAAACATGCAATAAGTATTGAAGGAAACTATGTTACAGATGACCAATTTAAATATTAATAAAAATGCATTAAATCGGATCTGAGACTCAAGGCTTGTATTTAAGGTAAGTAGCTCGTTTAGCAACATATTGGACACCATTAGCCAAAATTTGTTTAACAATGGGATCTTGATAAAGAAGTGGCAAATTATTTTGAATGATATTTTTAATCATCAAAAAATCAGAACTATATGTGGTGCTAAAAACAACACCTCTGCATGTAAAGACACATTGCAGACTGTTGCAATTTTTCCTGAGAAAAAAGATATTCAGAGATGGTTTGGATGCTACTATGTTTTTACCTTGTTCTAATGTATATGTGCCATAGCCCCTGTCCCTGAGGGGATTGTCCATGGTGTTAATTTCTGCTGTGTAGGATTCTAATGTGGAGCAGGAGCGGCATGCTCTGATATATGTGCCTACCTGTAAGTTTCTAGGATGTGTTTGTGGCGGCATGACATAGCATGGAGGGTGGTGTGAATGAGAAGAGCTGTGACCAGTTAGCGTGATGTCTAAGAAATTAATGTTTTTGGTATCAAAATGGTAGGTAAACAAAAGGTTTAGAGTATTGTTGTTAGTGTAGTCTATAAATTTGGAAATATTGGAAACAACATCAGACCACACCAGAATGCAATCATCAATATGTCTTTCATACCATTTGATAGAATCTACATAGGGGTTTAGATTAGAAAAAATAAAAGATTACTGCCACCATGCCATATAAAGGTTGACCAATGATGGAGAGAATTTATCCCCCATTAGACAACCTTGTACCTGCAAGTAAAAATTGTTATTGAATGCAAAGAAATGATGTGACAAAAAAAATCTAAATACCTAAGGAAACCAAGAATGAACTCCTGTAAAATTCGACTATCTCATCCTGTAGATATAGCTAAAGCCTTTAGTGAATTTTACACCTAAAAGAAGACCCCAACACGACAGCTCCTGAACCCGCACTAATTAATGAATTCCTTCAAAAGATCATATTCCACCAACTTCTGAACCACAACTCCAATCTCTAAACTCCCCTATTACAGAAGAAGAATTACATAAAATCATCCTTCTTACCAAGAAACAAAAACAGGTTCCTTAATGAATATTACTAGCATTTTAACAACCCATTTCTTTCCCAAATACATAAGCACCAAACCAAGACATTTCAACAGGGAACCTACCAGCAGAAAAGCTGCAAGCTACCGTAGTAGCTATTCCAAAATCCAACAAATAAACCAACACCCTGACTAACTTCCGTCCTATTTAACCAAAATATATGCTAAGTCTCATAGACTTTTAGACGTTATACCGATGTTAATAAATAATGAACAGGTCGGATTTACCAAAGGAAGACATGCAACAGATGGCACAAGGCGCATGATAGACCTGATAAGTGTCATGGAGTCCTTTCGCATGCCTTCTTTGCTCCTTACCATGGAAGCGTAGAAGGCATTCGACAGGATAAATTGGAATTTCGCTTTCTTCACTCTAGAAAAATTTGGCTTTTCAGCAAACATTTTATCAGCTATTAAAGCTCTAAATGGAACACCATCAACTAGAATTTTAATAAATGGCACTATTTCAAATCCCTTTACCATCACCAATGGAACCTGACAGGGCTGCTCCCTCTCCCCGCTCATATTTATCTTAATAATAGAAACCTTTGCAGAACTAATCAGGACTAATCGTAAAATAAATCGTATATCAGCAGGCACATGTCAGCATAAAATAGGATTATTTGCAGACAATACCATCTTATCCCTCACCAACTCATTGTCTTCTCTTAGAGAAGTGATCAAAATAATCAAAAGATTTGTGGAAGTTTCTTACTATAATATAAATGTCACCAAATCATTACTCCTGGGATTTAGTATCCCCCTTTATTAAAACAACAAAATCACAAGAATTCCCATTCAAATGGGAAACAGAAGCAATTCCCTACCTGGCTATAAAGCTTACAAACCCTATTAAAAATCTAGTGAAAATCAACATGAATTGTATCTCCTAACTAACCTTCTCTCATGGATGGGAAGAATAATAATCTATGAAATGCTTATACTACCCAAAATTGTATACCAGTTTAGAACCATATACACCCCAATTCCAAAACTTTACATATCTAAACTACAGAAACAAATGCTTTGGGAGCCAAAAAACCCAGAATCTCCACAACGATTCTCCACTCCAAAGGAGGTTTAGGAATACCTAATCTCATGAGTTATACAACAGATTTAAACAACAATTATCACCAAAAGGAAATTTAATGTCAACCACAGATATTATGACCTCTTTTCAGCTCCCAGATTATATGAAAAATCCCATAACACAATTTAGGAAACCATATTAAATTTCTCATTACAAAATCCACAAGTACCTACCTCATACACAAGCAAACACACAAACTTCTTAAAACTAAAAAAAATTCTATTCTCAGTTTTGTTGGAAGACTTTGCTGAGGTACCACTAAAGAGTTTGCACCTAATAAAATGGGAGCAGGATTTCAATGTGAACATCCCATGGGAACAATGGGAAGAAGCATTCTTGTGGGCATCTAAAGCTTCTAAATGTGCAAACCTACGGGAGGTAGGTAAAAATTCTTTCCAGATGGTACTACAATCCCGGCCATTCAGCAAGAACCATTCCAAGGCACTTCAGACAGATGCTGGAGGCCCTGTGGACATAAAGGTCCCCTACTACATATACCGTATATACTCGAGTATAAGCCGACCCGAGTATAAGCCGAAACCCCTAATTTCAACACAAAAAAACTGGGAAAACCTATTGACTCGAGTATAAGCCGAGGGTGGGAAATGCATTGGTTACAGCCTCCCAGTATATAGTCTGCCAGCCCCTGTAGCATACAGCCTGCCCAACCCCTGTAGCATACAGCCTGCCCAGCCCCTGTAGTAGGAAAAAAAATAACACTGTACTCATCTTTCCGACGTCCTCCATAGGTCCTCTTCTGTCTCAGACTGTCCCAGACAGAAGAGGACATACAGGTGATGTCAGAAAGGTGAGTTTTGACTTTATTTTTTTAGTTGACTCGAGTATAAGCCGAGTTAGGGTTTTTGAGCACAAATTTTGTGTTGAAAAACTAGGCTTATACTCGAGTATATAAGGTATTTGGTACATGCCCTATTATTCAGCAATTTTGGATAAGAGTTTTTAACATCATATCCATTACAATGGAAAATCAAACACAACCTGATATGGCTTTAGCTATTTTAAGGCAAGGCATAAACAAAATTCCCCTCAGATGCCATAATTTAGAAGGGTATATTCTGCGAGCAACAAAACTCCTCAATCCCGCAACATAACTGACCTATATGAAATGATAAACCAGCATTGCCATCTGGAAAGAACTCTTGCTCTCACAAATAAAACCCTAAGGAACCACTGTAAAATGTTTGGATTCATGATACAAAAACACTGGTTTGAACCCGGATTGAGGTCAGACTTTATTCTTCAATACTGTATTCCCCACATCCCTCCTACCTCACTTTATCCACAATAAGGAATATACATCATTCCCTGAACATTACTGGCACTATTTACCCAACTGTTGTTGTTGTTGTTAAGATGTTGTAGCTTTCTTTATGTTAATATCAACATTTTCGGATAATACCTTTAAATGTAAAATGAGTCTAATGATTTACACTAAATGAATATTTGTAAAATTTAATGTATGACTCAAAAGAAATATTTGAAAGAGAAGAATGAACTCCTGCAGTTCTGATGAATTATTGCTATATTTGCACATATGGTGGCATACCGCTATAATAGCTAAGTTGTGAGGAAAAGATGTATAAAGGGAAGATGCATCACATGTCGCCCAACATAAACTATTTTCCCATTGAAAATTGGTCATGCTTTATGGTACCCATACATTAGAATGAGCTAGACACATAGTAGCTTCCAAACCACGCTCTGAATATCTTTTCTCTTAGAAAAATCACAACAGTTTGCATATGAATGTATCTCTACATCCAGAGGTGTTGTTTTTAGCACCACATATAGTTCTGATTTTTTGATGATTAAAAACATAATTCAATAATTTGCCACTTCTTTATCAAGATCCCATTGTGAAACAAATTTTGGCTAATGGTGTCCAATATTTTGCTAAACAAGCCCCCACCATCGGAAACATTATATCATCTAATAATGAATATACAGTAAAAGCACAAATACTTGGTTAAATCTTAAAGGCAACTATAAATGTGGTCAACAGCAAATTCATGCAAAAAATTATGTTTTATATTTACACTACTCCCAACCGTACTCCTTACAGTATAAACAAATATGTCAATTGCAATAGTCACCATGTAGTATACCTCATTAGCAGCACCCAGTGTCGTGTTTAGTATATGGGCTGTACAGTCAGAAAATTCAAGACCCGTTTGTATGAACACTGAATGATGTAAACAAAACATCTTTTCGTAATATGTCCAATGTAGCTAAACATTTCATTTAATCATATGTATGCAATAATTATAGAAAAAGTATTTGCACCAAAATGTGGGGGAGAGTGTAGAAAATATTGCTCACCTGTGAAGCCTTTTGGATACTTACCTTTAATACTGGCCATCCACATGGCTTGAATCTCAGATCCAATTTAATGCAGTTTTATTAATATTTACACCAGTCATCTGTAGTCATCTTCACTACTTATTGCATGTTTTTCTCTCATTATCCATTTGTTTGTTTTCCTTTTGGTTTGTGTCTTTACCTGGTAAATGTCTTCTGCTCCTCCACATGTACACTCCACTATGGCTAAGGATTAGTTCCGAAACATGTCAGTGGCTTCCCCCCTTTTCCATAGACACATGGATTTTTAACAGCTTCCATTAAAAGTTAGGTTTTAAAGTTTTTTTCTTATTTTTTCTTGATCAATACTGTAGTCATCATTTTGTTACTATTTCCCTCATCTCGGAGCGGCCTGACCTCTTTTTATGCTATTTCTGTAGTACGCTGACTTCACTGCATGGGGAGCACTGGATCAAGATGAACATTTTTTATATTATTATGGGCCACATAGAGACTTGGTAAAGAATGATTTGAGACACTAAACCACTAGTCCATAAGCTGTTTATTTAAGCTAGTTTGTGATGTACTCTGAATAAGAATGAGCCGGATCAAAATGAATAGGTATCGTCAGTGTGACCAAGACGTCTTCACAGCTTTTTAAACTACTATGAAAATAAAGTTTCGATGTTTTATGGAAGTGCCGCAGCTCAAGGCACATTTTTTTGAGATGTACATTATGATATATATATGTTAGGATGTGAGAGCCATGGCCACTCATTCTAAGCCCGGAGTTAAAAGAAGGTGCAGCACAGTGTAAAAAATGGACTTCAATCAAAAGCCTTTGACACCACATCTCAGCAGGGTTGTGCTCCTGCATGAAACCGACCTATGTCCTATCATGTATCAGCATTTGACTGGATACTAACCAGGTCCAGTCTAACCTTATTCTTATGGAGAATTATAGAACAAGGTCATTGATTATCATTATGCTATGTCACCTATGCGCATGTTAAATTATTCACTTATATTTTGTAAAGATGGCTTAGGTCAATGTTATCATGATGCCCTTGCAGCTAGGTTCGGAGGATAGAGCAGACTGGCTTATCTGGGAGTGACCATAATTAGGTGGCAGATGGCATGCTGTTATTTTGTGCTTTAAAGAATTATTTAATGCCTTCTTCATGCTACCCAGAATGGCGAAGCTTTCTCTAAACAGCACAGCAACAAATCATTTGGAAATAAATGACACTTTAAAGAGGCCATTTACTCTTCTATTCTCATCTATGAAACTAGGTCACATTTGAGCACTGGCACTGAGACCAATTCATAAAAAATACAGGACATTATTTAGTATATAATATACAGTAGACTGAGCTGATGTAGACCCCAAATCATGTGCAGTAATGGCAGGTATTTTACATACAATGTAAAATGTACAGTAAATATCAGCTTTTCTAGAGGAAATTAAGCTATTATAAAATATGTGCTTTGTGCAGGATTAAATGGAATATAATGGAACCCATTTGATTGCTTGGATAACTACAGGATGAGCTAAGCATAAACATGTAAGTTAAAAAAACAAACAAACATATAACTAGGGCCTTTGCATGTGATGTGAGTAACTGTCCTCTATATTTCATTTAAGTTGAAAGAAGGATTGGAATGGTGCATAAATAAGAGAAACATTCTCAAAGGAATATTCCACCCACCTTTCAATCCACAATGGTGTATGGAAGAAAAGAGTCCTGAACGTGATGAATTAATACCTAACACTGTACTATTTATATACTTTGTTGCGGAGAAGTCAGGTGTCACATGCTCTAAGGCAAATCAGACAATCACATTGTATGCTATTATAAACATGTTTTTAGAAAATATCCTTATGATTTCTGGGAATTCCTCCACACACAGAACAGGGAAATGCCCATTTGCACATGACATTGTGGCCAAGAATTTTATATCTGCTAATATTTTGAAGGTTTTATCTCATGGAATACTCTTCTACTGAGCAGTGTTGACCTCTAAATCATGTCCTGTGCCTACTGGCTTCTGGTGGTCCACACACTACCTTTTTACAGCAGTCCAATGCACACCCCTTCAACCACTGATATGGGAGTGGTTACAATGTTGGAGGTGTTCATACAGTAATGTCACAAAAGCCCAGAATCCTGGTAAAGTTTCGTTTTCTGGCAAACTAAAACCAGGAAAGTGTTACTATTATAAACTCTGTCATATTACTGTAATATCTGGCTACCGTCTGCTAATTGCATTTTTAACAGTAAAGGACAGACAGTTGAACTGCTGCACAGAAACATTAAAGGGGTTGTCCACTTACAGCAAATAATTGATATGGTTTGTATAAGGAAAAATTATGCAATTTTCCAATATACTTTCTGTATTGATTCCTTGTGGTTTTCTAAGTCTCTGCTTGCTGTACTTTTTAGAAAGCTTAAATGTTTACTTCCAGGGGATAGACCTGTCCATGGTCATGTGATGGACACGCAGGTGCACGAGTTGTTAGTGTAACAGGTCTCTGCTTACTCTCTGTGAAATGAGCTGCTTGTGCATCTGCATGTTCATCACATGACCTTTGACATATTTATATCCACTAAAAGTAGACATAGAAGTTTTCTATAGAAGGACAGCAAGCAGAGAACAACAGAACTGCAAGGAACTGATACAGTATAGTATATTGCAAAATTTAATTTCACAAACAATATCAATGATTTGTTGAAAGTGGACAACCCATTTAAGGCACATTTTATATAAGATAACCACATCTTTTTGGAACTATTATTTTGATTGTTTTCAGAAGATCTGCTACCTAAACTGTTTCCATTTTTTTTAGGGAAGGTTCAACCCTTGCAAAACAAATGACACTGGTTGAAGCACCAGAGTAAAAAGTTCAGTGTACCTCTCCTCTGTAGTTTTTAAGGCCTCTAAGAAGCTGCGTATGATAGTTTGATCCCACCCAGAATCATAAAAATATATATTTTTAATACACCCCCATCATAGTGTATTTCTCCTAAATAGCTAGTGGAATGACTATATAAATATGATTAATGTAGAAATGTTGACTGTGCCATAAACCGCTTTGCCATAACTGCACCCTCTTTGTAAATGACAGTAGAAAAGTTGTCAATCTATTTGCCAGTTCTATGCTATACAGCAGAGTGCTGCTCAGTGTGCAAGTCAAGCACAGTAACAAATACAATAGGGCATTTACAACAGTGCTGGCGTTTTTGTATATAGCGCATGAAAATGACATTGACTTCCTTCAAATAAATTATTGCTGCATGACCCTCAATGACGCATTCCTTTTACCTCTATGCATGTAAAAGTGCATGCAGTAGTGTAAACTTAACTGTAGCAATGTTAGTTAATATTAATTCTGTGTTTCTGTATACCTATAAAAGAACCTGCAGAAATTTGCTCCAAAAATCCCCCTTTAAGACCTCTTGTTTTCTGGGATAATATGTCATATAGTACTATAATAGTATTTTATTCCAACATTACCATTTCCATATTAATGAAAATGGAAGAAATATTCTGAATTTGAATCACTGTAATTGAGTGTGTGAGATTTGTGCTGAAATCTATACTGCTTCCTCATTATAGAATATAATACTTCAATTTAGACTCTTGTCGATTACATCCCATTGCATTGTAAAAAATAATGTGACTATGTGACACATAAGCTGCCAAAAAGGTAATGTCCTTTAAAAATACTACTAGATGTCCAGTGTAAGCCCGGACTGTCAGAGAACTATTGTGGCCAGTTAGCAGCCTGGGGCCAGCCACAAAAAATGCTCAACTTTCTCACAAATACAACACAGAAGGGTGATTATGTGATTAATTACCAATAGGAAAATAAAGGTCTTTCTTCTTAAAAAAAAATATTGAAAATAGCATGTGAATCTAAAACAAACATTAGGTCACATCTGATCAATATGATCGTAAAAGTGAGACTTCTAAATACAGAACCACATTGTGAGATTGTTTCAAAGGTGAGAAATGGCTTAAAAGTGTTACTTGCAGGCTCAGCTGATCCTAGGAAAACAGGAAAATGAGATGAAAAATCTACATGTCTCTGAAAAAGTTACACAGCTCTTATTTCTCACCCCGTAATGTTTTTGTTCTTCCAACTCAACATTATGGATGTGTAGCTCTTGAAATGTGTCATTATACTCTCCAGATGGATTTCATGACACCCACATGACAATGATGGAGAGCAGAATCTGCTACATACAGTAATATGGAGACTAAGTTCTCTAAAAAGGAGTTATGTAATATGGTTAATGCTCAGAGTAAGGAACTCCCTTTGATGAAGAGAAATTGCTGCTACATGTGGAGTGTCAGAAAAAGATGATACTGATGCTGGAAAGAGATTTTCATGTCTGACAAAGTTTATGTTAAATTATGCATTCAACAGAGCAGTAAACGGTGAGACAAAGCAGTAAATTTTTATCTTGATGCAAGTAACTGTTGTAATGTCATCCCAGAAAGTGCTTGAACATGAAAGGGGAGGCTTAGTTCCAAAACCACTTCTCCAAATTACTGACAGATTTGTACTCCCGGTGTCTTTTAACATGGTCACATGCTAGGCAAGCATGAGATTCCCAGAAATGGGACAAGTTCACGGTGTAGTGTTTCCTCCAGTTAAAATATGCCAGGTACCGCTCAGTATCTTTGTTCAGCATTAACAGATAATCTGCCAACTCTCTCGGAGAAAGAAAATCTTCAACGTGAATAAAAGAATCTGCTGGTATGTAGTTTTCGTAGTTTTCCCTTGAAGGTCCCAGCACAATAGGCACAGATCCAGCAAGTAGTGCATTGTAAAGTTTCTCAGTAATATAGTCTTTGTGGATAGAGTTTTCAAAGGACAAATAAAATTTACAAGCAGAGATGGTTGGAATCAAGCTTTTATCATTCAAGTATTCACCAAATGCCTGGCCATACGTTAGAATTTCAATGTATTTGGTAAGTTCATTATAGTACTTTACTCTAACATGATCTGGATTCCAGTTGCTTACAACCCAACAGACCAGCTTATCTTTGCTTGGCACTTCAAATTCAAAGGGTTTTGTGCTTACGACCATAAAGCCATAAGGCACTTGAATGTCTGAGTCACGTCTGTAAGTTAATGTTAGATTAAATAAATGTTCAATGCCACTTTTTTGAGGTGTGTGAGTTGGAGATTCGAGATTCATCCAAATCCATTTCTGGAAGGGTGGCCTTGTTTGCACTGGTAGATTAGTCAGATCCCAGTTTATGTCTCTGTGATGTATTAACACTGCGTGGGATTTATTGTACAGAGCACGATCTGTCGTCAGATGGCACCCATGGATATTAAAAAGAGACTCGCAGGACTGCAATTCAAATGTCTGTCCAAAAGGCCACACCCAAATGAGAATGATGGTATCATTATAATAATCTTTTTTTGAGGAAAAAAAATTCTTCATTTTCAGCACAGAATTAGCCGACTCAATAGGACTGGAGATCCAGTTGTTTGTTGGTTTGACATATATCAGCAAACATACTGTGAAGCAAATCAACACAATGCAGACAACTAGAAATGGTCTGAAGATGCCTTTAGATGTTGATGTCATAATTTGCCCTGAAAAACAAAAAATACAAAATTGTATTTATGCCTGTTACATAACTATATTCAATACATCAAGAAATAGTATAGGTTCCAAGTGTTTGTATAAATCATTTATATATCTAATGGAAATCAGGATCAAGTATTGTACACCAAACACTTACATGCCGGTGTATGACCCTTTGGCAGGATCTGCACTTTTTAAGCTTCTTATGCCATTGTTTTTTAAGAAAAAAGGCTTTAAAGTTATTCAAATGAGCCTGAGAGACTCCATAACGTGACTCCATAAACACCTGTGGAGCCCGGATCCCTCAGGCTATTATGCATAATTTTAAAAACCTTTTTGTAAAAAAAAATAGGCATAAGAAGCTAAAAGAAGAGGGGATCCTGAGAGAGGGGGCATACACCAGTATGTCATTGTGCTTAGGTTCCAATCCTGGATCCTAGTAGTAGATGTTCTTTAACATTATTTTAAACTTTTTGATTGGTGATTTACCATACATTCATTTTTCAGTTTTCATACTGGCTACTAGAGCAGTCACACCAAGCTGACTGATTTCTACAGCTTAGGCTAGATTCTCACTTGTGCTGAGCGGGTTCTGTTCCCCCTTCCATTATCAAATAGCAGAAAAAATATTGTAGAAGAATCCACTCTTAATAACAGAAAGTTTATCAGTACAAATATCATATAACAGTGGTGGCGATCCTATGGCACGGGTGCCAGAGGTGGCACTCGGAGCCCTGTCTGTGGGCACTCGGGCCATCACCAAAGAGGACACAAGGTATCTTCATGGATTCCCAGACAGCCCAGGACTTTCTGCGCTCAGTGCTTTCTTAAAGCGACATTGCTGCCTGTGACTACAGGAGGAATGGGAAGGTGTGGGCAGATCTGGATGATCATTGTAACTTCAGCTCCAGGCACGAAAATGTCCCCCTGGTCATCATGCCCCTTTTCATTTTGCCCATAGTCATTTATTCTTCTCTCATTATGCCACTGCTCATTGTAAGTTTGTGCAAGTTTAAAAATAAATTATGCTCACCTCCTTTCCCCTGATGCGTCCCCTGATGCGTCTCCTTTTCTGACGTCTGCTGTGCAGTAAGGCGCTCAGCTCCAGTGACGCAATGACTGCATTGTGCCACCTGCGCTGAGTGCGGTTAACTACATATTGGCAGAACGGGAACTATTGCCATAGAACACTGGCAAAGGGATGCAGAGCTCCCAGGTAGCTAGTTAGCTGCAGAAACAGTGTGAACCCGGAGCAATGCACCTGACTCATTTACTACATCTACTACAGGGGCCTATGGCTGTCACGGAAACATAACAGCCGCAGGCCCTTCGCTACCAACCTGTGACCGCACAACCTGTGACCGCGATGGTTTCGCCTCTGGTTAAAGTCCAGCTCTCCCTGCATCAGAATGTCCTCTTCATTGTAACTGGTGGTCCTACGTACAACAACCAAACCTCCAAAATTCTGGTGCATGACATCAATCAAAGTGGAGGGGGCATTGGAATACTGGGCAGCTTGACTTCATTGCTAAACTCTCTGCTTCTGTGACCTTATACAACCAATTCAAAATCAACATCAAAGTTGATTTTCTGGATGATTCCACCAAACTTGCCATGAAATACATGATCTGAAGATGTTAAGCTACTTGACAACATTGGTTTATTAGGTGAATTTCTTCTGGTAGGTATAATAAGTTAATTGCCAAAACACTATTCAAGACACCATATAAGAGACATTATACAATCCATAAATAGATAGACAATATATATATAAGATATACCAAATCTATAGAAAATATTTATGTCCATCTTATCCTGTCCAAAGAAATAAGGAATCCTCACCAGAATTATGTATTACTTTATAATGAATTGTCTTCTATACCGATTAGAATAAGACCTTAAGGTACAGTAAAAACAGAGTCTCAGGAATATTCTTATGTGCAAATGTAATGATATAAAGAAAGTGAAGGGGATGCCTAGGTAAGGCTACCATTCTACTGCTGTTTTCTAACACCAGACTATATATGGTACACATGGTACTTTAATATACAGAACTTTGTAAAGTGTCATTTTTTTTGCAGAAGAAGGCAGCCTCTTTAAAACCTGTTGGATTCAGTCTGCTGCTATCTGGGATACCGTATACTTGGGCATCTAAATCAATCTATTTTGAAATGTGTGAAAATAAAATGTTTGGCTTTTTAAAAAAAAGGAGACACTATGTTTTGTGTGGTTTTTATGACTGTAAGTGATCATTGAGATTACTATTGCCATTCTCTGCAATTTATGGACTTTATTGAGTTGGTCATTTTCTTCTCAGCCTTACTGTGGTCCAATTTTTATGTTTGTTTAGTTCTAGATGTGACTTTTATAATAAATATAGATTTTTACTTCTAGAGTATGAGCTCTCCTGCGGTATAATGGGACATCTCTATATCATACATCCTTTTTTGTAGATACATACATTTTCTCTCTGTTACTATCTGGAGAAGAGATAGCAGCAAGCTTCCATCTTAAGCACATACAGAGCTAGATTGAATCAGCCAGAGATAAAGAATTTCATAACACAAAGCCTCATATCTCACTTTTGCGAAAGACTTAGGAAAAGATGTTACAGACTTAAAAAATAACCTGCTGACAAGGATTTTAAATTACTTCAGAATGTGGGAAGGCAAGAAATTGTACAAATATTATAGTATGATTATATCAAGGTAGTAATAACAGTATTTTAAAGATGGACAAATTAATATAGTTTCTTGACGGTTATGATTAAATAATGCATGGCATTTTTAAAGAGAAATGTACACACTATTTATGGTTTAATAAACCTATTCATTTTATAATTTTCCTTAGCATCTGCTGCCTTGGATTGCCATGTCTAATGTGTAAAGCGTTTGGTTTCCTATCGAATACATATAATTGATTTCTCTATTTAAATATATACAAAAAGACAGCCATACATTTTGAATATTTTCTATTTGTATTTTACATTCCGTTCCTACATACCTTAATTTCCTGTTGCAAATGAAATGTCTATTTTTTCCAATGCATAAAAATTCTAGGTGATGTCATAATTCCCTAGAGTTTCAGTTCTATTAAGAAGCACAAAAGGGATAAATTCTCAATGACACATAAGGTATATTACCTTCTCAATACCGCTAAATAATCTTTATTTAAGATATAACTTTATAATCCAGTGGATAGTGGGTAAAACAAATAAACTAAATGTTATTCCCTGTAGCTTTAGTTTAAAATGTTTTAGTGCATCAATCTAAGCTAGAAGTTGGGTGAAACACTAGACAAATATTGCTTCATGCTCAAATACTGCCAGATTCCTCCCTTCCGTCCCCATTTACCTTGTCTCAAATTAATACTCCTCTTAGTTAACTTTTGCAGGTTATGATTAATGTGTAACTGAATAATGTTCAATCTTGTTCAGACATGATCTAATGGTATCAAAATCTATCTGTTACTGTGCATTAACAGCACAGGGGACTAGAATAGTAACAAAACTCTGTACAAGCTATTGTTATTATTATTTATTGTTTTTTCCATGAAAATGATTACAGGCGGTCCCCTACTTAAGGACACCCGACATAAAGACAACCCATAGTTACAGACGGACCCCTCTGCCCACTGTGACCTCTTGTGAAGCTCTCTGGATGCTATTACTATAGTCCCAGACTGCAATAATCAGCTGTACGGTGTCTGTAATGATGCTTTATTGTTAATCCTTGGTCAAATTACAGCAAAAATTTTGAAACTCCAACTGTCACTGGGACAAAAGAAAAAAATTTCTCTAGAACTTCAATTATAAAATATACAGTTTCGACTTGCATAAATTCAACTTAAGAACAAACCTCCGGACCCTATCTTGTATGTAACCCGGGGACTGCCTGTACATTATATGTAATGATATGTCAATATTGAGTATTGTGCATGTGCCTCAATAAAACACATTTTAAACAAGCAAATACTGCTAGATTCTGGACATAAGGTGCAGTAACAGAACATCAAGTGAGCTACATGTGCAGCTGTACACCAAGGTAAGTATAAGTGTTTATTTTTTTAAATTGCAAATCCTAGAGGTGATATAGGGCGAGGTGGGACACTAAACCCCAGTTCCATAAGGCCACGAGGATGGTATGGTTTCCCAAATCGCCATGACAGGAAACAAGCAGCTGTTTCCACAACTTCCATTTGTTTCCTCTTTAAATGTTTGGTATGTTGTAGTCACTACCTCCCATTTTCCTGTTCTCTACCCAGGTGTGGATCTTAGAGTTGAGTAGATATGCCGAAAATATAATAGGTGAGTATACCTGTTAAACATGGTGTATAAAGTTCAGCCTAATGAACAGATAACATTAATCGATACCAATAAGTCAAATATAGTTCACTATAAAGGGCCTTCAATAACCACGGCCAGAGGTGGCACTCAGAGCCATTTCTGTGGGCACTCAGACCATCACCCCAGGACAGAGTTCACCAAATAGGACCAAATCTTCCTGCAGTCCCAGGCAACTTTAGTGACACTTCTTTGGAACTGCGGGAAAAGTGAGAAGGTGTTGACAGAACTGCAATGTCTTTGGAGGTCATCCAACTGGACCCATCATTCTTTATCTACAGAGAGACCTGGAGGGAAGCTACAGGTTCTTTCAGCTGTATTGGTGGCCTCACAGGGGCCAATACAATTAAATATGTGGAAGAACGGGTAGCAATGTCATGCCATGTTGGCACTTCACAGTAAATAAGTGGATTTTGGTTGTACTTTGGGCACTTGGTCCCCAAAAGGTTCGCCATCACTGATCTATAAGATAACAAAATGAAATCTAATGGTAACTGCCCAAGAATTACATGCCTTTGTCTCAAACACAAACCTCTATCACACTGATACTTACAATGATGATTTTACAGGCTTCTGACACACAGTTATTAAGTGCAGTATCTCTGAATCTCAATACTTCTGATCTAAAAATTTTTTTAGGAGACTATAAAAAAGGATAGCTACTGTCCTGCTAGCAGACGTAGTTTGTACTGTCTTAAGCTGTCAAACTGCCCAGTTATGGACCTGGCTGACTGCCTAGCAACACTGCATGATATGTGGCACATGCACAGATAGCAGTGGAGACCTGCCGGCTGTCTACACTGTATCTGTGAAAAGAGGAAACAGAGGCGGGGGCAAGGAGTGACTGGAAAGAGGATGCAGAGGAGTAGGAGTATGGCTAAATACGCCATAGGGACCTTGTACAGGGGCTGTTAGGAAGAAAGGTAAACTTTAATATATGTTATCATTGTAACTACAAATGCAGAAATGTTATAAAAAACTGTTAAGGGACATGCTATTTATTGTTTGTATACTCACATTTAATTTAACCCCTTAACGCCGAAGCCACTTTTCACCTTCCTGACACGGCCCATTTTTTCAAATCTGCCCTTTGTCACTATAAGTGGTTATAACTTTGGAACGCTTTAACATATCCAAGTGGTTTTGAAATTGTTTTCTCGTGACACATTGTACTTCATGTTAGTTAAAAAATTTTGGTGGAATGTTTTGCATTTATTTATGAGAAAATCATATATTTGGTGAAAATTTGGAAAAATTCGCAATTTTCGAAATTCAAAATGTTCTACTTTTTCCACACATGAGTTATAACACCAAAAAACGTAATAACTAACATTCACGAATGTCTTCTTTATGCCTCAGTGCTTTTTTATGCATAGTCTCATTTTTGTAAGATGTTATGGGGCTTTGAACGTCAGGTGCAATTTTTCACAATTTCATAAAAAAAGCTAAATCCTTTGAAAGGCCAAAATAAAAGTAAAACCCCATAAATTACTCCATTATAGAAACTACACACCTCAACGTACGTAAAACAACTTTTATGAAGTTTGTTAACCCTTTAATTGGTTTACAGGGGTTAAAACAAAATCGGATGCAATTTCGAAATTACATTTTTTTTGGCTAAATGAAAGTGTGTTTCAAAAAATGTACAAATTCTCAGTGGATAAAATACCAAAACGCTCCACAAAATTTGATACCCAATCCCTCCCCCGTATAACAATACCACATATGTGGTGTCCACCGGCTGTATGGGCACACGCCAGGGCATTGAGGGGGGAGCTGCGCCGTTCAGAGCAGATAATGCATTGTCACATTATAATGGCTAAACAATCTTTATTTTTTTTGGCAATTTGGACATATAAGGGCTTATTTTTTGCGACATGCACTTTACAAATACTTCATTTAAGTGGGGCTGCAGCTTTTTGATGAGATTTTATTAACTCTTTAATGTATGGAGGAAAACAAAATTGGGTTTCTTTATTTTTGTATATTTTGGGGGTCGTACACCATACACTAAAAATACTATAATATTTTTATTCTATAGATCACTACGATTACGGTGATACCTAATTTATATAGTTCTAGTTTACAGGAAAAAAACGAATATAAAGAAAATCTCATTTGTTTTTGCATCGCCATCTTTTCAGAGATATAACTTTAATATTTTTTGGTTGACAAAGCTGGTTTAAGGCTTATTTTTTACGTGTTGAGTTGTCGTTTTCAGTGGTACCATTTTGGTGCACATTTCTTTTTTTTATCACTTTTTGGAACACTTTTGTAAAGGGATTTTATGAAAATTAAAATTTTTGGCAAGTTTTTCAGGTTTTGTGTTTACGGCGTTCACTGTACGGGTCCAATAATGTTTCTGACTAATTGTAAAGATTGTTACGGACGCGGCGATACCAAATATGTGGGGGGTTTTGGTGATTTTCCGTTTTTTTTTTTTACTTTATTAGATGTGTATAGGGAATGTTTGTGTTTAGGGGACTTTATTTAATTAATTCTTTTTATTAAAAAGTGTGTTGATTTAGTGCTTTTAACAATTTTTTTTACTTTACTTTCACAGGTTAGCTTGAACAAGCGATCCACTGGTTGCTTGTTCAAGCTATTCTTCACCTAATACAGTGTAATACAGATGTTTACACTGGCACAAGTACATAAAGACAAAAAGGCAAAATTCCAGCTCACCAGTCAGACGACATCTCCAGCGCACGGGCATAAGGAGATCCCCCAATGACTCGGGGCAATGCACTTTGTAGAAAAGACCAGCGCTTCAGAAAACGTAGCAGTAAAAATAGTAATTTCTTTATTCGTACCTCTTTAAGGCATAAGTGGGTGGCAGAGTGCACAGCACAATGGAAACACAGGGTAAATCCAACGCGTTTCGCTCAAATGAGCTTAGTATCCATGACTAAGCTCATTTGAGCGAAACGCGTTGGATGTGCTTTTAAAGAGGTACGAATAAAGAAATTACTATTTTTACTGCTACGTTCTTCTGAAGCGCTGGTCTTTTCTACAGATGTATTACAACTGTATTATGTGACACACTGAGCATGCTGCGCATGCTCATGTGTCACACAGCCGGGTCTGCCAGAAGGCAGGACCCGGCTCCCCGGAGGATCGCGCATCCCGGGTCTGGGTGTTAACCCCTTGTAAGGGCGTTCCTGCTATGGATCGGATCCCCCGTGCCGCTTACCGGGGGATCTGATCCACTTCTCGGCAGCCCCGAAGTCTGCCTACTGCTCCGGGGCTGCCCGATGTCCCTGGCAGTCAGATCCCTACCGGGTCTGACTGTAAACTGTCTGCGCATGCTCTGCATGCTCAGACAGTTCACACTGCTCTACAATGAAAAAGTATTGTAGAGCAATGTATTGGACTTGAACCAGCGATCAGTTAACACATTAGAATAAATAAAAAATAAATACATAAAAATATAAGCCCCTAAAATGACACTTTCCCATAAAAACACTTAATAAAGTATAAAAAACAGAAACACACAAAAAAAGGCCACATATTTGGTATTGCCGCGTCTGTAGCAGTCTGTATAATAAAACAGAATTGTTACTGGACCTGCTGGTAAACACGGGGGGGGGGGGGGCACAAAAAACGTTCCGAAAAAAGATAATTTTGAATTAATACCTTTAAAAAATGCTCTAAAAAGGGATAAAAAAAAGTTACGCACCCTAAAATAAAATCACTAAAAAGAACTACTCTAACCAGATTCGTCAGCCAAAAAATAAAAAAGTTATGCATATGAAAGGAAATCATCACAGATTTGTGAAGTTTCTTACTATATATAAATTTCCCAAATCATTACTCACTGAGATTTAGTTCCCCTCTTATAAACACAAAAATGGCCCAAAGAATTCTCCCATTCAAATGGGGAACAGAAGCAATTCCCTACCTGGTATCAGCTTGACAAACCCTATAAAAATCGTCAGTGAAAGATCAACAATAAGTGTATCTCCTGAACAACCTTTCCTCATGGAGGGAAGAATAATAATTCATGAAAGGCTTATTAAACCCAAAATTGTTACCAGTTTAGAACCATTTCACCCCAAATCCAAACTTTACAATCTAACTACAGAAACAAATCTTGGACCAAAAAACAACCAGAACTGCCACAACGATTCTCCACTCGCCAAAGGAGGTTTAGTAATATCTAATAGCTATGAATATACAACAGATTTTAAACAAACATATTATCACCAAAGAAATTTAATGTCAACCACAGCATTATGACTCTGTTCAGCGCCAAGATTAATGAAAAATCCCATAACCACAATTTAGGAAAACCATATTAAATTTCTCATGACAAAATCCACAAGTCCTACCTCAAACACAGCAAACACAACATCTTCTTAAACAAAAAAAATTCTGATTGCTCAGTTTTTTGGAAACTTTGCTGGCGGTACCACTAAAGAGTCTGGCACCAATAAAATGGAGAGCAGGATTTCAATGTGACATCCCAGGAAACAATGGAAGAAGCATTCTTGTGGGCATCAAAGCTTCTAAATGTGCAAACCTGATGGGAGGTTCATGTAAAAATTCTTTCCAATGGTCTACATCCCGGGCCCATTCAGCAAGAACATTCCAGGCACTCAGACAGTCTAGGACCCTGTGGCTAAGGGTCCCCTACTACATGATCTTTGGGTACTTCCATTGTTCACAATTTTGGAAAAAGAGTTTTAACACACATCCCTTACATGGAAAATCAAACCAACCTGATAGGCTTTAGCTTTTTAAGGATGCATCATAAACAAAAATACCCTCAGTGCTATGATAGGGTAATATTCTGTAGAGCCAAAACTCCTCATAGCTAGAGCATGGAATCTCCTCAATCCCGGAACCATATAACTGACTATATGAACTCTTGCCTCACAATAAGAACCCTAAGGAACCAATGTAAAATGTTTGGATTCATGATACAAAAACAACTGTTGAACCCATGTGAGGTCAGACTTTATTCTTCAATACTGTATTCCCCACATCCTTCTACCTCACTTTATACCACAATAAGGAATATTCATCATGTCCCTTGAACATTACTCGCACTAGTTACCCACACTGTTGTTGTGTTGGTTAAGATGTTGTTAGCGTTCTTTATGTTAATATCAATTCGGATAATACCTTAAATGTAAAATGAGTTAATGATTTCACTACTGAATATTGTAAATTTAAGTAGGACTCAAACGAAATGAAGCGAGAATGAACTCCTGCAGTTCTGACTGAATTATGCTATATTTACAAACAATATGGGGGCAGTTACCCTATATAGCTAAGTTTGAGGAAAAGATGTTATAACGGGAAGAGCAATCACATGTTCGCCCACATAAACTATTTTCCCATTGAAAATTGGTAAATGATTTTAAGAGTACTCTTGCTTTGCTGTAATGTACCTGGGATACGTTAGGTACCATACAATTATAATGAGCTAGACACATAGTAGCTTCCAAACCACGCTCGAATAGCTTTCTCTCAAAAAAATCAAACAGTTTGCAATGATTTATTCTCTACTCCAGAGGTGTTTTTGTTTTTTAGCAACACATATAGTTCTGATTTTTTTGATGATTAAAAAACATACTCAATAATTTGCCACTTCTTTAGCAAGATCCGTTGTGAAACATTTTGGGCTTAATGGTGTGCAATATTGTGCTAAACAAGCCCCCCACCATCGAAACATTAATCATCTAATAATGAATAAAACATTAAAAGCACAAATACTTGTTAAATCTTAAAGGTCAACTATAAAATGTTGTCACAAACAGATGCGTTCTTGCAAATGTCAGCAAAATGAGTTTTATATTTAACTACTCCCAACCGTACTCCTTCCAGTATAACAATATGTCAATTGAGCAATAGTCACCATCATCATACCTCATTAGCACCACCGTGTCCGTGTTTAGTATATGGCTGGTACAGTAAGAAAAATCAAGACCCGTTTGGTATGAACCACAAATGATGTAACAAAACTCTTTCGTTAATAGTTCCCAATGTAGTAAACATTTACTTTAATCTATGTCTGCCAATAATTTAGGAAAAGTATTTGCACAAAAACGTGGTGGAGAGTGTAGAAAAATTTGCTCACCTGTGAGCCTTGGAACTTACCTTTAATCTAGCATCCACAGGCTTGAATCTCAGATTTCCAATTATTGCTTTGTTAATTACATATTACACCAGTCATCTGTAGTTCATCTTCACTTAATTATGCATGTTTTTCTCTTCATTATCCTTGGTTTGTTTCCTTTTGGTTGTGTCCTTCCCATCAGTTCCTAAGTCCTCCTTTGTGGCGTTCTTTACCTGGTAAATGTCTTCTGCTCCTCCACATGACACTCCACCACATGGCTAAGGATTAGTTCCGAAACAGTCAGGGCTTCCCCCCTTTTCCATAGACACATGGATTTTTACAGCGTTCCATTAAAGTTAGGTTTAAAGTTTTTTCTTATTTTTTCTTGATCAATGCTATAGTCATCATTTGTTACTATTTCTCCCTCATCTGGAGCGCCGACCTCTTTTTATGCTATTTCTGTAGTACGCTGACTTCACTGCATGGGGAGCACTGGATTTAGATGAACATTTTTATATTATTATCGGCCATAGAGATGTGAAAAGAATGATTTGAGACCAAACCACTGGTCCATAAGCTGTTTATTTAAAGTGGTTTGCGATGTACTCTGAATAAGAATGAGCCGGATCCAAAATGAATAGGTATCGTCAGTGTGACCAGACGTCTTCACAGCTTTTTAAACTACTATGAAACAAAGTTTCGATGTTTTATGGAATGCCGCAGCTCAAGGCACATTTTTTTGAGATGTAATTATGATATATATATGTTAGGATGTGAGAGCCATGGCACTCATTCTAAGCCCGGAGTTAAAAGAAGTGCAGCACAGTGTAAAAATGCTTCAATCAAAAGCCTTTGACACCACATCTCAGCAGGGTTGTGCCGCATGAAAACCGACCTATTCCAATCATGTATCAGCATTTGACTGGATACTAACCAGGTCCAGTCAACCCTATTCTTATGGAGAATTATAGAACAGGTCATTGATTATCATTATGCTATGTTCACCGATGCGCATGTTAAATTTTCACTTATATTTTTGTAAGATGGCTTAGGTCAATGTTATCATGATGCCCTTGCAGCTAGGTTCGGAGATAGAGCAGACTGGCTTTATCTGTGAGTGACCATATTAGGTGGCAGATGGCATGCTGTTATTTTGTGCTTTAAAGAATTATTTAATGCCCTTTTCATGCTACCCAGAGGCGAAGCTTTCTCTAAACAGCACAGCAACAAATCATTTGGAAATAAATGACACTTTTAAGAGGCATTTACCTTTCTATTCTCATCTTAGAACTAGGTCACATTTGAGCACTGGCACTGAGACCAATTCATAAAAAAAATACCGGACATTATTTAGTATATCATTACAGTAGAGAGCTGATGATGTAGACCCCAAACTAATGTGCAGTAATGGCAGGTATTTTTACAACAATGTAAAATGTACAGTAAATATCAGCTTTTCTAGAGGAAATTAAGCTATTATAAAATATGTGCTTTGTGCAGGTTAAATGGAATAAATGGAACCCATTGATTGCTTGGATAACTACAGGATGAGCTAAGCATAAACTGTAAGGTTAAAAAAAACAAACAACATATAACTAGGACCTTTGCATGTGATGTGAGTAACTGTCTCTATATTTCATTAAGTTGAAAGAAGGATTGGAATGGTGCATAAATAAGAGAAACATCGCACAAGGAATATTCCACCCACCTTCAATCCCAATGGTGTAGGAAGAAAAGAGTCCTGAACGTGATGAATAATACCTGACACTGTACTATTTACTACTATCGTTGAGGAGAAGTCAGGTGTCACATGCTGTAAGGCAAATCAGACAATCACATGTATGTCTAATTATAAACATGTTTTTAGAAAATATCCTTATGATTTCTGGGAATTCCTCACACATCAGAACAGGGAAATGCCATTTGCACATGACATTGTGGCAAGAATTTTATATCTGCTAATATTTTGAAGGTTTTATCTCAGGAATACTCTTCTACTGAGCAAGTGTTGAACCTCTAAATCATGTCCTGTGCCTACTGGCTTCCTGGTGGTCCACACACTACCTTTTTACAGCAGTCAATGCACAGCCCTTCAACCACTGATATGGGAGTGGTTACAATGTGGAGGGTGTTTCATACAGTAATGTCACCAAAGTCAGAATCCTGGTAAGTTTCGTTTTCTGGCAAACTAAAACCAGGAAAGTGTTACTATATAAACTCTGTCATATTACTGTAATACGGCTACCGTCTGCTAATTGCATCTTTTAACAGTAAAGGACAGACAGTTGAACTGCTGCCACAGAAACTTTAAAGGGGTTGTCCACTTCAGAAAATAATTGATATGGTTGATAAGGAAAAATATGCAATTTTCCAATATACGTTCTGTATTGATTCCTTGTGGTTTTCTATGTCTCTGCTTGCTGTACTTTTAGAACAGCTTAAAATGTTTACTTCCAGGGGATAGACCGTCCATGGCATGTGATGGACACGTAGGGCACGATTGTTAGTGTAACAGGTCTCTGCTACTCTCTGTGAAATGAGCGGCTGTGCATCTGCATGTTCATCACATGACCATTGACATATTTATATCCACTAAAAGATAAGACATAGAAGTTTTCTATAGAAGGACAGCAAGCAGAGAACTACAAAAACTGCAAGGAACTGATACAGTATAGTATATTGCAAATTTAATTTCACAAACAATATCAATGATTGTTGAAAGTGGACAACCCATTTAACGCACATTTATATAAGATAACCACATCTTTTTGGAACTATATTTGATTGTTTTCAGAAGATCGGTTACCCTAAACTGTTTTCCATTTTTAGGGAAGGTTCAACCTTGCAAAACAAATGACGCTGTTGAAGCACTAGATAAAAAGTTCATGTGACCTCTCCTCTGTAGCTTTTAAGCCCTCTAAGAAGCTGCGTCTGATAGTTTGATCCCACCCCAGATCATAAAACATATAATTTTAATACACCCCCATTCTAGTGATTTTCCTAAATAGCTAGGGATGATATATAAACTAATGATGCAATGGTAGAAATGTTGGACTGTGACATAAACGCTTGCCATAACTGCACCCTCTTCGTAAATGACAGTAGAAAGTTGTCAATCATTTGCAGTTTCTATCTATACAGCAGAGTGCTGCTCAGTGTGCAAGTCAAGCACAGTACAAATACAATAGGGCATTTACAACATTGCTGGCGTTTTGTATATAGCGCAATGAAAATGACATTGACTCCTTCAAATAAATTTGTGCATGACCTCATGACGCATTCATCTTTTACCTCTACATGTAAAAGTGCATGCAGTAGTGTAAACTTAACTGTAGCAATGTTCAGTTAATATTAATTATGTGTTTCTGTATACTATAAAAGAACCTGCAGAATTTGCTACAAAAATCCCTCGTTAGGACATCTTGTTTCTGGGATAATAGTCTATAGTACTATAATAGTATTTTTTCCAACATTACCATTTCCATATTATGAAAATGGAAGAAATATCTGATTTGAATCACTGTAATTGAGTGTGTGAGATTTGTGCTGAATCTATAACTGCTTCCTCATTATAGAATATAATACTTCAATTTAGGACTCTTGTCGATTACATCACATTGCATTGTAAAATAATGTGACTATGTGACACATAAGCTGCCAAAAAGGTAATGTCCTTTAAAAAATACTAGATGTCCAGGGAAGCCCGGACTGTCAGAGAACTATTGTGGCCAGTTAGCGCCTGGGGCCAGCCACAAAAAATGCTCAACTTTCTCACAAATACACACAGAAGGGTGATTATGGTGATTAATACCAATAGAAAATAAAGGTCTTCTTCTTAAAAAAAAATATGAAAATAGCATGTGAATCTAAAACAACATTAGGTCACATCTGATCAATATGATCGTAAAAGTGAGACTTCTAAATACAGAACCACATTGTGAGATTGTTTCAAAGGTGAGAAATGCTTGTAAAAGTGTTACTTGCAGGCTCACTGATCCTAGGAAACAGGAAAATGAGATGAAAAATCTACATGTCTCTGAAAAAGTTACACGTCTCTTATTTCACCACGTAATGTTTTTGTTCTTCCAACTCACAATTATGGATGTGTAGCTCTTGAAATGTGTCATTATACTCTCCAATGGATTTCATGACACCCACTGACAATGATGGAGAGCAGAATCTGCTACATACATAATATGGAGACTAAGTTCTCTAAAAAGGAGTTTGTAATATGGTTATGCTCAGAGTAAGGAACTCCCTTGATGTAGAGAATTGCTGTGACATGTGGAGTGTCGAAAAAGAGATACTGAGTGGAAAGAGATTTTCATGTATGACAAGTTATGTTAATTATGCATTCACAGAGCAGTAAACGTGGAGACAAAGCAGTAAATTTTATCTTGATGCAAGACTGTTTGTAATGTCATCCCAGAAAGTTCTTGAACATGAAAGGGAGGCTTAGTTCCAAAAACCACTTCTCCAAGTACTGACAGATTTGTACTCCCGGTGTCTTTTAACATGGTCACATGTAGGCAAGCATGAGATTCCAGAAATGGACAAGTTCACGGTGTGTAGTGTTTCCTCCAGTTAAAATATGCCAGGTACCGATCAGTATCTTTGTTCCATTAACAGATAATCTGCCAACTCTCTTGGAGAGAAAGAAAATCTTCAACGTGAATAAAAGAATCTGCTGGTATGTCGTTTTCGTTTTCCCTGAAGGTCCCAGCCAATAGGCACAGATCCAGCAAGTAGTGCATTGTAAGTTTCTCAGTAATATAGTCTTTGTGGATAGAGTTTTCAAAGGACAAATAAAATTTTACAAGCAGAGATGTTGGAATCAAGCTTGTATCATTCAAGTATTCACCAAATGCCTGGCCATACGTTAGAATTTCAATGTATTTGGTAAGTTATTATAGTACTTTACTCTAAACATGATCTGGATTCCAGTTGCTACAACCCAACAGAACCAGCTTATCTTTGCTTGGCACTTCAAATTCAAAGGGTTTGTGCTTACGACCATAAAGCCATAAGGCACTTGAATGTCTGAGTCACGTCTGTAAGTTAATGTTAGATAAATAAATGTTCAATGCCACTTTGAGGTGTGTGAGTTGGAGATTCGAGATTCATCCAATCCATTTCTGGAAGGGTGGCCTTGTTTGCACTGGTGATTAGTCAGATCCCAGTTTATGTCTCTGGTGTATTAACACTGCGTGGGATTATTGTACAGAGCACGATCTGTGTCCGTAATGGGCACCATGGATATTAAAAGAGACTCGCAGACTGCTATCAAATGTCTGTCCAAAAGGCCACACCCAAATGAGAATGATGGATCTATCTAATCTTTTTTTGACGAAAAAAATTCTCATTTTCAGCACCGAATTAGACCGAATCAATAGGACTGGAGATCCATTGTTTGTTTGGTTTGACATATCAGCAAACATACTGTGAAGCAAATCAACACAATGCAGACAACTAGAAATGGTCTGAGATGCCTTTAGATTTGATATGTCATAATTGCCATGAAAACAAAAATACAAAATTGTATTAGGCCTGTTACATAACTATATTCAATACATCAAGAAATAGTATAGGTTCAAGTGTTTGTATAACATGTATATATCTAATGGAATCAGGATCAAGTATTGTACACCAACACTTACATGCCGGTGATGACCCTTTGGCAGGATCTGCATTTTTAAGCTTCTTATGCCATTGTTTTTTAAGAAAAAAGGCTTTAAAGTATTCAAATGAGCCTGAGAGCTCCATAACGTGACTCCATAAAACCTGTGGAGCCCGGATCCTCCGGTCTATTATGCATAATTTTAAAAAACCTTTTGTTTTTAAAAAAAAATAGGCATAGAAGCTAAGAAGAGGGGATCCTGAGAGAGGGGGCATACACCAGTATGTCATGTGCTTAGGTTCCAATCCTGGATCCTAGTAGTAATGTTCTTTAACCTTATTTTAACTTTTTGATGGTGATTTACCATACATCATTTTCAGTTTTCATACTGTGCTACTAGAGCAGTCACACCAAGCGGACTGTTTCTAACGCTAGCTAGATTCTCCACTTGTGCGGAGCGGGTTCTGTTCCCCCTTCCATTATCAAATAGCAGAAAAATATTGTAGAAGAATCCACTCTCTTAATAACAGAAGTTTAATCAGTACAAAGATCATATAACAGTGGTGGCGAACTATGGCAGGGTGCCAGAGGTGGCACTCGGAGCCCTGTCTGTGGTCACTCGGCCATCACCAAAGAGGACACAAGGTATATTCATGGATTCCCAGACAGCCCAGACTTCCTGCGCTCAGTGCTCTTAAGCGACATTGCTTTGCTGTGACTACAGGAGAATGGGAAGGTGTGGGCAGATCTGGATGATATTTGTAACTTCAGCTCCAGGAACGAAATGTCCCCCCTGGGCATCAGCCCTTTTCATTTTGCCCATAGTCATTTATTCTTCTCTGATTATGCCACTGCTCATTGTAAGTTTGTGCAAGTTTAAAAAATTATGGCTCACCCTTTCCCTGATGCGTCCCTGATGCGTCTCCTTTCTGACGTCTGCTGTGCAGTAAGCGCTCAGCTCCAGTGACGCAATGACTGCATTGTGCCACCTGCGCCGAGTGCGGTTAACTACATATTGGAGCATAACGGGAACTATGCCATAGAACACTGGCAAGGGATGCAGAGCTCTAGGTAGCTAGTTAGCTGCAGAACAGTGTGAACCCGTGAGCAATGCATCTGACTCATTTGCTACTACAGGGCCTATGGCTGTCACGGAAACATAACAGCCGCAGGCCCTTCGCTACCAACCGACCGCACAACCTGTGACCGGATGGTTCACTCTGGTTAAAGGTCCAGCTCTCACCTGCTCAGAATGTCCTCTTCCTGTAACTGGGTGTGGTCCTACGTACAACAACCCAAACATCCGCAAATTTCTGGTGCATGACATCAATCAAAGTGGAGGGGCATTGGAATACTGGGCAGCTTGACTTCATTGCTAAACTCTCTGCTTCTGTGACCTTATACAACCAATCAAAATCAACATCAAAGTTTTGATTTTCTGATGATTCCACAAACTTGCCATGAAATACATGATCTGAAGATGTTAAGCTACTTGACAACATTGGTTTATTAGGTGAATTTCTTCTAGGTAGGTATAATAAGTAATTGCCAAAACACTATTCAAGACACCATATAAGAGACATCTATACAATCCATAAATAGATAGACATATATAATATATATATATATATATATATATATAGAATATATATAGATAATATACCAAATCTATAGAAAATATTTCTGTCCATCTTATCCTGTCCAAAGAAATAAGGAATCCTCACCAGAATTATGTATTACTTTATAAGAATTGGTCTTCTATACCATTAGAATAAGACCTTAAGGTACAGTAAAAACAGAGTCTCAGGAAATTCTCTATGTGTCAAATGTAATGATATAAAGAAAGTGAAAGGGGATGCCTAGGTAAGGCTACCATTCTAACTGCTGTTTTCTAAACCATACTATATTGGTACACATTGTACTTTAATATACAGAACTTTTGTAAGTGTCATTTTTTTTGGAGAAGAGGCAGCCTCTTTAAACCTGTTGGATTCAGTCTCTGCTGCTATCTGGGATACCGTATACTTGGGCATCTAATCAATCTATTTTGAAATGTGTGTGAAAATAAAATGTTGACTTTTTAAAAGAAAGGAGACACTATGTTTTGTGTGGTTTTTATGACTGAAGTGATCATTGAGATTACCATTGCCATTCTCTGCAATTTATGGACTTTATTGGTTGGTCATTTTCTTCTCAGCTTTACTGTGGTCCGATTTTTATGTTTTTGTTTAGTTCTAGATGTGCTTTTATATAACTATAGATTTTTACTTCTAGAGATGAGCTCTCTCGTCGGTATAATGGGACATCTCATATCATACATCCTTTTTGTAGATACTACATTTTCTCTCTGTTACTATCTGGAGAAGAGATAGCAGCAAGCTTCCATTTAAGCACATACAGAGCTAGATTGAATCAGCCAGAGATAAAGAATTTCATAACACCAAAGCCTATATATCACTTTTGCGACGACTTAGGAAAGATTTTACAGACTAAAAAATAACCTGCGACAGGATTTTTTAAATTACTTTCAGAATGTCGGGAGGCAAAAATTGTACAATATTATAGTATGATTATATCAAGGTAGTAATAACCGTATTTTAAAGATGGACAAATTAAAATATACCTAGTTTCTTGACGGTTATGATTAAATAATGCATGCATTTAGAGAAATGTACACACTATTTGGTTTATAAACCTATTCATTTTTAATTTCGTTAGCATCTCTGCTTGCCCTTGGATTGCCATGTCTAAAGCTTTTGGTTTCCTATCGAATACATACAATTGATTTCTCTATTTTACATTCCGTCTACATACCTTAATTTCCTGTTGCAAATGAAATGTTATTTTTTTCCAATGCATAAAAATTGTAGGTGATTCATAATGCCCTAGAGTTCAGTTCTATTAAGAAGCACAAAAGGGATAAATTTCAAGACACATAGGTATGTTACCTTCTCAATATACGCTAAATAATCTTTATTTAGATCTAACTTATACTCCAGTGGATAGTGGTTAAACATTAAAACAAATGTTATCCCTGTAGCTTTAGTTAAATGTTTTAGTGCAACTCAAGCTAGAAGTTGGGTGAAACACTAGACAAAATTGCTTCATGCTCAATATACATCCTCCCTCCGTCCCCATTTACCTTGTCTCAAATAATATCTCTAGTTAACTTTTGCAGGTTTAGATTAATTGTAACTGAATATGTTCAATCTGTTAGACATGATCTAACTGGTATCAAAATCTATCTGTTACTGGCTAACAGCACGGGGGACTAGAAATAACAAAAAACTCGTAAAGCTATTGTTATATTATTTATTGTTTTCCATGAAAATGATTACAGGCGGTTCCCCTACTAAGGACACACGACATAAGACAACCCATAGTTACAGAGGACCCTCTGCCCACTGTGACCTCTTGTGAGCTCTCTGGATGCTATTACTATAGTCCCAGATGCAATATAGCTGACGGTTGGATGTAAGAGCTTTATGTAATCCTTGGTCCAATTCCAGCAAAAATTTTGAAACTCCATGTCACTGGACAAAGAAAAAAATTCTCTGAACTCACTTATAAAATTAACAGTTTCGACTTGCATCAAATTCAACTTAAGACACAAACCTCCGGACCCTATCTTGTATGTCCGGGGATGCTTTACATTATATGTAGATGATATGTCAATACTGAGTATTGTGCCATGTGCATCAATAAAACAACATTTTAAACAAGCAAAAATATGCTAGATTCTGGAATAAGGGCAGTAGTAACAGAACATCAAGTGAGCTACAGTGCAGCTGACCCAAGGTAAGTTATAAGTGTTTATTTGTTAACATTGCACAAATCCTAGAAGGTGATATAGGGGCGAGGTGGGACACTAAACCCCAGTTCAATAAGGCCACGAGCTGGTATGGTTTCCAAACGCCATGACAGGGAAACAAGAGCTGTTTCCACAACTTCCATTTGTTCTCTTGAAATGTTTGGTATTTGTAGTCACTACCTCCCATTTCCGTTCTCGACCAGGTGTGATCTAGAGTTAGTATGATGATATGCCGAAAATATAATAGGTGAGTTATACCTGTTAAACACGGTTTGTATAAAGTTCAGCCTAATGAACAGATAACATTAATCTGATGACCAATGTCAAATATAGTTCCTATAAAGGCCTTCAATAACCACGGCAGAGGTGGCTACCAGAGCCATTTTGGGGCACTCGAACCATCAACCCCAGGACAGTTCACCAAATAGGACCAAATCTTCCTGCAGTCCCAGGCAACTTAGTGACACTTCTTGGAACTGCGGGAAAAGTGAGAAGGTGTGACAGAACTGCAATGTCTTTGGAGGTATCCAACTGGACCATCATTCTTATCTAAAGACAGACCCTGGAGGGAAGCTACAGGTCTCTTTCAGCTGTATTGGTGGCCTCAGGGGCCATACAATTAAAATGTGTGAAGAACGGGTAGCAATGTCATGCCATGTTGGCACTATCACAGTAAATAGTGGATTTGTTGTACTTTGGGCACTTGGTCCCACAAAGGTCCGCCATCACTGATCTATAAAAACAAATGAAATCTAATGGTAAACTGCCCAAGATTACAGCTTTGTCTCAACACAAACCTCTATCACATGATACTTACAAATGATTTTTAACAAAGGGGCTTCTGACACACAGTTATTAAGTGCAGTATCTCTGAATCTCAATACTTCTGATCTAAAAATTTTTTAGGAGACTATAAAAAGGATAGCTACTGTCCTGCTAGCAGACGTAGTTTGTACTGTCTTAAGTGTCAAACTGCCAGTTATGGACCCTGGCCTGACTGCCAGCAAACTGCATGATATGTGGCACTATGCCACAGATAGCAGTGGAGACCTGCCGGTGTCTACACTGTATCTGTGAAAAGAGAAAACAGAGGCGGGGGCAAGGAGTGACTGGAAAGAGGATGCAGAGGAGTAGGAGTATGGCAAATACGCCATAGGGACCTTGTACAGGGGCTGTTAGGAAGAAAGGTAAACTTTAATATAGTTTATATGTAACTACAATGCAGAAATGTTTAAAAAACTGTTAAGGGACATGCTATTTATTGTTGTATACTCACATTTAATTTAACCCCTTAAACGCCGAAGCACTTTCACCTCCTGACACGGCCCATTTTTCCAATCTGCCTTGTCACTAAGTGGTTATAACTTTGGAACGCTTTAACATATCCCAAGTGGTTTTGAAATTGTTTCTCGTGACACATGTACTTCATGTTAGTTAAAAAATTTGGTGGAATGTTTGCATTATTTATGAGAAAATCATATTTGGTGAAATTTGGAAAAATTCGCAATTTCTGAAATTCAAAATGTTCTACTTTTTCCACACATGAGTTTTATACCACCAAAAAACGTAATAACTAACATTCACGAATGTCTTCTTTATGCCTCAGTGACTTTTTTATGCATAGTCTCATTTTGTAAGATGTTATGGGGCTTTGAACTCAGGTGCAATTTTTCCAATTTCATAAAAAAAGCTAAAATCCTTGAAAGGCCAAATAAAAGTAAAACCCCATAAATTACTCCATTATAAGAAACTACACAACCTCAACGTACGTAAAAAACTTTATGAGTTTGTAACCCTTTAATGGTTTACAGGGTTAAAACAAAAATCAGATGCAATTTCGAAATTACATTTTTTTGGCTAAATGAAAGTGTGTTTCAAAAAATGTACAAATTCTCCAGGGATAAAATACCAAACGCTCCCACAAAATTTGATACCCAATCCTCCCCGTTATAACAAACAAATATGTGGTGTCCACGGCTGTCATGGGCACACGCCCAGGCATTGAGGGGGAGCGCCGCGTCAAGCAGATAATGCATTGTCACATTATAATGGCTAAACAATCTTATTTTTTTTGGCAATTGGACATATAAGGGCTATTTTTTGCGACTGCACTTACAAATACTTCATTAAGTGGGGCTGCAGCTTTTGATGAGATTTTATTAACTCTTTAATGTATGGAGGAAAAACAAAATGGGTTTCTTTATTTTTGTAATTTTGGGGGTCGTACAACATACACTAAAAATATCTATAATATTTTTTATTCTATAGATCACTACGATTACGGTGATACTAATTTATATAGTTCTAGTTACAGGGAAAAAACGAATATAAGAAAATCTCATTTGTTTTTTGCATCGCCATCTTTTCAGAGATATACTTTATATTTTTTTGGTTGACAAAGCTGGTTTAAGGCTTATTTTTTACGTGTGAGTTGTCGGTTTTCAGTGGTACCATTTTGGTGCACATTACTTTTTTTATCACTTTTTGGAACCATTTTGTAAAGGGATTTTATGAAATTAAAATTTTTGCAAGTTTTTCAGGTTTGTTTGTGTTACGGCGTTCACTGTACGGGTCAATAATGTTTCTGACTAATGTAAAGATTGTTACGGACGCGGCCGATACCAAATATGTGGTGGTTTTGGTGATTTTCCGTTTTTTTTTTTTACTTTATTAGATGTGTATATAGGGAATGTTGTGTTTAGGGGACTTTATTTAATAATTCTTTTTAGTAAAAAGTGTGTTGATTAGTGCTTTTAACTTTTTTTTTACTTTACTTTCACAGGTAGCTTGAACAAGCGATCCACTGGTTGCTGTTCAAGCTATTCTTCACCTAATACAGTGTAATACAGATGTATTACACTGGCAACAAGTACATAAAGACAAAAAAGGCAAAATCCAGCTCACCAGTCAGACGACATCTTCCAGCGCACGGGCATAAGGAGATCCCCCATGGACTCGGGGCAATGGCACATTTGTAGAAAAGACCAGCGCTTCAGAAGAACGTAGCAGTAAAAATAGTAATTTCTTTATTCGTACCTCTTTAAAAGCATAAGTGGGTGGCAGAGTGAACAGCACAATGGAACACAGGGTAAATCCAACGCGTTTTCGCTCAAATGAGCTTAGTTATCCATGACTAAGCTCATTTGAGCGAAACGCGTTGGATGTGCTTTTAAGAGGTCGAATAAAGAAATTACTATTTTACTGCTACGTCTCTGAAGCGCTGGGTCTTCTACGATGTATTAAACTGTATTATGTAACACTGAGCATGCCTGCGCATGCTCAGTGTGTCACAGCAGGGTCCTGCCAGAAGGCAGGACCCGTGGGACCCCGAAGGAGTCCGCATCCCGGGTGCGATCAGGAGGCACTTACACCCCCCCCCCGGTAAGCGATGCGGGGGGAAACCGATTACAGTCAAATGCCCCTACAAGCCGTGGTCAGCGCGAACAGCGAGAGAAATCTCTGATGCGTGGTGTTAGAGCGGGGAGTTGCTAAGTATTAGCCGACACCCGCAGTTCTGGCGTGTGCTTCCGTTAGTGAGCCGGGCCAGAAGCATGGCGACTATTACTGCATTTTGGGAACGCCCTCCCGCCATGTAGTATAGTACTCCAAATGTCGGGAAGGAGTTAAAGAAAATCTAGCATCAAAATGAAAGGGGCATTCCGGGAATATGAAAGTCTGATACAACAAACCCATAATGATATTAATGAATACAGCAAAAACGTAACACAAAAGATGGCCACACTGAAATTACAAGTCCATGATCCTTTACTCAGTAACTTCTCTCCTTCTTATGTCTGATGATATAACAGACTTTCTTGCTCTGTTATATAGCAATGATGTGCATAACGCCATTACCTCACTGAGATGAAATCTCACCACAATACTGGCCATACTGGATGCAATGCAACTAACCAAAATACAGCCAAAGTAGTGATGATCATGACCTGCCCAGGCAAGTGCAGGAATGTGATGTGGACATGTGACCAGCGGCCATCTCTGTCCTGTGGCCGCCCGTGCGGAGAAAGTAAAAACAAACTGATAACCCTACGGGACTCAGCCTCTTTTGGCCTTTAGGACGCGGTCCCATTATTCAAATCTGGCCTGTTCACTATAAGTGGTTTTAGCTTTGGAACGATATAAAATATCCAAGGGATTTTGAAATTGTTTTCTCGTGACACATTGTACTTCAAATTAGTTTAAAAATTTGGACCATATCTTTTGTGGTTAGTTATGAAAAAAAATAAATTTGGCAAAAATTTGGAAAAATTCTTATTTTCAAAGTTTCTAATTTCTACTTTTGATGCAGATAGTCACAGCACCCAAATAAATTATAACTTACATTTCCCAAATGCCTGCTTTATGTTGCATGGTTTTTAAGATTCCACATATTTTAACTAGAATGTTATGAGGCTCAGAATTTGGGTGCTATTTTTTTCAAATTTTTGGGAAAATCACCAAAACTAATATTTTAGTGGACTGCTCAACTTTTAAGATGTGAGAGGCCTAAGTAATAGGTAGGATTGTGAATGACCCTATTATGGAAACTACACACACTCAAACGTATGAAAAGCACTTTTAAGAAGTTGTTAACACTTTAGGTGTTTTAATAGGGGTTAAACCAAAATGGAGGTGTGGTCTACAATGTAAATTTTTGACAATACATTCATTTTGGGTGGGATATTAAACATATGAATGGATTAAATGAAAAAAGGCTCCACAAAGTTGATACCCAATTTCTCCCGAGTACAACCGATACCCTTATATGTGGTGGTATACCTGCTGTAGGGCACACGGCAGGGCATAGAAGGGAAGGAGGCGCCATAACAGAGAGATTGCTATGTCACATTGTACAGGCTCTAATTTTTTTGTTTTTTATTGTGGACCTATAGGGGCTTATTTTTTTGCCACATGAGATGCACTTTTCTGTACATAATTTTGGGGCATCTATAGCTACTTGGTGAGATTTTATTACTCTTTGTTGGTGGAGGAAATGAAAATCATCAATTTTAGGAAATTTTTTCTGTTTTTTTTTTTGGCCGTTTACCATACCGTAAACTAGTATATTATTTTTTCTATGGGTCTCCATGATTCCGAAAGACCTTTTTATATATAGATTTTTTTTTAAAAATGGTTCCCATTTTAACTTAAAAAGTAATTAGGCAAAAATGTAAATTTAGCATCACCGACGTTCATATGCATACTTTTATTTTTGTCTTAGAAATGGTTAGGGGCTTATTTTTGCGAGAAGGATTGTTCAGAGCATTTTTTAAAGGGTTATTAATTAAAAATCATCTTTTTTTGGGAGTGTTTTTTGAGGTTGTTTTTTACGGGGTTCACTTAACAGTCCATAACGATTCTTCGTTTTATTATGCAGTGTCAAGGATTGTAGCGATACCAAATATATGGGGGTTTTGTGCATTTATTCAATTTTACTGATAAAAACTAATTTGAGACAATTTATTCATTTAGCATCACCATCTTTTCATTGCATACTTTTTTTATTTTTGGCGACGAATCTGTTAGAGTTATTCTTTTTAGTGATTTATTTTAGGGTGCGTAACTTTTTTTATCCCTTTTTAGCATTTTTTAAAGGTATTAATTCAAATATCTTTTTTTTCGGAACGTTTTTTGTGCCCCCCCCCCCCCCGGTTTACCACAGTCCAGTAACCTTCTGTTTATTATACAGGAAAAAACTGACAGACGGGCAAACCAAATATGTGGCCTTTCTTTTGTGTGTTTACTGTTTTTTATACTTTAATTAAGTGTTTTTATGGGGAAAGTGCATTTAGAGGGGACTTATATTTTTATGGTATTTATTTTTTTATTTTTCTATGTGTAACTGATCGTGGTTCAGTCCATACATGCTCTTACCATACTTTTTCATTGTAGAAGCAGTGTGAATGTCTGAGCAGGCAGAGCCTGCGCAGACAGTTTACAGTCAGCCCGGTAGGGATCTGACTGCCAGGGACATCGGCAGCCTGGGAGCAGTAGGCAGACTTCGGGGCTGCCGAGAAGTGGATCGGATCCCCCGGTAAGCGGCATGGGGGATCCGATCCATAGCAGGAACGCCCTTACAAGGGGTTAACACCCGTGATCGGAGTCGGCTCGGTGTTACAGCGCGGTGTCAGCTGTGATAGACAGCTGAAAGCCGCAGCTTCTGGTGCCAGCTCCATTCGTGAGCCGGTCCCAGAAGCTGGACGTTATACTACGTCCCGGGGCGCTTAGCATCTAGCCGCAGGGACGTAGTATAATGTCCTGGTGCGCCTATGGGTTAAAGGGCCAGTAGCATTTAAATTCTTCATTGCAGTGTATGTCAGCAGCATTTTTCTGCTAAGGGGAGCAAAATTTTAAATAACAACTAATTACTCATTAGCTTATATTTTGATGAATCATTTGTATATGAATTGTGCTTATTCTTGGAATACCCCTTTAAGCATGATAAACCAGGGACACTTGCTAATAGAACAAATCACAATGCAAGCAATAGATTTTTTATATCCTTTTGTGAAAAATATCATAAAATACAAAAATGCTTTTACTTCTTATTAATCAATTTATCGATTTTTTACATAACGATCCACAGTCCATTTGAGTCATACGCTTTAGGAAGCACATTATACTGCATTCAGTCGGTGAATTAGCTTCTTTATCTTAATTTTTTTGAAAGGTATTGCAGCCTATAGTCAGGTATGTTGAATCAGAGTGGATAACGGGCAAAGACATTACACGAGTCCTGAGGTCTATAGTGTGAGCTGTGTCCTGTGACGTTTCGGGGGGACGGCCCCCTTCCTCAGACATACTCAATAGTTGACCTCTCAGCTAGTTATACACATTGTGCCAGAAACACACCTGTGAATAACAATGTTCTACATTAAAAACAATAGCAGAAATATTAGCAACATTTTACAATATAAAACCTCACACATAGACATTAAAGTTACAATTTTTGGTCATCCCTTTAGGATTTTTCAATGTTTCTAATTTAAATATCCAATATACTTTGCGCTGCAGCCAACAATTGCCTATTTGACTCTCTTTACATCCCACTATTTCTTGTAATACTAACCACTGTAAATCCGATAGCCGATCAGATAGCCGAGGTAAATCTGTAGCCGATCGAATAATTCAAGCAGGCATAGCTCACGCTATGGATCTCAGTACTGGTCTTGTGTAATGTCGACATACCTAACTATAGGAAGACTGCAATACCTTTCAAAGAAAGAAGATTAAGAAGCTAATTCACCGACTGAATGCAGTTTAATGTGCTTCTATGATTAAAATGGACTGTGGATCGTTCTGTAAACAGTATAAATAAATAAATAAGAAGATCTGTGATCTGTTTGGGTTTTTGCAACAGCTATTTTCGTTTGCTATATCTAATAATTGATGGACACAGTAATACTTCAGGATTGAAATGAGGTTTATTGTACAGAATATGTGCAATATACATTAAAACTAAATTTGACAGTTACAAAAGTATGGGCACCTCAACAGAAAAGTGACATTAATATTTAGTAGATCCTCCTTTTGCAAAAATAACAGCCTCTAGTCACTTCCTGTAGCTTTTAATGAGTTCCTGGTTGAAGGTATTTATGACCATTCCTCTTTACAAAACAATTCCAGTTCAGTTAAGTTTGATGGTCGCCGGCATGGACAGGCCCGCTTCAAATCATCCACGAATGTCCATGATATTCAGGTTGGGGACTGGGATGGCATTCCAGAACATTGTAATTGTTTCTCTGCATGAATGCATGGGTAGATTTGGAGCGGTGTTTTGGATCATTGTCTTGCTGAAATATCCATCCCCGGCATAACTTCAACTTCGTCACTGATTCTTGAACATTATTCTCAATAATCTGCTGATACTGAGAGGAATCCATGCGACCCTCAACTTTAACAAGATCCCCGATGTCGGCATTGGCCTTGGCCACAAAGCCCCAAAGCATGATGGAACCTCCAACAAATTTTACAGTAGGAAGCAAGTGTTTTTCTTGGAATGCTGTGTTTTTTGGCCGCCATGCATAACGCCTTTTTGTATGACCAAACAACTCAATCTTGGGCCTTTGTCCAAATGTTCTTTTGCATACCTCAGACGACTCTGTTTGTGACGTGCTTGCAAAAATGGCTTTTTTCGCATCACTCTCCCATACAGCTTCTACTTGTGCAAAGTGTCCTGTATTGTTGACTGATGTACAGTGACACCATCTGCACCAAGATGATGCTGCAGGTCTTTGGAGGTGGTCTGTGGATTGTCCTTGACTGTTCTCATCATTCTTCTTCTCTGCCTTTCTGATATTTTTCTTGGCCTGCCACTTCTCTGGTCTGGTCTCCTGCCACTCCTCTGGTCTTCCATTTCCTTACTTTGTTCCTCAAAGTGGAAACTGAAGGGTTAAATCTCTGAGACAACTTTTTGTATCCTTCCCATGAACAACTATCTTTGTTTTCAGATCATTTGGGAGTTGTTTTGAGGATCCCATGATGCCGCTCCTCAGAGGAGATTCAAATAGGAGAACAACTTGCAAGTGGCCACCTTAAATACCTTTTCTCATGATTGGATACACCTGGCTATGAAGTTCAAAGCTCAATGAGGTTACCAAACCAATTTAGTGCTTCAGTAAGTCAGTAAAAAGTAGGTAGGAGTATTCAAATCAAGCAAATGATAAGGATACCCATACTTTTGCACCTGTCAAATTTTGTTTTAATTCATATTGTACATTTTCTGTTAGTACAATAAACCTAATTTCAATCCTGAAATAGTACTGTGTCCATCAATTATTCAATATATATAACTGAAATAGCTGTAGCAAAAACCCAAATTTTGATAACTAAAAATGATTAAGATTAATAGGGGTTCCCTAACTTTTTCATATGACTGTATACTCAAGATTTTGACTAAACACTTGCTTATAGATCCAGGCACAGTGAATGTGGTAATCTTATTATATTTGTTATCCTTGGCTTCCCTCCTTCTAAAATCAGCTTTTACGATCATGCTAATGAGCCTGAGGGGCCTTGGTGGGTATTTCCAGAGCCCCTCAGTGATGTCTTTTCATTCATTATTACTATGAGCAGTGTAGGGCGAGGGTGAGACATGTTCTGCTCATTGTAATAGAATGTGACGCTGTGGCACTGAGGGGCGCTGGAAACACCCACCAAAGCCCCTCAGGCTTATTAACCTAATTTAAGATTGAAGGAGGACATGGATAACAAATATAAAACGAATACCTCAGTCACAGTGGATGGATCTATGAGTAAGTGCTCCTGGTCTATCATGCTTGATTTTGATGCTAGATTCCCTTTAATTCATCTGCCTTATAGAAAAATTTCTTCAGCTTAATGCTATTAAAATAATGTACCTGTGTGAAGATAGTTACCCCTATATGTAGCCATGTTGTCCCTTAGAAACGAGATTCTTGTTCTTGAATACGACCACCGCCGATGCAGTTATTGTACAAAGAAACAGATAGCTTTTGCAAATGAAATGTCTGGGAATTACTGCATGTCCCACAGCTGTCCTGTAGTAATGATACCTGAATTGAGGTGGTCGGGTTCCTCAATATTATATGCATGGCCATCTCTGCGAGAGTGCAGGGTGGGCCGTATCCATTGACAGCTATCTCATTTCTAAAGGTCAACATTTATAGTGAATTATATTCACACATGAAATGTTTTTAATAATATGTAATTGAAGAAATGTTTTAATATGTCAGATGAATACCCTTTTAAGCATATACATGGTGGGAGCATACAGGTAAAACAGAATTCTGCAGCCAAAATCCATTTAGAAGTGGTTCTTTTTCGGTTTATAATTGTGTAATTTCAGGAACAGGAATCGTATGAAGTTACTCTAATGAAGATATGCAGTAGGTGGTCTAAGGAGAGCTAGAATAAGAAAATAATATTCCAAGCTAAATTTAATTCAGCATAGGTATATTAAATGCTACAAGGATGAAGACTATAGACCTCTAGAAAAAGAATGTTGCAAAAGGTATATTTTTTAAAATTTGTTACAATGTTTCAATGATATGCATAACAATATAAAGTGCAAATAGATATTATACAGCCCATAGAGGGAAACCAGTTGGCTGCATGGTGCAGTGAAATATCTAAATGTTCTGCAGTTACATAATATTTGGAATCCTTATCAGCTTCTGGAATGTACAGAAGACATTAGTCACTTTATACTGCTGCCTCAGCCCATGCTTCAATGTCATCATGTTGAACCCGCCAGGAAAGAGCTATAAAGATTTCACAATAAATTATTGTTTTGGGAAAGTTGCATAATGATTTCAATACTGTCAAGTCAAGATGAAGGAAGATTATAAACTTACATCTTGAAATGTTAATGTTTCGAATATTTAAAGGTTTCTTGTATGGTTGCCAGCCTGAACTACTCTTACTGTTGCTATATATTATCCATGATGTTAATGGTGATTAGATGTGTTAATGTCTTTTCCAGGATCAGAAGATGAGACATTAGCTTCAATCGTAAAAGAAAATATTCATCATGTCTTACTAATCATCTCTTCTACTGCCCCAGATGGGCTTTAGTCTACTTATTTTTGTTCTAAAATCTAATGAGAGCACAACTGCTGCTAAAGCAAAACTGGCATGCTGCTCTTTGTGGAGTAGGGCACTGGTTGCATGCGGTTGTCTTGGTCTTGTTTGTTTTATCCATCTGTACTGTATTAAACATATTACAATATCTGTAAACAACCTATGAATATACTTTATAGATACCTTGGCTTCTCATTACAATATAGCGCTGTCCATGGAGGGCATTCAATTTCAGTGCTTAATGTGAGGGAAGGCACCTTAGTGATAAACTTTCTTTATAAGGCAGATGCCGTGCAAAGCTTGAGATACAGCAAACTTAAGAGGGACCTGGCGGCAGGGATAGGGTCCCTAAACCAGTAGCAAGTAATCTTCTTATAACAAACTGTGGATGGAGTAACTGGATGGGTGCACCATTTCATTCACCCCTATCTTATTATGGTACCATTATGATACTATTTTGGTAACATACACTACCGCTCAAAGGTTTGGGGTCAATCTTGTGTTTACCATTTAAACACATACTTCTATTTTTCAAATGAGTTTTAAAAAATAGAAAATATAGTATAGACATTGACAAGGTTTGAAAGATTTTTTTTTTTCATTTGAAATAATAAAGAGAATGCTCTCTTTTCTGCAATTACAGCATTTCAGACCTTGGCATTCTAGATGTTAATTTGCTGAGGTAATCTGGAGAAATTTCACTCAATGCTTTCAAAAGTCCCACCCACAATTTAAATTGACTCGATGGGCACTTTTTGCTCCATTACATATAGAATAACAGCTGCCTGCTTCTTTCCTATATAGTTCTTGTATAATTTATATCCTGTTGTAGGATGAGATTGGTTCCAATCAAGCGCTGTCTGGCATGCCATTGCAAAATTTTGGCCTATGGACACATACAGACAGTTTTTTTTTCTTCCTGGCTTCAGTGATTTTTTTCCCATTCTGACCCATTCTTCTCATGGACTTTTTCACACTTCAGTTTTTCCACTGATCCACAGTGAACACAAAAAGAACAGGTTGTAAACTGACCACTGATGTGAAATGTGAAAAAGCACATTGGTTTTCTCCTCCTGGCTGATGCCTTACCGACTCATTCTTTTCAATGTGCTTTTTCACACTTCAGTTCACACGCGTTTCGTCTGTGTGATCACCCCTGAGGAAGCCTGCTTGCACAGGTGGAACGCGTGGGGATTCCTTCTTAGTACCTTCTATGACCAACCAACCTTGATTATGTAGGTAATATTGGCTCCATGACTGTCCTTATACTTATTATGTAACCTATATCACTTGAGATGAATTAATGCTCATGTTACCTATTTGATCTCAACTTTGGACATACTGTCTACTTTTGCCTTGTTACTGTATCACTTGACCGACTTGTTTATGTACACCGGGACTATTGTTTTGTCCTTTGTCTTATGCACTATGAGGGCTTTTTAACTGTTTTTAATCATGTTATTTAGTTATTTAATAAAGACTTATGAAATTGTACCATGGACACCCTCTTGTACTTACTTTTTGTTTTAAGTATAAGATATCAGTGGCAACTGTTGACATAATTCTATTCTCACAATGATTTAGCATTGCTATTTCTAGAAACAAGGTACTTGCATATTACAGTGTTTGGAACAGCTTCCTCTCTGTAGGTACAAAAGGCCTATGTAAAGGGATTGCATTGTACTTCGACAGTGTGCTGAAGTTGTCTAGACTCCTACTGCTCATGGTAGATTCAATAGGGGGATCTTTCAAAATTTTGATCATCTGTGCATCTCATCCTCTTCACCTCTAGTGTTAAAAAGTTCTAGAAAAGTACCACCAAGGGAGGGAGTCATTCCTCAAAGGTTGCATAATGGGTAACTCTATGACACTGGTATAGGGGACTCCAGACATAGTCCTACACATATATCAGACAAAGACTGGTATTTACCTTTGTACTATGAGCTACTCTACAATTCACAGTCCCCTTGTTCATCCTAGAGCACTCCAATATTGGAGAAAACATGGATGATTCCCCACAAGCCTCTCGCCCCTCAACAATCACCTGTGCCCACATATGCTGCTCTGTGAGGAGTGAGTGCAGGCTTGTTACAATTTTTTGAACTGGGATGTACTGCGCACTGAAAACCTCACTTTTGGTTAATAAAGGTGTAACATATTAAAAAGAATGAAGAAAAGCATTGAAGAAAAAGAATGAACATTAAAACCAATTAATAGAGATACAATTAGGTTCTTATGCTTCATACACGGGGGATGAGCATACAGTATGTATAGATTATGGTGGAATAAACATATATTACACATATTTAGCTGTGTACAGAATTCCCTGAGCGTCCTAGATGGGGAATGAACACGTTGAATGTATAGATTTTAGTGGAAACAACACATAGAGCTGTGTACTAAATTCCCTGAGCATCGAAGATGGAGAAGGAACACAATTTTGCTGCATAAATTCGAACCTCCCATGCACGTATCCAGGACTTCTCCTGAGTTGCACCAATTCTCTGGAATGCCCTTCCCCAGACTCTGAGACTAATACCCACCCTCCAAAGCTTCAAACGTGCTCTTAAAACCCATCTCTTTAGGCAAGCCTATCACACTCGCTAACTGCATGAAATGTCTACTCTCCCTTTACTAATCCATCCTATGTCCTATCTCCCATCTGTTATCTGGCAAACAGCTGATATATACCAAGCTCCAGGCTTCTCTGCAGTCTTTTTCACCTAGGACCCTGTAAATAAGATGGTGACTGATGGCTGGTTCAAGCAGCAACATCGTTGTTTAGTAAATTATTTATTAAATCATTTTATATTGTTCCCTTATAAAGAATGGCTGGACCATTATACAACCTCTTGTGTCACCCCCTCATCCTCATAGTCTGTAAGCTCTTGTGAGCAGGGCCCTCACTCCTATTGTTCCATATGACTGTTTGTTCTTTGTAATGTAATATAGTTGTATATGCCCCCTATGATTTGTAAAGCGCTATGGAATTTGATGGCGCTATATAAATAAAGATTATTATTATTATTATAAATTATAGTCCTCATGCATATGAACATGTGCATATTACGGGCCACAAAAAATGGACCCAAGGTGTCATGTTTGCGGCCTATGGGTTATTGGCTTTGAGGTCCATTCATGTGCAGATAACAAGAGAAGAGTGCATAAGTTGTAAACAAAATGTATATGTTAACAAATGAGTTAAAACAGCATGTGTTTTGTTACCACAATGTTAACAGCTATATAATCAGGCATGCATTAATGCCATGTGTGAACGCACCCTGAAACCTCTCCTGAAGACCACCTCTCTGAGAGGACTCCTCCCTAAAAGACTGTTTTTATTCAATCACTGCTCTATTTTATTGCCAGTATGATCTATGGAAGCTGCCTCCTATCTGCAGACCACCCATTTCCCGTACAAAGAGATCTGCTCAAAGCAGTAGCACTGTATGTACACTTTGCTGTGCAGGATCTGATTAATTCATTGAACTGATTACATACACATTTATACTATATTCAAACTTTCATACATACACATTTATACTATATTCAAACTTTCAAATACAAAAAGCTCTGCTACATACCATTCCTGGTATGTAATTGGAAGACCTGTAGCATGTGATTTCCATGCTTATGACAACATGCAGGTCCTGGAGTGTTTGCATTCAGTCGGGACTGATTTCCTGCTACTGATCATGAATGGCAAAGTTTATAAATATCCAAAACCTTTATGATAGTGTTTGCTATCAAATTATCTCAAGTGTAATTTGTCATACTATCAAAAAAAAATCACAATGGCTAATCAACCTAAGCTGTAAAAAGAACGATTGATAGATGTGGTTATAAGCGAGAAGAGATGCGGCTATTCTCTAAAGTCATGTAACAACTAAATAGGCCAGATAAGGTTCCAGGAAATCTTATCTGACCCAAACACAACCACTAAACAAAGTGACACTTCAAAAAACAGTGTTGTGATCAGATTCCTCAAATCCTGAATGGTCCATTCTGAAATTGTGGACTGGATAGCCAAGGGTTCATAGGCGCACAAGGAGTTCACCAAGTGGAGAACCTCTTGTCATGTGTGGATAAATAGGATCTTTTAATTGGCAGTATAATTATCTTAGATGGCTAAAATACTTTTAGATCATCAAACTGTATATCTCTTTTTGTTTTATTGTACTGTAATCATTTTCTTACTATAAATATTCGGGACAGATATAATAGGATGCAGGTTCCTGTAAGTTATTGGATACAATCTAGTGCAACCAATTTCTGCAGCTACAACAAAATACATTTTGTCTCAGAGTTGCTTGTTGACAGTTTTCAGTTAGACATTAGTCCATGTGCCTGGGTCCATAAGACTTTTAAGTAATCAATCAATGGTCTTTCACAGCTTTATGTAATGGTCTAAATTTTTAAGACTATCCAATTTTCCAAAATTGACAGTTGATTCTTCAAAGACTTTATGCAGAATTTTTGCTGGGTAAGATTTACACCTATCCACAGTCTAGCACAGTGATGGCATAACCTTTATAGGTGAGTGCCCAAAATGACACCCAAAACCACTAGCTTTCCAAAGTGCCAACTAGGCAATTTAAGCAGTAACAAACTTACTGCTACTAGAATCAATCGCTGATATCCGAACCTGTCCATACATTCTCACTCTTCAGATGGGACCAGGAGCACAAGATGGGTCTCTGAAAATAATAGGACACTACTGGACACCCTGAATAGCAGGAAGATTCCTTGTCTGAAAACCTCTTATGCCTGGTAGACAGCCTGCATGCCCACAGAGAGGTCTCTGAGTGTCATCGTGCACATTGCCATAGGTTCGCCACCAATGCAATCATGAAAGGGTTAAATACTACAATACATTCTCTATTGCAGCCACACATGCCATAGTTTGTATAGGATATAACGGGTGCTTCCGCGAATCCATGTCATGGATCGCAGGTGCACCCGTGCTCGCTGGGCTGCCTGTCCCATCCCTCTGCCCCGCACTACCTCTCTCTGGCTGTGTCCTGGCCCGGCGTGCAGGCTGCATGCCTCCTGTCTCCAGGCCACGCTCCCTGAACTTAAAGGGCCAGCGTCCTTCCCTTGGCGTGGTCACTTTGGTTTTTCCTATAAACCCGCTGCTTCCTTCACTCCCTGACGGATCTTCAAGTCTTCCCACTGAATGAAAGCCTCATGGTTGATCCCAGGTCCTGTTCTGTGAGTTTCCGAGGTCCTGTTTCCGGTCGTTTCAAGATGCCTCCGTGTTCGTGAGTTTCCAGACTGTCCTGTGGTGCATATCCTGTGGCCCGTGTCCGGTGGTCCATATTCTGTGGTCCGTGTCCTGGGGTTTATCCTGTGGTCCAGGTCCAGTGGTCCTGTCGCGTTGGTCTGTATCTGTGGTCTTGTCCGTGGTGCATATCCTGTGGCCATGTCCGGTGTCCATATCATTGGTCCTGTCTGTGGTTCATATCCTGTGGTCCAGGTCAGTGGTCCCTGTCCGGTGGTCTTAATCCTGTGGTCGTGTCCGGTGGTCCATATCCTGTGGTACGTGTCCTGTGGTTCATATCCTGTGGTCGCAGTCCAGTGGTCCGTCCGGTGGTCTGTCATCTGTGGTCCGTGTCCTGTGGTCCATTCCTGTTGGCCTGTGTCGTGCTCTGTTTCCTGCATCGTTGCCTTGGCAGCCACGCAGTGGTCAAGAGGGTCCACAGACTCTTCCACTCAGAGACTCCTGTTTCTGTGGTTTCCAGATGCCTCCGTGTTCCTGATGCCTCCGTGTTCATGTGAGTTTCCAGACGTGTCCTGTGGTGCATATCCTATGGCCCGTGTCCGGTGGTCCATCCTGTGGTCCGTGTCTGGGGTCATATCCTGTGGTCCAAGGTCCAGTGGTCCTTCCGGTGGTCTGTATCCTTGGTCCGTGTCCTGTGGTCCATATCCTGTGGTCCGTGTCAGGTGGTCTGTGTTTCCCATCTGTTGCCTTGCAGCCACGCGTGTGGTCCAGAGGGTCCACAGACTCTTCCCTCAGAGACTCCGTTCCTGTGCGTTTCATTTGCCTCCGGTTCCTGTGAGTTCCAGACGTGTCCTGTGGTGCATATCCTGTGGTCGTGTCTGTGTTCATAATCGTGGTCCAGGTCGGGGTCCTAGCCTGTGGTGGTGTCCGGTGGTCATGTCCGTGGGTTCATAGCCTGTGGTTCGTGTCTGGTGGTTCGTATCCGTGGTCCGTGTCCTGTGGTTCATAGCCTGTGGTCCATGTCCGGTGGTCCCGCATCCTGTGGTCCGGTCCTGTGTTCGTAATCCGGGGTTTGTGTCCGGTGGTGCTATCCTGTGGTACGTTCCTGTACAACTGTGCTCCTGCTGTGCCATCCAGGGTTCAGCCCAGGGGTCCTCCTGCCTTCTGTGCTTCCGCCGTGCCTTCTGTGTTTTCCTGCCTCGTTGCCTGGCCGCCACCGCGGTGGTCCAGAGAGTCCACAGCTCTTCCCTCAGAGACTCTTCCCGCGCCCCCGTGCGTGACATAGGATCAGCCATATTAAAAACATTTGCAACATCTCCCTACCCGCATTGTACTTCTAAAAAAAAAATAAAGGAAATACGTGGAATCATTGCTAAAAAATTTAATTCATTAAAATGAAAGTTTTTATCTTGTATGGAAATGCTAAATACCCACATGGTCTCAAGACCCCTTTCCTTCAGGAAAAGAAATGTAAGAAATAAACAATTATAAACATGTATTATAGGTCCCAGTATACCATACAGTGAACCTGTCAAGAAATAGCATCCTATGCTGAATGGACACTTTTCTCTACTATGCAAGACCTAAGAAAGTTTCGGATGGTCAATGATTATAAGCTTTTCACTCCTGGGGGAATTCTCACATTCTGTTTCTGTTTTGTACTTTTTTCCTCGCATTTTCTTGGGTGTGTGGATTGCACCTTTATACCTGTCCAGCAAAGTACAACACAACCAAGACTTTCCAGTGTTGGTGCTGATTTATCTTTGAAATCCAGGTGTCGATGTTTAGAAATGCACACTTTTGGCACAAAAAACCCATCTTCTTGGGCATAGTAAAAATATTAAACATGGGTTGCTCAAAAATGGCAACTTTTGTGCAACTTTTAAACAAGTCACAAAAAAAACAACAGACTTAGATGCCAGTTTACATCCTCCAAGGTAATCAAACAAGCACAAACTAAAAGCCCTCCCCACTAAAAAAAAAAACACAGATGCAAATTTCCAAACAAAATAATGAGCCTCAATGTTCCTATGAGTTGGACCACCATTCTCCAAGAGGGCATCTAAACTATTTTACTTTTCTACCATGGGCATATGTAAACTAAAATGAATATCCTGTGTAGAATAGTATTGTACCTCAAGTGTACTAATAAAACGTATTCATTTTGAATCTGCATACAATAAGTCCCTTTTTAGCGTGAAGATGCCGTGCATTATGCTACATGGGTTTCTCTTGAGAGGAGACGATCTATGCTACATTTCACTGCTTCTTCACATTACTTACAGCATAGTGCACCAGCTTGGCTGGAAAATCTCACCTCTTGATGCCCTGATATATGACAAGGAAACATGAACCTTATGACTGCTAGTCACAAGTCCTACAGTTTCCCATTACAACATGAGAGGCCAGGGTATATGTATGACAATAAACTTAGCTCTGATCACATCATTTCATTACTAGGAAGACCTGGGTGCATACTATACACACAAGATTATAGACAATATGAGAAAATTGTTAAGGATTTTGAAATAATTCCACTCACAAAAACACACTGTCTAAAGACCAAGAAAGGCAGCATGGATAGAACAGATGCTTACAAGAGCAAAATGTCAAAGTTCTAAGAGCGTTCACACTATTTGTCTCTTCTGTCACAGTTTGTATTTCTTTTAAAATAATTGTTTAGTAGTTGTTTCAATTTAAATAGTATTAGATTGTTTAAATTAAATGAATATTTATTAATGTGCAATTTAAGTAATATATTTATATAATTTAACCCCGTTAACAACCTGACCCTTTTTTGTTTTTGTGTTCCTCCGTTTTTTTTTCTCCCCAACTTTCAATCCATGACTTTTTTATTTTTTTTTTTTTTGTATACACACCAGTATGAGGGCTTTCTTCTGCGTAACAAATTGACTCCCTAGTAATAACTATTTTATTCATCCAGTGTATGGTGAACGGGAAAAAGTTCCATATGAGGTGCAATTGAAAAAAAAAATAGTGTTTTGTTCCATATTCTTGTGGGTTCTGTTTTATAGTTTTTCACTTTGCGGTTCACCTCTTCTATATTCTTGGCTCGGCATGATCATGGTGGTACCAAATTTATAAAGTTTTATAGGTTTTAGGATAGTTTAAAAAAATGACAACCTGTGCACAAAACCAATATTCTACATTAATAGATATTGTAGCAATTCAGTAACTACACTTTTTCATACAACAGCATACAGACCTGTGTAAGGTGCCTTTTTATTCGGACGTTGAATAGATGCTTTATTTTAGGGAATGTACGACTTTTGAAACACTTTTTTATTCAATTGTATGAGTTTATGAAAACGTCAATTTTGACATTGGGGAAATATTTTCCGTTACAGGTTTCATAGTTGCTGCCAAATACTGAAATACTATATTACGGTAGTTTTACTACTGGATATCAAAGCATCCGCCTCTGGCAAATGCTTAAATATCAAGCAGTATGACACACAGAGGCTCCAAGCTGTCATAGTAACCGTTATCCCTCTGCTGAACCTTAACGCAATAACCGCACACATCTCCCCATGGTCAGGAAAGGAGTCATTTCTTGAAGAAAGTAGCCATGTTTTTTCTCAACCTCCAGAACAACCCCTAACCAGATAGTGAAAGCTATCTTTTTTTAGTTATGTTTTCACTTTCTGATATTTTAGATATACAGTACATGATTAAAAGAAAACGCTATTGGCCTCAGCCACTGTTATCAACATGGAGGGGGTATGACTGTTTGCCACAAGGTGCAAAGTCAGAAAATGTTTTCAGAGACAGCATGGTAAGGTAATAAGAGGATAGATAGGCTATTGACCATACCTATTGTAGGGTATATTCTGAGAGGTGCAATCTTTCATTGTCTGTGATAATAATATTTGACTGCTGAAATATGAAGGTTCAAACTATAATTTGGTCTCTGCACAAGTTAAAAAAAGTATCAGATTTCTTTGAAACTAATACATGTTGACAACCATCGTACCCCCGAAGAAGCCTACGTTAGGCGATCGCGTGGGGCTTTTTCTCTTTGCTGGACGATCACTGGTAACATCGTTTATGTACTAAAGCTTTATAGCAAAGTTTTATTGCCTCTGTGTTGTTTCACATCCTAAGTGTGTTACTGAAATTGTCTGGGTTCAACTTTAATATATGTTTGGCTTTATCCCTATATAATACTTACCATTCATACACTTACAAGGTCTCCCCTCACCAATTTCAATTTTTAACCTGTTACCTTGCTTTTGTACATGGAGCACACATTTTATAATGGTTTTTTCTATCATGTACACTCGTCTATCATGTACACTCATGCACAGTGGGTATTTTTACCACAATTTATGTTTTTAATTGTTTTTAATTCTGTCTATTATAATAATGAGCTGCTGTAATATGAACGGAACAAAAACCAAACTATTTTAGGTTTAGTGTTACAGAACTACAGGATCATAACAAACATTGATAATGACACCAAAAAAAAATTAAATATCACCAAAAAGCCTTCTAAGTTGTCAATTTAAAATCTGTGAAGTCACAAAAGTAACCTTTTTTTATCATGACGGACCATGCCAGTGATATAACTTCAATTCATGCAGGGTTTAATAACAAACAGGCTATCAGGCCAAAATACCTTTGCAAAACGGATACTGCCCACATTTATCAAAGACAGTGCAACAGCACCTAGTGCAGTTTGCAGGGTGCCACCAGATTCTGATTGTGTTCGCACGTTTCATGAAACTGGTGCACCCCTGCACTGCTCTGACAGAGTGCACCAACTTTTTTTGTTGCACCTTTAACATAGAACATGCAACATAACTCTGCATATAAATGTTTTGCATGGGCTGACAGTGCACCAGAACGCCCCTTTGTGTGTCTTGTGGGGACTAGTGCAGCTGCAACACATGTGTATCATGAACAATCTTAAATACATGTGCAAGCAGTATGAACTGAAACAATGTGCAGAGAGTCAGACAGCAAACTAGCGCAGGGACTTCAATAAAATCTGAACCTCTCTCTACTACTTTCCTCCATGGTCTGTTTGCCTCCTCAATGCCAGGTTGCATCCCCGGTGACCATCAGACTAGTAACTCTATCCTGGGATGGATATAAAAGGTTTTAAAGGTCCAATATAAAGTTGCTGGGTGTGAGACTGACTTAATAATTGAGGGACCAGTAAAATTTCAGGATGAAATGAGGTTTATTGTACAAGAATATGTGCAATATACATTAAAACTAAATTTGACAGTTACAAAGTATGGGCACCTCACAGAAAAGTGACATTAATATTTAGTAGATCCTCCTTTTGCAAAAATAACAGCCTCGTAGTCACTTCTGTAGCTTTTAATGAGTTCCTGGTGAAGGTATTTATGACCATTCTCTTTATACCAAAAACATTCCAGTTCAGTTAAGTTTGATGGTCGCCGAGCTGGACAGCCCGCCTCAAATCATCCAAGATGTTCCATGATATTCAGGTCTGGGGACTGGGATGGCCATTCCAGAACATTGTAATTGTTTCTCTGCAGAATGCATGGGTAGATTTGGAGCGGTGTTTTGGATCATTGTCTTGCTGAAATATCCATCCCACGGCATAACTTCAACTTCGTCACTGATCATTCGAACATTATTCTCAATAATCTGCTGATACTGAGAGGAAATCCATGCGACCCTCAACTTTAAACAGATCCCCGATTCGGCATTGGCCCTTGGCCACCAAAGCCCCAAAGCATGATGGAACTCCAACAAATTTTACAGTAGGAAGCAAGTGTTTTTCTGGAATGCTGTGTTTTTGGCCGCCATGCAAACGCCCTTTTGTAGACCAAACAATCAATCTTGGGCCTTTGTCCAAATGTTCTTTGCATAACTCAGACGACTCTGTTTGTGACGTGCTTGCAAAATGGCTTTTTTCGCATCACTCTCCCATACAGCTTCTACTTGTGCAAAGTGTCCTGTATTGTGACTGATGTAAAGTGACGATCTGCACACAGATGATGCTGCACGTGGTCTTTGGAGGGGTCTGTGGATTGTCCTTGATTTCTATCATTCTTCTTTCTCTGCCTTTCTGATATTTTTTTGGCCGTGCCATTCTCTGGTCCGGTCTCTGCACCTCCTCTGGTCTTCATTCCTTACTTTGTTCTCAAAGTGGAAAAGAGGGTTTAAATGCTCTGAGACAACTTTTTGTATCCTTCCCATGAACATACTATTTTGTTTCAGATCATTGGGAGTTGTTTTGAGGATCCCATGATGGCCGTCTCCTCAAGGAGATTCAATAGGAACACATGCAATGGCGACACCCTTAAATACCTTATCATGATTGGAACACCTGGCTATGAATAGTTCAAAGCTCAATGAGGTTACCAAACCAATTTAGTGCTTCAGTACGTCAGTAAAAAGTAGGTAGGAGATTCAAATCAAGCAAATGATAAGGATACCCATACTTTTGCACCTGTCAAATTTGTTTTAATTCATATTGTACATTTTCTTGTTAGATCAATAAACCTATTTCAACTCCTGAAATAGTACTGTGTCCATCAATTATTCAATATATATAACTGAAAAGCTGTAGAAAACCCAAATTTTGATAAACTAAAAATGATTAAGATGAATAGGGGTTCCCTAACTTTTCAATAGACTGTATACCCAAGATTTTGACTAAACACTTGCTCATAGATCCAGGCACAGTGATGTGGTAATCTTATTATATTTGTTATCTGGCTTCCTCCTTCTAAAATCAGCTTTACGACTCATGCTAATGAGCCTGAGGGGCCTTGGTGGGTATGTTCCAGAGCCCCTCAGTGATGTCTTTTCATTCATTATTTACCTATGAGCAGTGTAGGGCGAGGGTGAGACTTGTTCTGCTCATGTAATGAATGTGACGCTTGTGGCACTGAGGGGCGCTGGAAACACCCACCAAAGCCCCTCAGGCTTATAACCTAATTTAAGATTGAAGGAGGACATGGATAAAAAATAATAAAAAGAATACTCAGTCACAGTGGTGGATCTATGAGTAAGTGCTCTGGTCTTATCATGCTTGATTTGATGCTAGATTCCTCTATAATTCATCTTGCCTATAGAAAAATTTCTCAGCTTAATGCTATTAAAATAATGTACCTGTGTGAAGATAGTTACCCTATATGTAGCCTGTTGTCCTTAGAAACAGATGCTTGTTCTTGAATACGACCACGCCGAGATGCAGTTAGTACAAAGAAACAGATAGTTTGCAAATGAAATGTCTGGGAATACTGCATGTCCCACAGCGTCCTGTAGTAATGATACCTGAATTGAGGTGGTCGGGTTCCTCAAAATTAGGCATGGGCATTCTGCGAGAGTGCAGGGTGGGCCCGGTCAATTGACAGCTATCTCATTTCTAAAGGTCAAATTTATAGTGAATTATATTCACACATGAAATGTTTTTAATAATATGTATGAAGAAAAATGTTTTAATCATGTCAGGATGAATACCCTTTTAAGCATATACATGGTGGGAGCATATACAGGTTAAAAAAACAGAATTCTGCAGCAAAATCCATTAGAAGTAGTTCTTTTTCGGTTTATAATTGTGATATTTCAGGAACAGGAACGTATGAGAGTTACTCTAATGAAGATATGCAGTAGGTGAGGTCTAAGGAGAGCTAGAATAAGAAAATAATATTCCAAGCTAAATTTGAATTCAGTAGGTATATTAAATGCTACAAGGATGTAAGGACTATAGACCTCTAGAAAGAATGTTGCAAAAGGTTATTTTTAAAAATTTGTTACATGTTTCAATGATATGCATACAATATAAGTGCAAATAGATATTATACAGCCCATAGAGGGAACAGTTGGCTGCATGGTGCAGTGAATATCTACTAAATGTTCTGCAGTTACATAATATTTGGAATCCTTATCAGCTTTCTGGCAATGTACAGAAGACTTAGTCACTTTATATGCTGCTCAGCCCATGTTCATGTCATCATGTTTGAAACCGCCAGGAAAGAGCTAAAAGATTCACAATAAATTATTGTTTGGGAAGTTTGCATAATGATTTCAATACTGTCAAGTCAAGATGAAGGAAGATTATAACTTACAACTTGAAATGTTAATGTTTCGAATATTTAAAGGTTTCTTGTATGGTTGCCAGCCTGGAACTACTCTACTGTTGCATATTATTATCCATGATGTTAATGGTGATTAGATGTGTATGTCTTTTCCAGGATCAGAAGATGAGACATTAGCTTCAATCGTAAAAGAAAATATTCATCATGTCTAATAATCATCTCTATTGTACGCCCAGATGGGCTTTAGTTTATCTACTTATTTTTGTTCGAAAATCTAATGAGAGCACAACTGCTGCTAAAGCAAAATGGCATGCGCTCTTTGTGGAGTAGGGCACTGGTTGCATGCGGTTGTCTTGGTCTGTTTGTTTTAGTCCATCTGTACTGTATTAACACATTACAATATCTGTAAACAACCTAGAATATACTTTTAGATAGATACCTTGGCTTTCATTACAATATAGCGCTTGTCCATGGAGGGCATTCAATTTCAGTGCTTAATGGGAGGGAAGGCACTTAGTGATAAATTCTTTATAAGGCAGATGCCGTGCAAAGCTTGAGATACAGCAAACTTAAGAAGGGGCCTGGCGGCAGGGATAGGGTCCCTAACCAGTAGCAAGTAATCTTCTTATAATCAAACTGGGATGGAGGAGTAACTGGATGGGTGCACCATTTCATTCACCCCTATCTTATTATGGTACCATTATGATACTATTTTGGTAACATATCACTACCGTCAAAGGTTGGGGTCATCTTGTGTTTACCATTTAAACACATACTTACTATTTTTCAAATGAGTTTAAAAAATAGAAGAACTTATGTATGACATTGACCAAGGTTTTGAAAGATTTTTTTTTTCATTTGAAATAATAAAGAGATATGTCTCTCTTTCTTGAGAATTACAGCATTTTCGACCTTGGCATTTCTAGATTTAATTTGTGAGGTAATCTGGAGAAATTTCACTCATGCTTTCAAAAGTTCACCACAATTAAATTGACTCGATGGGCAATTTTGCTCATACATATAGATAACAGCTGCCTGCTTCTTTCCTATATAGTTCGTATAATTTATCATCGTTGTAGGATGTTGATTGGTTCCAATCAAGCGCATGTCTGGCATGCCATTGCAAAATTTTGGCTTGGACACTACAGACAGTTTTTTTTTCTTCTGGCTTCAGTGATTTTTTCTTCCATTACCCATTCTTCTCATGGACTTTTTCACATTCAGTTTTTCCATACTGTCCACAGTGAACACCAAAGAGAACAAGGTTGTAAACTGCACTGATGTGAAATGTGAAAAAGCAACATTGGGTTTTTTCCTCCCTGGCTGATGCCCTACCGACTCATTCTTTTCAATGTGCTTTTTCACACTTCAGTTCACACGCGTTTCCTCTGTGTGATCACCCCTGAGGAAGCTGCTTGCACAGGTGGAAAGCGTGGGGATTCCTTCTTAGTACCTTTATGACCAAACCACCCTTGATTATGTAGGTAATATGCTCCATGACTGCCTTTATACTTATTATGTTAACCTATATCACTTAGAGTGAATTAATGCTCATGTTACTATTTGATCTCATAACTTTGGACATACTGTCTACTTTGCCTGTTACTGTTATCACTTGAACGACCGCTTGTTTATGTACACCGGGACTATTGTTTTTGTCTTGTCTATAGCAATGAGGGCTTTTTAACTGTTTTTAATCATGTATTTAGTATTTAATAAAGACTTATGAAATTGTACCATGGACACCCTCTTGTACTTACTTTTTGTTTTAAGTATAAGATATCAGTGGCCAACTGTTGACATAATTCTATTCTCACATGATTTAGCATTGTCTATTTCTAGAAACAAGGTACTGCATATACAGTGTTGGACACAGCTTCCTCTCTGTAGGTACAAAAGGCCTATGTAAAGGGATTGCATTGTACTTCGACAGTGTGTGATTGAGTTGTCTAGATCTACTGCTCATGGTAGATTCAATAGGGGGATCTTTCAAAAATTTGATCATCTGTGCAATCTCATCCTCTTCACCTCTAGTGTTAAAAAGTTCTAGAAAAGTACCACCAAGGGGGAGTCATTCCTCAAAGGTTGCATAATGGGTAAACTCTAGAACACTGGTATGGGGACTCCAGACATAGTCTACACATATATCAGACAAAGACTGGTATTTACCTTGTTACTATGAGCTACTCTACAATTCACAGTCCCCTTGTTTATCAGAGCACTCCAATATTGGGAAGAAAACATGGATGATTCCCACAAGCCTCTCGCCCCTCAACAAACCTGTGCCCACTATGCTGGCTCTGTGAGGAGTGAGTGCAGGCTTGTTACAATTTTTGAACATGGGATGTACTGCGCACTGAAAACCTCACTTTTGGTTAATAAAGGTGTAACATATTAAAAAGAATGAAGAAAAGCATTGAAGAAAAAGAAGAATTGAACACATAAAACCAATTAATAGAGAACAATTAGGTTCTTATGCTATACACGGGGGATGAGCAACAGTGTATAGAGATTATGGTGAAAATAAAAATATATTATTACATATAGACTGTGTAGAATTCCCTGAGCGTCCTAGATGGGGAATGAACACGTTGAATGTATAGATTTTAGTGGAAAACAACACATAGAGTGTGTACTAAATTCCCTGAGCATCGAGATGGAGAAGGAACACAATTTTGCTGCATAAATTCGAACCTCCCATGCACGTATCCAGGACTTTCCCCTGAGGTGCACCAATTCTCTGGAATGCCCTTCCCAGACTCTGAGACTAATACCCACCCTCCAAAGCTTCCAAACGTTGCTCTTAAAACCCATCTCTTTAGGCAAGCTTCACACTCGCTAACGCATGGAATGTCTACTCTCCCTTACTAATCCATCCTATGTCCTATCTCCCATCCTGTTATCTGGCAAACAGCTGATATATACCAGCCAGGCTCTCTGCAGTCTTTTTCACCTAGGACCCTGTAAATAAGATGTGACTGATGGCTGGTTCAAGCAGCGAGCAACATCGTTGTTTAGTAAATTATTATTAAATCATTTTAATTGTACCTTATAAAGAATGTTCTAACGCGGACCATTATAAACCTCCTGTGTCACCCCTCATCCTCATAGTCTGTAAGCTCTTGTGGAGAGGGCCCTCATCCTATTGGTTCCATATGACTGTTTGTTCTTGTATTGTAATATAGTGTATATGCCCCCTATGATTTGTAAAGCGCTATGGAATTTGATGGCAGCTATATAAATAAAGATTATTATTATTATTATAAAATAGTCCTATGCATTATAAACAGTTGCATATTTACGGGCCACAAAAAATGGACCCAGGTTTGTCAGGTTTGCGCCTTATGGGTTATTGGTTGAGGTCCATTCATGTGCAGATACAAAGAGAAGAGTGCATAAGTGTAAAACAAAATGTATATGTAATACAAATGAGTAAAACAGCATGTGTTTTGTTACACACAATGTTAACAGCTATATAATCAGGCAGTGCATAATGCCATGTGTGAAACGCACCCTGAAACCTCTCCTGAAGACCACCTCTCTGAGAGGACTCCTCCCTAAAATACTGTTTTATTCAATCACTGCTCTATTTTATTGCCAGGATGATCTATGGAAGCTGCCTCCTATCTGCAGACCACCCATTCCCGTACAAAGAGATCTGCTCAAAGCAGTAGCACGTATGTACACTTTGCTGTGCAGGATCTGATTAATTCATTGAACTGATAGTTTACATCACATTTAGTATAACTCAGATTCAAACTTTCATACATACCCTTATTACATAATATAAATTTCAAACTTATCATTTCAAATACAAAAAGCTCTGCTACATACCATTCCTGGTATGTAATTGGAAGACCTGTAGCATGTGATTAGTCACATGCTTATGACAACACTGCAGGTCCTGGAGCGTTTTGCATTCAGTCGGGACTGATATTTCTCTGCTACTGATCATGAATGCAAAGTTATAATAATATCCAAAACCTATTACTGATAGTGTTTGCTATCAAATTATCTCAAGTGTAATTTGTCATGCTATCAAAAAAAAATCACATGGCTAATCAACCTAAGCTGTAAAAAGAACGATTGATTAGATGTGGTTTATAAGCGAGAAGAGATGCAGGCTATTCTCTAAAAGTCATGTAACAACTAAATAGGCCAGATAAGGTTCCAGGAATCTTATCTGACCCAAACACACCAACTTAAACAAAGTGACACTTCAAAAACAGTGTTGTGATCAGGATATCCTCAAAGCCTTGAATGGTCCATTCTGAAATTGTGGACTGGATAGCCAAGGGTTCATAGGCGCACAAGGAGTTCACCAAGTGGAGAACCTCTGTCATGTGTGGATAAATAGGATCTTTTAATTGGCAAGTAATAATTATCTTAGATGGCTATAAATACTTTTAGATCATCAAACTGTATATCTCTTTTTTGTTTTATTGTACTGTAATCAACATTTTCTTACTATAAATATTCGGGACAGATATAATAGGATGCAAGGTTCCTGTAAGTTATTTGGATACAATCTAAGTGCAACCAATTTCTGCAGCTACAACAAAATACAATTTTGTCTCAGAAGGTAAAGTTGCTGTGACAGTTTTCAGTTAGACATTTAGTCCATGTGTCATGGCATTCATAAGACTTTTAAGTAATCAATCAATGGTCTTTCAGCAAGCTTTATGTAATGGTCTCATTTTTTTAAGACCTATCCAATTTTCCAAAATTGACAGTTTGATTCTTCAAAGACTTTATACAGAATTTTTGCTGGGTAAGATTTACACCTATCCACAGTCTAGCACAGTGATGGCATAACCTTTATAGGTTGAGTGCCCAAAATGACACCCAAAACACACTAGCTTTTCCCAAAGTGCCAACTAGGCAATTTAAGCAGTAACAAACTTACTGCTACTAGAATCAATCGCTGATATCCGAACCTGTCCATACATTCTCACTCTTCAGATGGGACCAGGCAGCACAAGATGGGTCTCTTGAAAATAATAGGACACTACCTGGACACCCTGAAATAGCAGGAAGATTCCTTGTCTGAAAACCTCTATGCCTGGTAGACAGCCTGCATGCCCACAGAGAGGTCTCTGAGTGTCATCTGTGGCACCATTGCCATAGGTTCGCCACCAATGCAATCATGAAAGGGTTAAATACTACAATACAATTCTCTATTGCAGCCACACATGCCATAGTTTGTATAGGATGTAACGGGTGCTCCCGCGATCCATGTCATGGATCGCAGGTGCACCCGTGCTCCGCTGGCTGCCTGTCCCCATCCTCCTGCCCGCACTTACCTCTCCTGGCTGTGTTCTGGGTCCCGGCGTGCAGGCTGCATGCCCCCTGAACTTAAAGGGCCAGCGTCCTTCCCATTGGCGCTGGTCACTTTTGGGTTTCCTATATAACCCGGCTGCTTCCTTCACTCCCTGACGGATCTTCAAGTCTTCCCACTGAAGTGAAAGCCTCATGGTTGTATCCAGGTCTGTTTCGTGAGTTTCCGAGGTCTGTTTCCCGTTGCGTTTCCAGATGCCTCGTGTTCGGAGTTTCCAGACATGTCCTGATGTTGCATATCTGTGGCCCGTTGTTCCGGTGGTCCAAATTCTGTGGTCCCGTGCCTGGGGTCATATCCTGTGGTCCAGGTCCAGTGGTTCCGTGTCCGTGGTCTGGTATCCTGTGGTAACTTGTCCGTGGTGCAATCCTGTGGCCCCATGTCCGTGTGGTCCATATCACTTGTCCAGTGTCCTGTGGTTCATATCCTTGGTCCAGTCAGTGGTCCCTGTCACGGTGGTCTTAATCCTGTGGTCCGTGTGTCCGTGGTCCATATCCTGTGGTCCGTGTCCTGTGGGTTAATATCCTGTGGTCGAGTCCAGTTGGGACTCGTCGGTGGTCGGATCATCTGTGGTCCGTGTCCTTGGTTCCATTATCTTGGTCTGTGTCCCGGTGCTCTGTGTTCCTGCATCGTTTGCTTGGCAGAACACGCATGGTCCAAGGGTCCACAGACTCTTCCCTCAGAGACGTCCTGTTTCTGTGGTTTCCAGTGCCCTCCTCGTGTTCCTGATGCCTCCGTGTTCGTGTGAGTTTCCAGAGTGTCCTGTGGTGATATCTCCATGGCCCGTGTCCGGGTGGTCCATCTGTGGTCAGGTCCTGGGGTCAATATCCTGTGGTCCAGGTCGCAGTGGTCCCTTCCGGTGGTCGTATCCGTTTGGTCCGTGTCCTTGGTCCCATATCTGTGGTCCCGTGTACAGTGGTCTGTGTTTCCCATCTTTGCCTGGTGCAGCCCCGCGTGAGTCACAGAGGGTCCACAGACTCTTTCCCTCAGATACTCCGTTTCCTGGGCGTTTCATTTGCTCCGGTTCACTGTGAGTTTCCAGACGTGTCCTGTGGTGCATATCCTGTGGGTCAGTGTTCACTGTGGTTCATAATCTGGGTCCAGGTCCGGTGGTCCTTTAAGCCCTGTGGTCGGTGTCCGGATGGTCATGTCCGTGGTTCATAGCCTGTGGGTCGTGTCTGGTGGTACGTATCCGTGGTCACGTGGTCCTGTGGTTCATAGCCTGTGGTGTCCATTGTCCGGTGGTCCGATCCTGTGGTCACGTGTACCTGTGTTTCGTACTCCGGGGGTTTGTGCCGGTGGGTGCCTATCCTGTGGTACCGTTCCTGTACAACTGTTGCTCCTGCTGTGCATCCAGGGGTTCCAGCCCAGGGTGATCCTCCTGCCCTTCCGTGCGTCCGCGGTGCCTTTCTGTGTTTTCTGCCTCGTTGCCTGGCAGCCACCGCGGTGGTCCAGAGAGTCCACAGCTTTCCCTCGACTCTTTCCCGGCCCCCGTGCGTGATAGGATCAGCCTAGTAAAAACCATTGCAACTCTCCCTACCCCGCATTGTACTCTAAAAAAAAATAAAGGAAGAATCGTGGAATCATTGCTAAAAAATTATTCATTCAAAATGCAAAGTTTTTATCTTGTATGGGAAATGCTAATTACCACATGGTTCTCAGCCCCTTCCTTTCAGGAAGAAAGGTGAATCAACACACATTATAAACAGGTGTGTTATAGGTCCCAGATACATAACGTGAACACCTGGCGAATGAGCATCCATCTGGAATGGACATTTTTCCTATGCAAGACTCTAAAAAGTTCGGATGGTCATGATTCATAAGCTTTCACTCCCTGGGGGATTTTCACATTCTGTTCTCGTTTTGTACTTTTTCTCTTTCTTCGCATTTTCTTGGGTGTGTGGATGCTTTTAACCTGTCCCAGCACAGTCAACACAACAACTTTCACAGTGTTGCTGGATTTATCTTTGAAATCCAGGTGGCGATGTTTAGAAATGTCACCACATTGGACAGCAAAACCATCTTTTCGCATAGTAAAAATATTAAATGGGTTGGCTCAAAATTGGCAACTTTTGTGCAACTTTTTTAACCAAGTCACAAAAAACAACGATTAGCAGCCCAGGTTTACATCCTCCAAGGAACAAACAAGCACAAACTAAAAGCCCTCTCCCACAAAAAGAAAAACAGCAGAGAAATTTCCAATCAAATATAACTGGCCTCAATGCTCCATGAGTTGGACCACATTCCTCAAGAGTGCATTTAAACTATTTACTTTTTTACCATGGGCTATGTGAAACTAAAAATGCAAATATCCTGCTGAGAATAGTATTGTACCTCAAGGTACTATAAAACGTATCGCTTTTGAATCTGTGCAATCAAAAGTACCCTGTTTTAGCAGTGAAGATGCGTGCATATCCTACATGGGTTTCGTGTTGAGAGGAGCACTATGTACCTTCACTGTCTTCACTTACTACGCATAGTGACAGCTTCGGTTGAAATCCATCCTCTTGATGCTGCTGACTTTGACAAGAAATGACCTTCTGCGTATCCACCAGTCTCGTACAAATACTAGAGAGCCAGGAGGATATGTATGGCCATTAAAGAGCTTGGCACTCTTCATAGGAAGTGGGTGCTATACACGCAAGATATAGAACTATGAGACAGTTCCGGATTTGCCATCATCCAAAAAATGTATACTGACAAGCACGGCGAGCGTTCGCTCTGAGCAATGCGCACAATCAAAGTTGAGGCAATGTTGTGTCAGTTCGTTGTGTCTTAAAGAATGTTTTAGGTTATTATAAAGTATCGCGTAACCATCTGATTAACGTGAAACAGTAACGTATTAATATTAACAACAAATGACTTTGTTGGTTGCGTTTTACTAAATTTTGTTTATTGTACAGTCGAGGGGGTCGAACCGATCTTAAATTCGGATGGTTACGTGTCAGTTCACGGTGCTTCCCCCCCCCCCTTTTTTTCCTTTTTTTTTTTTTTTTCCTCTTTTCCCCCCTCCTTTTCCCTTTTTTTTTTTCTTCTCCTTTCCCCTTATTTTCACTCCCTGACGGATCTTCAAGTCTTCCCACTGAAGTGAAAGCCTTATGTGTGTATCCCAAGGTCCCGTTCCTGTGGGTTTTCCGAGGTCCTGTTTCCTGTGCGTTTCCAGATGCCTCCGTGTTCCTGTGAGTTTCCAGACGTGTCCTGTGGTGCATATCCTGTGGCCCGTGTCCGGTGGTCCATATCCTGTGGTCCGTGTCCTGTGGTTCATATCCTGTGGTCCAGGTCCAGTGGTCCCTGTCCGGTGGTCTGTATCCTGTGGTCCGTGTCCTGGTGGTCCATATCCGTGGTCCGTGTCCTGTGGGGTTCATATCCTGTGGTCCCAGTCCATTGGTCCCGTCCGGTGGTCTGTCATCCTGTGGTCCGTGTCCTGTGGTCCATTCCTTTGGCCTGTGTCCCGGTGCTCTTGTTTCCTGCATCTGTTTTGCTTGGCAGCCACGCATGGTCCAAGAGGGTCCACAGACTCTTCCCTCAAGAGACTCCTGTTTCCTGTGCGTTTCCAGTGCCTCCCTCCTCCGTGTTCCTGTGCTCGTGTTCCTGTGAGTTTCCAGACGTGTCCTGTGGTGCAATATCCGATGGCCCGTGTCCCGGGTGGTCCATCTTGGTCCGTGTCCTGTGTGGTCATATCCTGTGGTCCACAGGTCCAGTGGTCCCTTCCGGTGGTCTGTATCCTTTGGTGCGTGTCCTGTGGTCCCATATCCTGTGGTCCCGTGTCCTGTGGTCTGTGTTTCCTCATCTTGTTGCCTTGCAGCCCCGCTGTGGTCCAGAGGGTCCACAGACTCTTTCCCTCAGATACTCCGTTTCCTGTGCGTTTCATTTGCCTCCGTGTTCCTGTGAGTTTCCAGACTGTCCTGTGGTGCATATCCTGTGGTCGTGTTCCCCTGTGGTTTCATAATCTGTGGTCCAGGTCGGTGGTCCGTAAGCCCTGTGGTCCGGTGTCCCCGGTGGTCCATGTCCGTGGTTCATAGCCTGTGGTTCGTGTCTGGTGGTCGTATCCGGTGGTCACGTGTCCTGTGGTTCATAGCCTGTGGGTCCATGTCCGGTGGTCCCGCATCCTGTGGTCCGTGTCCTGTGTTTCGTATCCGGGGGTTTGTGTCCGGTGGTGCCTATCCTGTGGTCCGTTTCCTGTACACTGTTGGCTCCTGCTGTGCATCCAGGGTTCCAGCCCAGGGGTTCCCTCCTGCCCTTCCTGTGCGTTCCGCCCGTGCCTTCTGTGTTTTCTGCCTCGTTGCCGTTGGCAGCCACCGCGGTGGTCCAGAGAGTCCCAGCTCTTCCCTCGACTTTTCGCGCGCCCCCGTGCGTGAACTAGGATCAGCCATAGTGTAAAAACATTGGCACTCTCCCTACCCGCATTGTACTCTAAAAAAAAAATAAAGGAAAATCGTGGACTCATTGCTAAAAAATTTATTTCATTAAACATGCAAGTTTTTATCTTGTATGGGTAAATGCTCAATTACCCACTGGTTCCGCACCCCTTTCCTTTTCAGGAAAGAAATGTAGAATCAACACATCATTATAAACAGTGTGTTATAGGTCCCAGGTATACATAAGTGAACGATCCTGCATGAATGAGCAATCTCTAGTGCTGAATGGACATTTTTCACTATGCAAGACCTAAGAAAGTTCGGATGGTCAATGATTCATAAGCTTGATCACTGCCCTGGGGGATTTATCACATTCTGTTCTCGTTTTGTACTTTTCTCTTCTCTCGCATTTTCTTGGGGTGTGTGGATTGCACCTTTTATACCTGTCCAGCAAAGTCCAACACAACAAACTTTCCAGTGTTGGGGCTGATTTATCTTTTGAACATCCAGGTGGCGATGTTTAGAAATGCACCACAATTTTGGCAGCAAACCCATCTTTTGGGCATAGTAAAAATATTAAATGGGTTGGCTCCAAAATTGGCAACTTTTGTGCTAACTTTTATTAAAAGTCACAAAAAAACAACGATTAGTGCCAGGTTTACTCTCCAAGGGAACAAACAGCACAAACTAACAGCCTCCCCACAAAAAAAGAAAACACAGAGCAAATTTCCAATCAAGATATAATGCAGCCTCAATGTCCTAGAGTTGGACCACTTTCCCTAGAGTGATTCTAAACTATTTACTTTTCTTCCATGGGCATATGTAAACTAAAATGAATATCCATGTCTGAGAATAGTAATTGTACCTCAAGTGTACTAAAAAACGTATGCCATTTTGAATCTGGCAATCAAAAGTCCTTAGGTTAGCAGTGAAGATGCACGTGCATTAGCCTAACTGGGTTTCTCTTGAGAGGAGACATCTATGCTACATTTCACTGCTTCTTCACATTACTTACGCATAGTGCACCAGCTTCGGCTGAAATCCACCTCTTGATGCCCTGACTCTATGACAAGGAAAAACATGAACCTTATGACTGCTATGTCACAAGTCCTACAGTTTCCTCCCATTACAAAACACTGAGAGGCCAGGGTATGATGTTATGACAATAAACTTAGCTCTGATCACATCATTTCCATTTACTAGGAAGACCTGGGTGCATCTATACACATCAAAGATTTAGACAATATTAGAAAATTTGTTAAGGATTTTGAAATAATTCCACTCACAAAAACACACTGTCTACAGACCCGAAATGCCATGGATAGACAGATGCTTACACAGAGCAAAATGTCAAAGTTCTAGAGCGTTCACACTATTTGTCCTCTTCTGTCACAGTTTGTATTTCTTTAAAATAATTGTTTAGTAGTTGTTTTCAATTTAAATAGTATTAGATTGTTTAAATTCAAATGAATATTTATTAATGTGCAATTTAAGTAATATATTTATATTAATTTAACCCCTTAACAACCCTGACCCTTTTTTGTTTTTTGTTTTCCGTTACCTTCCGTTTTTTTTTCTCCCCAACTTTCAATCCATGACTTTTTATTTTTTTTTTTTTCTGTATACACACCAGTATGAGGCTTTCTTCTGCGTAACAAATTGACTCCCTAGAATAACTATTTATAGTCAAATCCAGGTCACTGGTGAACCGGGAAAAAGTTCCATATGAGGTGCAATTGAAAAAAAAAGTGTTTTGTTCCATCATTCGTGTGGGTTCTGTGTTTAATAGTTTTTCACTTTCGGTTCACCGCTTCTATATTCTGTGGGCTCGGCATGATCATGGTGGTACCAAATTTATAAAGTTTTATAGGTTTTAATAGATTTAAAAAAATGACAACCTGTGCACCAAAACCAATATTCTTACATTAATAAGATATTGTAGCATATTCAGTAACTACGACTTTTTTCATACAACAGCATACAGACCTGTGTAAGTGCCTTTTTATATTCCGGACTTTTGGGAAAAAGATGCTTTATTTTAGGGAATGTACGACTTTTGAAACACTTTTTATTTCAATTGATGATTTTATGAAAACGTCAATTTTGACATTGGGAAATATTTTCCGTTACAGGTTTCATAGTTGCCTGCAAATACTGAAATACTATTTTTACGGTAGTTTTTACTACTGGATATCAAAAGCATCCGCCTCTGGCAAATCTTAATATCAAGCAGTATGACACACAGAGGTCCAAGGCGTCATAGTAACCGTTATCCCTCTGCTAACTTAACGCAATCCGCACACATCTCTCCCATGGTCAGGAAAGGAGTCATTTCTTGAAGAAAGTACCAGTTTTTTCTTTCAACCGTCCAGGAACAACCCCTTTAAACCAGATAGTGAAAGCTATCTTTTTTTAGTTATGTTTTTCACTTTCTGATATTTTAATATACAGTACATGAATTATAAAGAAAAGCTATTGGCCCTCAGCACTGTTATCAACATGTGGGGGTAGACGTTTGCCACAGGTGCAAAGTCATAAAATGTTCAGAGACAAGCATGGTAAGGTTAAGAGGATAGATAGGCTATGACCATTCCATTGCTTAGGAGGGTATATTCTAGAGGTGCAATCTTTCAATTTCTGTGATAATAATTTTGACTGCTGAATATGAAGGTTAAACTATAATTTGGTCTCTGCACAAGTTAAAAAAAGTAAATCAATTTCTTTTGAAACTAATACATGTTGACACCATCGTAACCCCCGAAGAAGCCTACGCTTTGGCGATCGCGTGGGGCTTTTTTTTCTCTTTGCTGGACGATCACTGGTAACATCACAGCTTTATGTACTAAAGCTTTATAGCAAAGTTTTATGCCTCTGTGTTGTTTCCATCCCTACGTGTGTTTACTGAAATTGTCTGGGTTCAACTTTAATATACTGTTTTGGCTTTATCCCTATATAAACTTACATTCTACACTTACAAGGTCTCCCCTCACCAAGTTTCAATTTTTTTATACCTGTTTACCACCTTGCTTTTGTACATGGAGCACACATGTTATAATGTTTTTTTCTATCATGTACACTCGTCTCACAGTACACTCATGCACAGTGGGGGTATTTTTTACCACATTTATGTTTTTAAATTGTTTTTTACTTTCTGTCTATTATAATAATGAGCTGCTGTAAATATGAACGGAACAAAAACCAAACAACTATTTTAGGTTTATTGTTACAGAACTACAGGATCATAACAAACATTTGATAATGACACCAAAAAATAAATTAATATCACCAAAAAGCCTTCTAAGTTGTCAATTTAAAATCTGTGAAGTCACAAAAGTAAACCTTTTTTTTATCTTGACGACCATGCCCAGTTGATATACTTCAATTCCATGCAGGGTTTAATAATCAAAACAGCTATCAGGACACATACCTTTGCAACGGATACTGTCCCACTTTATCAAAGACGTGCCAACAGCACCTAGTGCAGTTTGCAGGGTGCACCAGTTCTGATTGTTTCGCACGTTCTTCATTAAACTGGTGCACCCCTGCACTGCTCTGACAGAGTTCACCAACTTTTTTTGTTTTGCACTTAACATAGAACATGCAACATAACTCTGCATATAAATGTTTTGCATGGTTGACAGTGGGCACCAGAACGCCCCGTTTGTTTGTGTCATTGTGGGGACTAGTGCAGGGCCTGCAACACATGTGTATCATGAACAATTCTTAAATACAGTGCAAGCAGTATGAACTGAAAACAATGTGCAGAGAGTCAGACAGAAACTAGCGCAGACTTCAATAAAATCTGAACCTCTCTCTACTACTTTCCTCCATGGTCTGTTTGCCTCCTCATGCCAGGTTGCATCCCCCTGGTGACGCATCAGACTATTACTCTTCCTGGGATGGATATAAAGGTTTTAAACGGTCCCAATATAAAGTTGCTGGGTGTGAGACTGACACTCTTCCCTCAGAGACTCCTGTTTCCTGTGCGTTTCCAGATGCCTCTGTGTTCCTGATGCCTCCGTGTTCCTGTGAGTTTCCAGATGTGTCCTGTGGTGCATATCCTGTGGCCCATGTCCGGTGGTCCATATCCTTTGGTCCGTGTCCTGTGGTTCATATCCTGTGGTCCAGGTCCAGTGGTCCCTGTCCGGTGGTCTTAATCCTGTGGTCCGTGTCCGGTGGTCCATATCCTGTGGTCCGTGTCCTGTGGTTCATATCCTGTGGTCCAGGTCCAGTGGTCCCTGTCCGGTGGTCTGTATCCTGTGGTCCGTGTCCTGTGGTCCATATCCTGTGGTCTGTGTCCGGTGCTCTGTGTTTCCTGCATCTGTTGCCTTGGCAGCCACCGCAGTGGTCCAGAGGGTCCACAGACTCTTCCCTCAGAGACTCCTGTTTCCGTGGTCCCTGTCCGGTGGTCTGTATCCTGTGGTCCGTGTCCTGTGGTCCATATCCTGTGGTCCGTGTTTCCTGCATCTGTTGCCTTGGAAGCCACCGCGGTGGTCCAGGGGGTCCACAGACTCTTCCCTCAGAGACTCCTGTTTCCTGTGCGTTTCCAGATGCCTGTGTTCCTGATGCCTCCGTGTTCCTGTGAGTTTCCAGACGTGTCCTGTGGTGCATATCCTGTGGCCCGTGTCCAGTGGTCCATATCCTGTGGTCCGTGTCCTGTGGTTCATATCCTGTGGTCCAGGTGGTCTGTATCCTGTGGTCCGTGTCCTGTGGTCCATATCCTGTGGTCCAGGTCCGGTGGTCCCTGTCCGTTGGTCTGTATCCTGTGGTTCATATCCTGTGGTCCAGGTCCGGTGGTCCCTGTCCGGGTGGTCCCTGTCCGGTGGTCTGTATCCTGTGGTCCGTGTCCTGTGGTCCATATCCTGTGGTCCGTGTTTCCTGCATCTGTTGCCTTGGAAGCCACCGCGGTGGTCCAGGGGGTCCACAGACTCTTCCCTCAGAGACTCCTGTTTCCTGTGCGTTTCCAGATGCCTGTGTTCCTGATGCCTCCGTGTTCCTGTGAGTTTCCAGACGTGTCCTGTGGTGCATATCCTGTGGCCCGTGTCCAGTGGTCCATATCCTGTGGTCCGTGTCCTGTGGTTCATATCCTGTGGTCCAGGTGGTCTGTATCCTGTGGTCCGTGTCCTGTGGTCCATATCCTGTGGTCCAGGTCCGGTGGTCCCTGTCCGTTGGTCTGTATCCTGTGGTTCATATCCTGTGGTCCAGGTCCGGTGGTCCCTGTCCGGGGGAAACGTGTCTTACATGGATTACTGACTAAGGGGGGACCCTACCTTTTCTATGGATGCTAAATGTGTACCCTGTCTGGGCTATATTCTGTAGAGGGGCCCCCACCAGGTTTTGCGCCCAGGGGCCCCCACCAATCTTAATCCAGCCCTGGGTCTATAAATTAAACCACAAATCATCTCCTAGGGCTGCAATTCCTGACACAAATATCCTTACATCATTGCACAATTTTGCAATTTTGCTTTGGTGTTAAGAGGCAGAATTGGCCTTCCTTTTTTGGGTCCCCTTTCTACCCCCTATATCTGCAGTAAACCTGCTACCTAACCGGCCCTCCAGGGTTTTTACTCCATCATCCACATTTATCCTGCTTATTGCTCGCGAGTAAGACAAGTAATATACTCTTCCAGATTACTAACACAAGCTTCCAGATGAAAAATATGGGCACATCTGTCGCAGCGGTATTCACCCTGGAACTCCTGCTCCAGCAATGTATACATACAGCAAAGTGTGCATTGGAGCATACCACCAATCTTGCTAACCATATCCTAGTTACAAAACTCTGAAGAAATCAAGAGATAGACAATGCAAATTACTTACAGTTCAGTGAAATCCTCTTTTTTGAACTCCACTTATTTCCACAAGCAAAAAATGGATTTTCATATTCCCCATTAATTTTAGTCGGCAGTGATTTAAATTAGTATAAATATCTCATTATTCATGAGATCATGGGCATCCCTGCTGCAGTATTTTATCTAATCTGTTCAGGTTGAGACCTAAAATACTGAAAGTGGCTATTAACATGATAGTATGGATCAGGCTGCTGGATTTCAACATGCCTGATCCATTAGTCCTAAGTGAATGAACTGTGTGCTTCCTCATTACAGCAGCAGTTTACTCCAGAACACATTCACACTTAGCTTCTGTGTGTGTGGAGGAGTAGGGGTGGTCCATTATATCATATGAGGAACAATCTCCACCATGGACCAAGCATGAAGACTAATGAACAATGTTGAGATGGCTCCACAAAATATAAATCTGGTCTGAGTAGCATACTGTACTCACATCAGGTATATGTTTTTATATAGTTTTTGTGTTACTTTGTAGCATCTTGGAAATGGTAAGACTTCTAAAGATATGTCTCTGTTTTTTTTCAAATATTGTATTGTATCTTTCTAATAACTGTCTAAAGAAAATCAATGTCAACGTAAATTGCTTTCATGTGTGAACATGCCTATTTCTCCATTACAGCGGGTCCTGATGATTGAACTAGTCATGCATGCAGCCCCTTTTGTTTTCCCTGCACGGTAATATATTATCTGAATAAAAGAGCTTGAAATGTGTAGAGATGGTGCCTATTAATAACAACTGTGCTATTGATTAGTAAGATACCCGATAAAATCCATGGAAATCTCGTAAAGGTCAGCAAAAGGCTAAGAATTACAATGCCTGCTGTATTTAAAGGACATTCATGTCTTTTCTATTGATGAAATTTTATATTATATGATGCTGCTTAGGACACAGCGCTCACAATATTAAAGCTCTTAGGGGTTATTACTGTAGAAAAAAAAAAAGTACCTCTAGGTGCACAACAATGACTAAATATAACTATATAAAATTATAGTGGAAAGATGCTCACCTTCGGGGCTGATTCTAGCCTGTTTGCTGCCTGAGCGGATAACCAAAATGACGCCCCTTGCCCCATATTAATCTCTACATTAAACTATTGTTCTCTTCAAAGGTTGTGATCTAGACTAACAAATTATCCTTTAAATTGTCGTTAACTGATGTGGTGAGGAACAGTACAAGCCCCATGCATCACCGCGCCATGAACATGCCAGTCTTTTTGGGTCTCACACGCCAATGTCAATCAGCATCAAAGTGGTACAAAGCCAATACATCCCATATACGGATAGTGATTGCCTGTGGCCAAACCTTCCTTAAGCAGATATCTATCTCTCAGATCACCCTCATACACATGCCTGATCAGCTTGGTTCGAACATGCATGTATAATAACTGGAGAGAAAGCTGGCAAAACAGCGTCAGAACATTAGTATTGGGCAGTTGAAATCCAGCTTACCTAATACTTATTGACTATTAGAGAGGGAGTTTGGATACCCCACACATATTAGATGTGTCACGGGTGCTCCCGCGATCCATGTTGTGGATCTCGGCTGCACCCGTGCCCCGCTGCTTGCCGGTCCCTGTCCCCCTTCCCTCATTTACCTCTCCTGTCCTCACGGCTCTTCTTCTTTCTTCTCTCTGCTGGCTAATACAGCATAGAGAAGACAGAAGAGGAGCGGCCAGGTGCCGCACCAAGCATTGGGAGCCGGGCCGAGCATAGGGGTGCCGGAGGGTGAGTTTGTAAGTTTTTTTATTGACTCGTGTATAAGCCGAGATGAGGTATTTGTGCTGAAAAATTTGGCTAATACATGAGTATATATACGGTATATATATTCACACATTTCTTCCATAAACACAGATATATGTTTATCCATTATACATACACACACACACATATATATATACATGGATGTTTATTCCACATTCATTCAATATACATTTCTTCCACTGTTTCATGCAGTAGATTTATCTGCGTGTGGCCATGGCAGGTACATTGCGAGGCTCCGACCTTGTGGCTGGCGAACAAACTATGCCAGGTCTGACCTGGTGTAGTTCTGCATACAATCCTGTGAACATTCATCAGTAAGGGTTCAAAGATTTTTAAGAAGTCGGCACAGGGCCCCCTATGCTTCAAATTTCACAACACTATATATGACAATACTAACATTTTAACCCCTTACCTACATGTGACGTATTAGTACGTCACATGCCGGGTCCCGGTACATGGAGAGGGCTCGCGGGCCGAGCCCTTTCCATAGCCGGTAAGACTTTGCTGCATATTGCAGCAAAGGGTTACCGGTAATATCTGCGATCGGTGCCGGCACCCATTGCGGGTGTCTTCCTGCTGATTGCCGCCGGCGCCGCCATCTTTCCGGGGATCATCGCTCCCCGTGATGTCATCGGGGAGCGGCGATCCATCGCCATGGTAGCGTCGGGTCTTAACCCATGCATTACAATGTGCTATCATAAATAGATGTATAAATTGCTAGCACATGTTTTTATGTAGTGTTTCCGTCAGTACTGTGTCACAGCTGCACTATGCACGATACAATACAATGCCAAAAGAGGAATTCCGTGGAGCATTTGGACCATGCACCACATTTATGTAGGCAAGTCAGACATAATTCTGGTGCACGAATGAATGCACCAGAAAAAAACTGGGGCACGTTTACTTACCCGTCCCCGCACGATCCCCGAGGTGCGTTGTCCGACGATCCTGCATAGCTGCCGCGATTCACAAAGATTGTGCACCCGAGATCCTGCATGTGTGCTTCCCCCGATCAGGTCCGCCAGAGTTCACCTTCTTCCCAGTGCATGTAAGTGCTTGGCTTTCAAAACAATTGTAAATGTTAAATCCTTCGGATCGCCCGTCAGCCCGGCCCCCGATTTGTGTCACATGAAAGCCGCAGCACAATCCAATCGCGTGCAACACAATCCCCGGTGCGAACCCCAAAAACGCCATGAAACTTGACGAAAATGCTGCTGCGGGACCTTAGTAAATAAGCCCCACTGTGTTTAATTGTGTTTTTTTTTACTTCTAGTATGTATTACATTAACCCATTTTAGGATTTACAGTATCTTAGTAATAGTTAGGTATGCCACAATAGTCATGTCGTAATGCAATGTAAGAGATTTATGTCTGAAATCTTTAAATTATTCTTTCAAAGGGTTGTGATTGAAAATACAACTTAAAAATCAACAGGAGTGTACACTAAACGGCTCACAGATCCTTATAGACCAGTGGTTTAGAGTCCCAAATCACCCTGTAAAAATGTTTTCATATTTGCATAAAAAATTAAGTAACGGGGCTGTATGTCACTCCACTTAGAAGCAAATTTTCAACGGTGCTCCATCCTTCAAGCTAGTATAGAGTAAACTCGGCACTCGTAGCATAGATGCAAATAATCTTTAGAATAAGTTGCACAGCAATCCAATGGATGTGTAACGTTTTGGGTCTCAACATAGACCTTCATCAGACACAAAAAAAATAAAAACAGATAACAAGAAATCAGATCCAAAGCAGTGGAGGTACATAGGAAATAAGTAATACATATGCATTCATGTAACCTACTATTTATATAACCTTTAATGTTCCTTCTCATTACATTTCTGCATATGAATGACTTATTTCCTATGTACCTCCATTGTTTTGTATCTGAATTCTTGTTATCTGTATATATTTTTTAGTGTCTGATGTTGTGACCGAAATGTTACACATACTTTGGATTGCTGTGCAACTTATTCTAGATAAATACTTTGATTTTTGCATCTATGCCACAAGTGCTGAGTTTATTCTATACTTGCATAAAAAAATCAAACATTTATCCTTATCTGCATTGCAGCAAGTAGAGTGTTCTACAACCCGGTTTCACTGCACAGTCACTTCCTTTGCTATAGCATTAGAGGAAGCGCCTGAGCGGGATCTTCAGATGTGAGCCTGTTGTACCTCATAGGACTCACATCTAGGTGAGTATAAGTGTTTGTTTCTTTTAATTGCGGCCACATAGTGGTCGATTTGGGACCCTAAACCACAGTCCATACGGACTGCCAGGGGTTAAGTGTCCCAAATCAACCTGACAGGTTCTCTCAAATTCAGTTTGTTTTCCTAGCCCTATATTGATAGTAGAGACCAAAATATTTAAACAATTTGTGACACTCAAAAGCTTACACAATTTGGGTGTCACCACAAATAAACTAAAGTATTCCAGGGGCATGTGTGCCATGTACTGTGCTATGCCCTAAACCTCACCATTGAGGGCAAAAGCTAATATTAGATGTTATGCTTAGTGCAGAATCCCAGATGTCATAAGTTTCTTTCATTTTAATACCCTGAGTTAGGCACTGCCAACACTTGCCTATCACTAAGCACATCATATGTTCCTTTCAGCAGCAGGGGAAATGATGAATTACAGACCCATAAAAAAACTACTTTATTTCCAGATAGATCTCTGAAGCTCCTTATGAAAGGGGATTTCCCATGACACAAGTTAGGCCCTATCCACATATATGTGAGATGTCAACTATAGACACTGCAGATGACCATCATTCTAAGTAACTCAATGACAGTATCCTCCACAAGCAGAACCGGTACCAGTGTGGGCATTGGAACATTAAGATTTACAGTATGGTGGAGACTGCCAGGATTCTGTTGTTTTGATGGAACCCTAATGGAATGTCGGAGCACAGAACTAATAAGCACAGATATACTTATAGTTATCTTTTAAAAAAAATAAATATATAACTAGCCCAGGGGTGCACAGCAGGAACCGGTGATACCAGGCTGATGTGAACATTGCATTAGCGTCTATGACAAATCTTGTGATCACAGCAGCCGCCTAAGCCAATTATCCAGCCTCATTTTATGTTCTATGGTATCACAAGGAAGAATAATAAAGTGCTTTCATCCTCTACAGGAAAAACAAGAGTCTGTAATAAAACAAGAAAGTAACACTCTCCCCATAGACATCTGTAGGAAATGTATATGTTAAGTTGTGCTTATGTTCCTGGGTGCTTTTAATATCATTCTGATTTATCCAGTTTTCATAAGGGTAGGCCTCATAAGAAGTTCTCTGCTACAAATGAATGGTTATTTATGAAGGTAGCTATAGCACACACTATATGCTAATCTCAAAGAGGTCAGCAGGAGATGCACATCTGAGGAGAACATCAAGCTAAGATAAATTGAATACAAGAGATAGCTCCTTATTGAATATGTATTCAGTGCTCCTTGCTCATCTCTTCTGCAAAATTATGTAAATACCATTGAAGCTCATAACACTACTGGCAGCAACAAATTAGAGAAAATTATTTTTCACATTCAATGCAATTTATTCAAATGAACCAGAATATAAGCAGATTGAAAGCAGACTCTATAAGACTGGTATGCTACATCTGTTTTCCTTTAATTCCTTGAAGTTTTTTTTTTATTGCTAAGGCAAATATAAATGCTCCAATGTATAAATGATATGAATACACACAAATACAAAATTACTTTGACGTAAAACTGATGCCAATGCTGGGAGGGGGGCTGTGCCCCCAAAAATCAGTACTTCTCTGTGTCCAGATATTTCAGAAAGTCAAAGATATCAAAACCTTTTGCTGCACAGAATAGAATGATGAACTGTGCTGATCACAAATGTTAGTGCAGAAACATGCAAGCACCTTCAATAGATTTCTCCAATGAATGTACGAAAGTAGATAGGGACAGATATGTTGAGCCAGGACTGTTATTGGTGAAACTACAGGACTATGTGGGTAACAGGGCATCACTTTGGCCAGCACTAGCTCCTCAGAGATCAGCTTAACCCCTTGTGTCCAAAGCCACTTTTCACGATCCTCACACGGCGCATGTTTTCAAATCTGACATGTTTCAATAGAAGTGGTTATAATCTTGGAACACTTTAACATATCCAGGTGATTTTGAAATAGTTTTCTCATGACACATAGGAGCAAATTTACTTACCCGGTCCATTCGCGATCCAACCCAATAAATTACATTATAGAAACTACAACTTTTATGAAGTTTGTTAACCCTTTGATTGTTTTATAGGGCTTAAAACAAAATCGGGTGCAATTGTGAAATTTAATTTTTTTTGCAAAATAAATGTATTATTTTTATGGGCATACCCCCAGACAAAGCTATCTTGTGGCGAAACACGTGTTGGGGCTGGTTCTCATTGCTCGTGGTCGGTATACATGATTTATTCATGTTCCCTTTCATGTGACATTGACAGATATAGGAGAAAAAAAAAAGGGCGGGAGGTAAGGGGGGGGGCTGTGCAATTTCAGCTATCTAGATTCCGCTGCTGGGCCCACTAAGTGTCCCATAGCTCCCACACCTTATTAAGGTTGGGGACAGTATTGTTTAGAGATGCTGTCAGACTTTCCATGCCACGGACCTCCTGGATCCCAGACTGGAGTTCAAGCATTGTCGGTAGAGGTGTCTATTTCCAGTGACTCGCTATAAGGCAGCTTGCCGCTGGGGGCCAAAATGGGGGACAAACACATGCGGACATTGTGCAGCGTGTAAAAACATCGTAAGATGTACCACTTTTTCCAATTCAACGCGCGATAGAGAGTACAAAATCGTGCACAACATAACATGCAATACGGTGGGCGTCATTTATTTGGCTGAATGCCCCTGTAACCAACTTTATGTTGGTATGACCACCCGAGCCCTAAAAGTAAGGGTGTTGGAGCACATCAGTCGCATTTCGAGGGCATCCCAGGCTGAACGTGTAGATCTATTGGACACAATACCCCGACATTTTCGCGAACATCATTCCTGCAACCCAAAAGGTTTCAGGGTTCGGGGCATTGACAGAGTGTATTTGGGGTGGCGAGGGGGAGTCCTCAAACGTGCCCTTTTGCAAAAAGAGAACAAATGGATACTAACCCTTAATACACATTCTCCTTCTGGTCTCAACGAATCCGTGAGCTTTAGATCATTTCTGTGAAGTTTCTGCCACAAAAAAATCTTTTCTTACAGCTTCATTCCTGATTAGTGTTATGTTTTAACATGTATAATAATTTTTTTAAAAAAGTCTTTTGTCTTTTTTCGGAAGTATATTTTTTGTTCGTTTGACTGCATGTTGATATTTCTATCTTTTTAGGTTGTTTTTTGTTCATATTGGAGCCACACAATAATAGCCATTTCTATGATGCATAGAATTATATCTGGATTCAGAATGTTCCCGAATATGAGAAGCCTATAAATATATATATTATCGGTGCTAACAGGAAGAGGACCAATATATCATAAGGAACTATTACTACAGCAATAATTATGCTTACAGTTGATCTTTTCATTATTATATGACACTTTTTCTTTGCACATTGCAAAAAAAAATTTTTTTCTTAGTTTTTTTCTTGTACTTTTGCACTTTCATTTTTGTATACTATGGTTTGTACATAATGAATTGTTATTCCCTATTAGTCATACATGAATCCCTTGTATTTAGCACACATGCTATGCACTTTTGCACTTGCTCTGACTTTAATGTATTTTTACTATGTTATATATGTAATCGTTTGTGTATATATGCACATTATGCACTATTTGCACATTATTTCTACTATAATAATTATAATGAACTATTATATATTGTTTGGTTCTATATGAAATCGCTCACGGTAACATATTAAATTATATCCTTTACTCCTGTGTGCATTAAAGATCGGCTTAATATTTGTTCCTCTTCTGGACAACCATCTCGGGAGTTCTGTATTCTGTAATTTATTATTTTTTGCTCATTGTCTTGTCTATATATTAACTTGTCTGGTTGTAACACAAACTCTGTTGGTGATGAGCGTGCTCCGCGCGTGTGCTGTCCGGGGTCCCGTCCTCTTTCTGCGCCGCTTACCAGTGTTGCCGGGTTACACCTTGTGACATCATCTGGGGGCCGGCCTTAGTTCCGGTCATGTGTGCAGTCATGTGACTGGATCCGGACATCACAGCGGAAGTGCGCCATATTATCCCAGCACAGGGTAGTGCATTTCTCAATCTACTCAGTATATATATTTCCGATTTTATTTTCATTATATGCCTCCTGACGAAGCCGCAGGGTGAAACGTACGTCGAGGTTCTTGGACCGCGGCGTGTCTGTGGTTCTTCTGGCAAGATGACGCAAGGTATACATAGGTTTGATTATAGTGTTTGATTTCGGGATATACTCTCTTATCATGAGACTTTTCCCTCTTCCCCATTCCCAGCCTATTAGATCATTATTTAGTTCCTGTGGGTAATTCTTGGACTATGCATTGGTGTCATAGATGCTGGTAGTGTTATATTCCATTGTCCTATGTTTCACTTTGGCCATTGTTATTCATTCACTTTTTACCTATGAAGACATGTTATAACTGGTATTGTCCTCATAGTCTTTTGGCCTCAGTCTCTTGCCAGTTACACATTCACGCTGTGGTAGCTTCTACATCTACCCATTTTTAGCCAGTCATTGTTAGTGTGATTTGTTTCATGGTCTCTACTTATGATATGTGCTTTTTTCATTTCTATGTTTACATTGATGGTCTTGTACTATTATCATGCTTTAATAAAATATTGATAGTTTTTATTGATTACATGGTTGTTGTACTCTCGCCTTTTATCGGTATATATGTTTAGTGGTATCTGCAGAGAAGAGACTGAGTGAATGATATCTTGAACTTCTCTCCAGAAATGTTGCACTAGTGAGCATGACCAAAAAATGTGTTGTAGGGTGCCTCCCGGAACCCAACATTGTCAACAAATTATGTAATTGCAATGGTGAGTGGTACCAGTGGTACAGTAACTTGTACAGACACATAAAAATTTTGGCTGCCTTATGCTAGATTTGGTGCCAGGTCTCCTGCTCGATGGGCGCTCCAATTATGGCCTCTCACTTGGCCATGTAGGGATGAGAAATTGGAGCATCTGGTAGGGGGTGAAGAAGTAGAGTATGGATATCTGAGATCAGGCCAGCCGTATGCTTACTCATCTTGCAGATATGTTCAAACGAGGTGGGTTCAGATATCTCATCTGCATTCCCCAGAGACTGCAGGAAGTGGCGAATTTGCAGATAGCTATAATGAGCAGTGTTTGGCAGGGAGAATCCTGTAGGTATTGAAAAGGGTATCTTTGTGGTTTAATAATCTACTATATGTGCGAATCTAAATAAACAGCAGTCGTGCCAGGGTTTGATTTCTGGACCTTAAAAGCTTCTGAGAGGGCTGGTGTATGTAAAAAAGATTGCATGGGGGAACACTTAGACACCAGAAGGAATTGGGGTAGACGGGTACCATCCACAGGTTCTCGACCTCCAATAATATTTGATCAGGTCCGGGACTGACAAGCCTCCTTTGCTTTTGTGTGCAAACAGGACTGATTTAGAAGCTCTATGGCGCTTGTGGGCGCATATAAAATGAAGTAGTGAGGCCTGTAAGGAGCATAGGGCGCTAAGGGCGAACGGCACTGGGAGGGTCTCGAAACGATACAGGAATCTAGGCAAGATTGACATCTTTATTGCATTAATCCTGTTGTGCCTATCAAGGAGAGATCTAATTTATCTAAACAGTTGAGTATAATTGTGTGTATACAGTAGAGGGTTGCATAGGAGGATTTAATGTATATGCCTAGTTATTTGAGTGAATTGTACCACCACTGAAAGTCGAAATTGGCTTGGAGCCGAGTCAGGCTTGAGGGGGGGAGATTGATGTAAGGCTTCCGTTTTAGTGTTGTTGACTTTGTAGCCAGATAATTTCCCAAATTATGTTAAGCAGGCTGGCAGATTAGGTAGGGAAATTAAGGTCTGGGTTAAGGTAATTTGAATCCTCTGTCTCCGATCTTGACACCATGTATACTGTGGTCTTTGCGTATTATGACCGCTAATAGCTCAATGCAGAGGACAAATAAAAAGGGAGACAAGGGGAAACCCTGTTGCGATCCGTTTCAGATAGGTATCGGGTGTGAGGGAGCAGGGGGCAATTTGATGGTAGCAGTGGGGTTGGAGTACAGCCCCTGTAGTGCACAAACATAAGGTCCCTGGAATCCCATTGAGTCGAGGACCTAAAACATGAAAGGCCAGGTGAGGCGGTCAAAGGCCTTCTCTGCATCGAGACTGAGACGAAGGGCTTGATCGTCCATCCTATTAACTGCGTCAGTGAGGTCTAGTTGGGGAATCCATTGTAACATGGAATTTGCCAATAGTTTGGTAAAGATCTTAAGATCTGCATTGAGAAGCGCAATTGGCCTATAGTTTGCCCACTTCAGGGGGTCCTTCCCGGGTTTTGGGAACAAGGTAAAGTGGTGGGAGGCGTTTCACCTTGCAGGTAGGCATTTTACAGAATTGTCATGTAGGGAATCAATGTTTCGGAGTAGGTCTGGTAGTAAAAATATTTGAAACCATCTGGTTTGGGTGATTTCCCACTTAATGAGCGTTTTAATGACTTCTTGCAGCTCGCCTGGGATTATGGGATTGTTTAGAGTTTTTAAGAAGCCCTGGGGGAGTTAAGGCAGGTAAAAAGAGTTTAGAAAATTCTCTAATTTGAGCAGTCCTATCGACAGGGACATCAGACATATGTGCTTCAATTTGAACTAGCTTTTGCTACAATTCTTTCTCTGAGTGTGACCTATCTTTCGCTTTCCAACTACCGATGTGTATGCAATGCCAGCCTATTACAGCTTTATGTGCTTCCCACAGTGTAGCTATAGATGGTACTGAATCCTTGTTCAAGGTGAAATAGTCGGACAAAGCATTATTGATCTCATCTTTTAATTGAGGGTTTTTGAGCAAGGATTCATTGAGCAGCCAGTGACAGACTCCTGTGGGATGGGAGTTGTTCTTAAGACTAATCATTAAGGTAGTGTGGTCAGACCACGAGATGACACCCACACCACTCATCATGCGTAGGGTAGGGGTGTTGTCAAAGAAATAGTCAATCCGAGTATGTGTGCCATGTGGAGCGGAGTAATAAGTGTACAATCTGTCGGTCAGGTGATCAACCTTACCCCTGAGGAGGTCTCCCAATCTCCACCATCCTGAACTGATGCTGTGATTCTCTTTCACTTTACCTTACTTACCGCTGCCCCAATTGTAATGTATAATAGGGCTATTTATTTGTGATTATGGCTTTTTTTTTTTTTACCTTGCCTGCCAAGCCTTATCATATATTTTGTGTTTGACTTTTCATTTAGTGGCTTGCCAGCAAGCTTTGCACTTTAGCGGTTCCATTTAGATTGTGAATACTTACATTACTTTTACTCCAGGATGGTGAGGGTCTAATTTTGACCATAATAGGAGGTGTTTTGTTGCTTCTGCGTATCCAGTTGGAGCAACCTGTGCTTTTGGAGGTACTTCGGTACATTTTAATTGCTTTTAACATTGTCCATGTGGTGCAGTTTTTTGGGTCTTTCTCTAATAAACTTTATTATCCATTATCTTGCCTTGTGACACATAGCGCTTTTTCTTGTGTTTCATATTCATTTTTGTGTGTTGGCATTATGTATATTGTTACAATGGTTGTGCAAGGTAAAATTTTTTTGCTCTTGAAAGTGATCAATCCGCCACAGATCAAACAGTGAAAACTGCCTAATGAGCTTGAGAGGTGCTGTGTTTGGGTATTAGCAGGAGCACCTCCCTCTACCCTATAAGGAGAGCAGGGGGTAGTCTGTGCAGTTTATTATTTACTAAGGTAAGGAAGCAGACTTGATCGTGTAGACATTGCAGAGCAGGATAGGGTTACCACACATGGTTCCCTGAAGTATTAGGTACCGCCCCCAGGGATCTGTGTGTATGGAGGAAATCTGAATTGGGCACCTAGTGGATATTAAAATGGCTACAACTGCTTTCTTGCGGGGGTTGGATGCTGAATACGATAAAGGATGTAAGTGGAGTGTGAAGGCAAAGGAGACGGTACTGTAAAAGTGAGTTTCTTGTATAAAGGCAATACTGGCCCTCTGTGTACACAATTCATTTAGTGTCGATTTCCGCTTCCTGTTAGACCCCTGACATTGAAAGATACTATTTTAACCATATTGGGGGTGTGCAGGGTGTTCTTCTAGAGCCTCATTAATTATCGAGCAGGAGACCAATTGGGCTGAGAGCTTAAAGTTGGGGCTTCTGTACCTGGGCTGCGGCAAGCGGTGAAACCAGTTATCCTAGGAAAGATCAAAGGGGAAACACACTAGGGGCGGTAGGGAAGACAAACACAATGTAGACAGTACAATCCAGACACTAAAAAGACACTTCAAAACAGGTAGTCAAACTCTTTAACCAAGTAAACTGTGACCTTGTTGGGGCAACAACTACTAGGAGAGTCCTAGTCTCTCCTTTCCCTAAGAAAAAATAGGGGAGGGGGCAAGAAGAGAAAACAGGTCGTCCCACAATCTCTCAAGGTAAAATAGGTGTGCCAATCAGTACACCTAAGTAACGATCAAAAAAATAAACAGAGAAGTCAAATCTGTCTATTGAGCACCGATGACCCATAGTCCAATATAGAAACCAAGTAGGTATAAAGCCCTATATGAGCAACTATAACAGATCATTATCACATCATAATAGCCCGTATTGGCAAGATGGAAGTCAGATAAATCAGGCAGAATAGCTTGGGCCCATATTAACTATGCAAAGGATATATAGAGAGCAATGATACAGGTCACTTCGGGGAGCCCCGGGTGGAGCGCTGAGACTCTAGTCGTCTACTTGACAATACTCGGTCTCCATATCTGTGGGGGGGGGGGGGGGGGGGGCAGGAGATGGTATTTCTTGCTCCCAGTCCATCATAGTCGGGATTGGTAAGTAAGTCCAAGACGGAGCAGAAGGGTTCCAGGTCTTCAATGATGCGGATTTTCCATCTTTGCTGTCAACGCAAACGGGAAGCCCCAGTGGTATAAGATGCCGTTCTTCTGCAGGGTATCTAGGAGAGGCCATAGGATACGCCTTTTCTGCAGTGTAAGCCATGACAGGTCCTGGTACAACATGACTCTACATCCCTCAAAGTTGAAGTCTCGTTGTTTCCATACTGCAACATAATTCGTCCCTTGAGTTCGAAGTCTGGAAGACAGCAGATAATGTCCCTAGGGCAATTAAAGGATTTGGGCCATAGTGCCCTTTGAGCTCAAACTAGGCTCAACTAGAATGTTAGAAAAGAGGGAATTCAGTGTCTGGCGTACATCTTCTCTGCCATCCACTTCAGGGATGCCCCAGACCCGGATGCTCAGTCCAGGGAAGGTGCCACGTGGGAGTCAGGAGCGCTGTGAGTGCGCCAAAAGCGAACCAGCAAGAATATCGCTTCCGAAGCCGCTGCTGGGGTTGTGGTGGGTTTTGTTTCCCTTTTGGGGCCTTTTTTCAACTTTGGGGCCAAGGTGGCAGCAAATTTAAAGGCCAGATGAGCATCAGGTAGATGGAGCTCCGTTACTGCGTGGCCATTTTGGTCGGCAGACGGACATGCCCCCTCTTTTGGGCAATTTTGACATAAAAGGGCTTATTTGCTGCGAGATTAGATGTACTTTACAAATACTTCATGTTAGTGGGTCTTTAGCTTATTGATGAAATTTTATTAACTCTTGTATGTATGGAGGAAAAAAAGTAATTTTTTTTAGGCCGTTCACTGTAACATAAAAATAATATTGTAGAAAAGAAGAACGGTCTGGCACTCCAGCATCAGGATAAAATTCTTCCTTTTTTTATAATATCATTTAAAACAGGGCAATGATACAAAGCACCACAAGCAGCACATGACCAATGTGGTTCTACAGGCACTGTCTTTGTCAAGATCTGGCTAACACACATTGCTCCATTTAAAACAGGTGTGAAAATGGGCACATGAGAACAAAAGGTCATATGACTTAATTCACACTACTAAAAACAAATAGAAGTAGTAATAGTGTGTTATTAGACTATAAGTAGATCTATCACATGAAACATATTAGTACACACGGGACTGAGATGGCATACAATCATATATCAGAAAATAAATATAATAGATTGGCATAAAGGAGGAAATACAAACATCAAAAAAATATATATTCCTTTTTCTCTTTGTTTTTGCTTCTCCATAAAAATCCAATGGGATTCTCTACTGTATAGTTTATTATGTGATCACCCCCTCTTAATTTCCTCACTACTTTTTCAATGCCTTGCCATGTGTGACACATTTTTTTATGAACCACTCTGAAATGTCTAGATAAAGCAGAAACATTCACTTTGTTGTTGGTAGCATCATCTGTGAATTCTCACTTTTAAATGGGCGGCAGTGCAGCCCACATGCTGTTTGCACAATGTGCAGGTCACCAGGTATACAGAATGTGTAGTAGTACAGTTCATATAGGTTTTCACAGGGTAATTACCAATACCAGGTACCAGTAGTTGTTGAAGACAAATAGTCATTTCTATTAGTGTGACTACAAGCTATACACCTGGTATGTCCTCACCTGAATGAGCCGGCAATTTGTGATCCAAAACAAACTTGGAGAAAGATCTTATGGTCGGGGCTCTTTTAGTAGAGAACCTAATCCCATTTGTTCAAATGTCAAACATTGCTGAATCTTATTGCAAAATTGCCAAATATTTTCTGATTATATGTGTAATTTTAATGTATTGTTTACTATAAGTTGTATAAAGCGTAATTTAATTGTGTTTGCGCAAACCCTCATTCTTATTACGATCTTTCAGCACGCTCTGTGGCGCGCTCCATTTGATTGACTTTGTTATATGGGAAAGGGGATAATAGTGTCTATCTACTAATCTTTGTTTTAGAAGAGATGCTTCCTGGTCAAAAACTTTTTTGACTGTACAATTATGTTACAGTATGTTTATGATTGCATGATCTATCAGAGAGAAGAGAATTACCAGCAGGTTCTTTTCTGTAAGGAATAATAGCCAATCGTCCATGACAATTATAAATTACTATAAATCATGAGTTTATGAAAATAAGCCTCTGTAACCGTGCATGCTCACGCCTGATCGTCTATGAATCGAGCCATCCAACCCACATGCTGGAGAAAAGGATTATTCATAAAGAATATAAATGTATCTAAAAATAAAAATCCACATTCTGCATAACCATGGAGTGTAAGGGGTTAATACCCGCCATCGGAGGAATGTATATATACACTATCTATACTGCCGAATGTGATATACTGCCCAACGTGACATACTACTTCGTCCAATGCCGGAAATGCTCCAAGGGGTCTTCCCATTTCAGGAAATAATTGCCACTGTTTGTATGATGAAAAGTTATAGAACTTTCCAATATGGTTTTTGAATCTATTCCTCAGTTTTATAGATTTCTGCTTGCTGTCATCTTATAGAGAACTTCTATGTTTACTTCAAATGGACAGAAATCCGTCCATGGTTACACAGGTACATGGCCTGTTATGACATACAGCTGCAATATCTCTGACATAGTAACACGCTAACTGCTTTGTGACTAGGCTGAACAAAGATAACAGTCAGGAAAAGATACTTAATAGTGTTTAAATATCCCTCATTGTATAGTTTATTGAAAGACAGATTATTGCCAAAACTCCCCCACTAGTGGACTGGCCTCTAAGTAGATAGGGCACAAACTCCAACAGTTCGGACCAATAGACTAGGTCTCTGCTGGTTTTCTGATGGAGATTATAGTAAATCTGGAAGGTTGGGCATAATAAAACTTTTACATTTATGATAATCACACATGTTCACACATGTACGAAATGTTCGGAAATCAAAATAAACACATAGACATATGGTTGATGCCTGTGTATCAAATTTTGCAGCACTGTATTTCCAAGGCCAGGCAAAGAAGAGGAAGGTAACCACCTAGGAGACCACCTATGCTAGGGCTGGGGGGAGGGAGTACAGGATGCAGGTTTAAATGTCACTGAAGTCAGTGTAACCGCAGTGCTCAGGCAGCACGGTCATCATCATCAGTGCCTGTACAGCATACTGCTGTGCTTCAATTCTGCTGAGCAGAATACATGATACATGAAATACGTGATACAGCCCCCTGTACGGGGGAAGGGAGCTCAGGTACTTGTGTAACTGCTGCCTTGTTTCTCTCACAGGCAACAGATAAAATAACTACTAATGCAATGCAATGCATTACATTACATAGAGAAAAGACCAAGAGGAAGATATGGCTCAACTTCCTCTCTTCAGAGCGTAGCAATTCAGGTCAATAAGATAAATTTTGGGATAGAAGACATGTGAGCTGCTCAAAAACTAGTGATGTCAGAATCAGTGACTGAGGACAGCCGACAGGTTTTCTTTAAACTTGTCTCTTTTCTTCCCTCTGGTCCAACGTGGCGCGTTTACAAACAGTAGCTACAGCCGCACAGATGCTGGTGCCTACAACTGCATTCAAACCAATGTTATTGAATCTGTCTAATATATTTATATTAGCATGTGTAAGTATACAAATAGGGCACTTAATGCATACATGTGAGACTACAGGATAGGCAGGGGATAAATTCAGGATCGCAGGGGGAAGGTGGCAGGATTCTCAGCTGTTGGACCCCTACAATCGGCAAAATGGTGGGACAGCAGTTATGGTGCAAATTGTACTATGGACTTCCAGGTTTCAACTTGGCTAAGAACAGAGTTCCATCCAGTGCTCTATTGACTTGACAATTAAATAGGCCTACAGCAAGGCAGAAACCCCTACAGAGTTAGAGAGCAGATCAGGGGAACTAACGATGCCCCATTCTGCTCATTGTGGGGTAGTCCAACAGCTGTGGATAGGGGATCATTATTATTTATAAAACAACTTACTTCAGTAATTGCACTTTATGTTAGTTCCGTAAATATCCATTTAATTATGATAAGCTGTATTTGCTACAGTATGCTCTTTATGTTGTGGTAAAGTTAAAGGGGTATTCCAGGAATCAGCATAATTCATATACAAATGGGTCCTTAAAATATAAGCTAATATGTAATTAGTTGTTATTTAAAATTTTTCCCCCCTTAGCAGAAATATTGACATAGAATGTAATGAAGAATTAAAATGCAACTGGCCCTTTAATCAGTCCGTTAATTTTCTCTGCGCGGTCCGTTGCGGAGCAGACACAGGACAGAAGAAGGCCGCTGGTCATATGTCCACATCACATGTCCTGCACCTGCCTGGGCAGGTCATGTTATCACCGCTACATTTGGCTGTAGTTGGTTGGTTGCAGTGCATCCAGTATGGACAGTGTTATGGTGATGGCAGTTACAATTCATTACAAGAAAACCTATTAGATCATCACTGGGAGCAGATCATAAGAGGTAGGAGGAGTTACTGAGAACTAAAGGATCATGAGACTTGTAATTTCCAGTGGCGGCCATCTTGGTGATAACTTTAAAGAGGCCATAAAATTTTGTGAATCATAAAATCAAACTAATTATCTCCATTTCGTGACTAATGACATTGAGTTGTGTTACATTCATTTATTTATAGCACCATGGGTTTTTGTATCAGACGTTCATATTCCTGGAATACCCCTTTGAAGACTATTAGCGACATTTATCCCTTTACATCTTACTGTATAGTACAATCTGTAATAGAGCCTAGGTGTAGGGGCATACAGGGTTGAAACATACGAGGAGAAAATAATTGCAGGAGATATTATTGTTGGAATGCAAGCATTAGGCGTGTTTGTGGTAGTGGAAAGATATTGTTGGTGGAAGACTGCATGGGGTGAGGGCACACTAGGGCACCAGAATGGCTTGTACCAGCCCTGTGTATTTATAATGGAGTGGAGTGTAAAGTGTAAATGTTTGTTATCTTACAGTAATCAGTGACATTTGCTTTCTCAGAATTATGGGCTCATGAGATACACCTATTATTATAAAAGGACATTTTATTCCACCAAGATAATAATATAGAAATATGACTTATTTTACAAAAATGGCTTTGATTTTACTTTAATTGTGCTATGTAATTGGCCTCCACAAGAACATGGAGATCTGGCGTGGTTACTCTGGTGATCTATCTGTTGCTAGGAAACAACACAGACATGAATATCTTCAATCTTTTCCTACCATTAGGTAAAATAACAGTAGCTAGATCCTTTTTGCTGCCTTCTAGGTGGGACTGGCCACTGGTTATCTTCTAATGTGACAAAAGAAAGAATACCTGCTAGTGTGTATACCCACTAGTATTGCTGGGTGACAACCCTAGTCAGATACAACAAAGAGGAACTGATATTGTCACCTGAACTAAGTTGCTAGGCAACATACTTTCATTTAAAACCTCAAGGTCCTTCTCACCTGTTAAGAATAAAATAAAAAAAAATTTTTGATCCTCACCCTCCAAGCACCATGCCTTTCTTACAATCCCATCTATATAGCCACATAAGATCTTGTTTCTGTAACAAGTCATTTTTTTCCAATGCAAATAATTGTAGCATGGCATATTTGGAGAAACTGAAGAACTGAAGAAATTCTTCCATTGTTTTATTTGGTTTCAAAATTTGTATGTTAACCTTATACAGAAGGTCAGTACAACGAAGGTGATACCAAATTAATACACAGTAGGTGTGAGTTTTATCAGCACTTCTATGCCAGTTTCTGGTGTAGAAGCCCTGAAATAATTGCAGTTTCTTGCCCACTGCAAGAAATTGTGATTGTATTTGTGATTATGCCACTCCATGCCATGTGGGCATGGAAGGGCACGACCGGCAGTAGTGTGGGAGGGCATGGGTCGTTACTGAACATTTGCAGGTTTTTCCACAAAAGTACACCAGGTCGGACCTGGTTTATCCATGCTTGATTTTGATAGATTTCTTTTATAACTAAAAATGTATAAAAACCATATTTTCTACAGAATTCACTATACAGGAGGTACCATATTTTCTGATTATAAGACACATGTCAAGGGTGCCCCCGCAATTCATGTCACGGATTACGGGTACACCCGTGCTCCTCTCCATGGCACTGTTCCCTGCAGGCCGCATTCATCTCCCCAAGCTCCTCCTCCGTCCCGGCTAGGGCGCACCGGGACTTGAGGATTTAAAGGGCCAGCGAACTGCTGATTGTCGCTGGCACTTCCGGGTTTCCCATAAAGACTGGCGGCTCCCATCACTCCCTGCAGGATCTTTGCGCTCATATGCCATAGAGAATAGAGAAAGCTTCTCTTGCATTCCTTGCTGTTGTTCCCGTTCTTGTCCTCATTGATCTCCTGTTGTGACCTCAGACCTGACCTCTGCCTCTCTGCCGCCTGCCCTGACTGCCTGCCTGTGCCTGACCTGGACTGTGATTCAGTACTTCGATCTTGGCTGCTGTACTTCGATCTTGGTTGCCACCGCAGGCTAGTCGCACCTGTGGAATGACCTGGTGGCACCCTGCTGCAGCAAGACCATCCCGCTTTGCACAGCTTCTGATGAAGACCAGGTCCCAGGTATTGGCTGGTACCATTTCCCGCAGTGGTCCACTGACCCCGAACCCTGACAACATACTTTTTGGAAAGAGAAAGGGTCACAAGACCCTGAAGCAGAGCATGGCCCTGTGTTCTGCTGCTACACTGCAGTAGGCAGGGCTGCATGCAAGCTGGGGTGCTCTGTAGGAGAAGTGGAGACTGGTAATATTGATGATGATGCTCGCAATGTTGAGCTGAATGGAGCTATGCAGGATATATGGAGGCTGATTATACAGAGGGGATGAGGAGCTAGAAGGAACTGTGCAGAAGTAAGGCGGCTGGTATACAGAGTGGATGAGGAGATGGAGGGAACTGTGCAGGAAGTGGAGGCAGGTTATACAAGCAGATATGCCTATTTGTCTTGCCTAATATTATGTTATTTTAGTAGTTCTCTCATTTATAGCAGTACAGATTATGTTTATTTAAATCTATATTTATTACAGTTATTATATTTTTAGAAACCGCATTAAACCTATTAATTGTTCATATGAATAGTTAAATAAAATACAGTAATTTAGAAAGTCAAAAAATCAATTATTATCAGTGAAATTAAAGAACATTTAGATACTGTAAACTTAAAGTATGTTGTTCCATTTTAAATTTAGACTATAATGAAAAAAGAATTATACAAAACTCTATAAAACCATATATTCTCTGAAAACAGACACTTGTCCCATTTTCAAAATTGCATTAAGGCTTTTATATACATGGGCACCTTATTGCAGTTCATGCGATATAAATATATGGGTTTTTTTCATGATTTTGTGTTTTTTGTACTATGTCAATAGAATGTTGGTGTTTATGGGACTTTCACTTTATTCAATTAATTTATTTTTATTAAAAAATGTTTTAACTACCGTAAGTGTAGGTAGATGTGTAGATTTTTTTTTTTAACTTTCACAGGTTGTCTTGAACAAGCGATGCTATGATCGCTTGTTCTAGCACTTATTCCTATAACACAGTGTAATACAGATGACATACTTACCTGCCGCTCGTGATGTAGTACTACGTCCAATGTCGGTAAGGGGTTAAAACTGAAATACCGCAAAATCTGCTTTTCAACTTGAAATTATAATAAGCCAGTAAATGCTTCCCTAAAACGTTTACATTTTTTGAAAGCAGACATCCTGTCATTTGAATTTGTCTTGATTAACAGTACCACCCTTATGCAAGTTTGTGACAAAAACAAATTATTGAAGCAAAAAATGCATGAAACACATATACGTCCCCATAGACGGCAATGACGCCCGGGTGTGGTACGGTGCCACACATAAGTACACCGAGCTTCACCTCGATATATTATTGTACACTCCTTACACAACAGTAACCCAAATAAAAAACGATATATCCATAAACCAAACTAATGAGACAAGGAGGGCACTTTTAGCTAGGTGTAATACGTCTGCCATTATATAAACAATAACAGAACCTTTCGATGTTCATAAGAATTTGATTTAGAAGATCACAATGTAGGTATAAAAATTAAGGGCCGGTGTGAAATAAAAACCTTAATCAAGAATATGTAAGTGTTTCATGTGTCACATGCAACTTTTTTAAAAAGTTCTGGGTCGCTATCATAATGTAGCCAGATTATGTGGAGAGGATCGAATGTTCATCGTCTTCCTTCTTTCATAAAAAAAATTCACTCATGAACAAGTGTGATTGTTTTGGGTTGGAGAGGGTTAACATGACTATAAGTTCATGTTACCCCTTTCCAAAATTTAGCTACAGATCAATATTTAATGTATCTGTGAGCTAGGAGAAGCTTCTCTCTGCATTTCTCTCCTTCTTCCTGCAGCCTGCCAGCTAAAAGGCTGGAAGGGGGCACATTTTAGAGGCTATAATTTTGGATTTCTGGCACCAACTGTTTTTTATCTAGATTTTCTCTGGATTATTGGCACCTAGAAACAGATTCTAGGTGACGGGATGCAAAGTTATGGCTCCTAGAATCCTAGAAATATCTTATACGTCCTTGACCACTGAGGTGCCACTATGTGAGGATGTATGAGATACTTCCTTGTCGAAAAAAGGGCTATCCTTAAAAGGGGTTGTCCACTTTCAGCAAATATTTAGTATGGTTTGTGTAAGGAAAAGTTAGACAATTTTCCACTATACTTTCTGCATCAATTCCTCACTGTTTTCAAGATCTCTACTTGCTGTTCTGCTATAAAAGCTTATATGTTTACTCCAGTGAATAGAAATCAGTCTATGTGATGTGTTGGACAGGCTGGTGCACGAGCCGTTAGTATCACACAGTTCTTATTAATTTCCATGATAATCACGGCTTGTGCACCTGCATGACCATCGCATCACATGGACAGATTTCTATCCACTGGTAAACAAGGTAAACAAAGAAGCTTTCTATAGCAGTACAGCAAGCAGAGATCTAGAAAACCATGAGGAATTGATACATAAAGTAAATTGGAAAATTGGATAACTTTTCAGAGCATATCAAATATTTGCTGAAAGTGGACAATCTCTTTAATACTCACAACTGGAGATAGCTCCAATCGTGCATATTAACCCCTTCAAGCATGACCGCAGTGTGTATGGGGAATGTTCCTAATCTATCCTGGATCAGACCCCCCATGCCACTTACCAGGGGGATCCTATTCTATTATGGCAACCCCAGGGTCTGATGAGTGCCCCCGGGTTTCCCAATGCCCTCACACATAAAGTTCAGCTTCCAGGAATGACATGACAATAACTAACTGAGCATTTGTCAGCATGCACAGTCAATTACATCACACACTGGAATACATTGGTATTGTAGTGCATGTCCAAGTCAAGCTGTGGGAAAAAATATTAAAGTTAAAAAAACTGTAAATAATAAATGTAATAATAAATAGAAATAAATACATAAACAAAGTCTCAAAAATACAACTATTACAAATACAAATGTTATTGCTGCATCTGTAACAATTTGTACCTACTCCATGGATACTTTAAAAAAATGTAAAAACTTGGCAAAAGTCACTTCACAAATAAGTGTTCCAAAAAGTGTTCAAAAAAGTCAAGTGCACCGAAATGATACCACTAATAAAAATAACTTTTGACACAAAAAATCCTCACTCAGCTTGGTTATTAGAAATATATAAAAGTTATGCATCTGAAAGATGGTAAGATTTTCTCCAAATTTATTTTTATTCAGTAAAATTAGCCAACAATAAAAGAAATAAGGTAATGGGGTTTTACTATTATTTAGGCCTCTTGATCCCGTAACCCCTTTCCGACATTTGACGTAATAGTACTGCATCGCGGGAGGTGCCTTCCCACAAAATGCAGTACTATTACGTCAAACTTCTTGCCCCGGGGCCAGAAGCTGCGGGTGTCGGCTATAATATACAGCCAACACCCGCCTCTAACACCCGCGATCGGAGATTTCTCCGATCGCGGGTGTTAACCCCTAACACACCGCGGTCTCGTTGGGGCATTTCACAAGAATCGGACATTCCCCCCCCCCCCCCCCCGAGGCTGCGCGATCAGTGTGTTACATTGCACAGTTCAAGCTAACCTAAAAAAGTGAATAAACACAGTTAAAAACATTAAATAAAAACATTTTTTAATAAAAATAATTAATTAAATAAAGTTAAAGTCCCCTAAACACAAACAATCCCTATACACATATAATAAAGTTAAAAAAACCCACAAAATCGCCAAAAACCCCCACATATGTGGTATCGCTGCATCCGTAACAATCCGTACAATAACTCAGAAACATTATTTGGCCCGCTCGGTGAACGCCGTAAAAGCAAAACACGAAAAACTCACCAAAAGTGTACATTTTTCATAAAATCTCTTCACAAAAATGTTCTAAAAAGTGATCAAAAAAAGTTATGTGCGCCAAAATGGTACCAATTGAAAGGACAAATGAGATTCCCTCTATATTAGTTTTTTTCCAGTAAAATTGTAAATATAAATGAAAAACTATATAAATGAGGTATCACCGTAATCGTAGTAATTTGTAGAATAAAGATAATATAGTATTTTTAGTGTACGGTGTACGACCCCAAAAAAATACAAAAAGAAAGGAAACCAAAATTGACAATTTTCTTTTCACCCATACATTCAAGAGTTAATAAAATCTCATCAAAAAGCTAATAACCCACTAAAATGAAATATTTGCAAAGTGCATCACATGTCGCAAAAAATAATCCCTTATATGTCCAAATTGCCAAAAAAATAAAGATTGTGTAGCCAATAAAAAATGACAATGCATAATCTGCTCTGAATGGTACAGCAGCTTACCACCACATATGGGGTATTGTTGTACGTGGGAGGGATTGGGTATCAAATTTTGTGGAGCATTTTGGTATTTTATCCACTGAGAATTTGTACATTTTTTGAAAAATACATTAATTTAGCAAAACAAAATGTACTTTCAAAATTGTATCCAATTTTGTTTTAACCCCTGTAAAACAATTAAAGGGTTAACAAACCTCATAAAAGTTGTTTTACATACGTTGAGGGGTGTAGTTTCTATAATGGGGTAATTTATGGGGTTTTAATTTTATTTAGGCTTCTCAAAGGGACTTGAAACCTGAGCAGGTCCCTCAATAGCAGTATTTTGCGTTTTTATTAAAATGTGAAAAATCGCACCTAACGTTCAAAGCCCCATAACATCCTACAAATATAAGAGTATGCATAAAAACCATTTCCACATAAAGTAGATATTCGGTGAATGTTAGTTATTAAGTATTTTTGCGGTTATGACTATGTGTGGAAAAAGTAGAACAATTTGAAGTTCGAAAATCCAGAATTTTTCCAAATTTTCCCCAAATATCTGATTTTCTCATAAATAAATGCAAAACATACCACCAAAATTTTTCAACTAACATGAAGTACAATGTGTCACGAGAAAACAATTTTAAAATCACTTGGATATGTTAAAGCGTTTCAAAGTTATAACCATTTATATTGACACAGGGCAGATTTGAAAAAAAATGGGCCGTGTCAGGAAGGTGAAAAGTGGCTTCGGCTAACGACCAGGCCCTTTTTCGTTTTTGCAATTTTATTTTTCAATCCCCACCTTCATCTTTTCCATGGAAAGAACTCTATGATGGCTTGTTCTGCGTAACAAATTAAAAATCATAGTGACGGTATTTAATATTCATTGCCATGTACTGGGAAGCAGGAAAAAAATTCCAAATGCAGTGAAAATTATGAAAAATAGCATTTGCACCATTTTGTTGTGGGCTTGAATTTTTTGGTTTGAACTGTGCACCATAAATGACATGTCTACTATATTCTTTGGGTCGGTAATGTCGCAGGGATACCATATTTGTATAGGTTTTATAATGTTTTCATGTATTTACAAAAATTAAAACCAAAACCTTCTGTACAACCCCGTGTCTTCTGGCGCTAATACCTTTTTCATACTACAGTGTACGGAGCTGTGGGTGGAGTAATTTTTTATGACTTTTGATGATGATTCCAATGCTATCATTTTGAGGACCATTTTTTTATTTTTTTTATAATTTTTCAGACCCCCTAGGGTACTTTAACCCTAGGTTGTCTGATTGATCTTACCATATGGGGATTTTACACATCATCTATTAAACAGTGCAAATCGGCACATAGTAATAGATAGCCTATAACAGTGATGGCTAACCTATGGCACTGGTGCCAGAGGTGGCACTCAGAGCCCTTTCTGTGGGCACTCAGGCCATCACCAGAGATGACTCCAGGTATCTTCCTGCAGTGCCAGACAACCCAGGACTTGCTGTGCACAGAGCTATTTTAAAGTGACAGCGCTACCTGGGACTATTTCCTGCTTTATTGGTGTCCTCAGGAGCTGGTATCAATGAAAACTGTGACAGAGAAGGGAGTATAAATCACAAATTAAATTTCTGTGTTGGCACTTTGCGATAAATAAGTGGGTCTTTGTTGTAGTTTGGGCACTCGGTCTCTAAAAGGTTTGCCATCACTGGCCTATAACATGACAGCCTCTGGTCTTTGTGTGAGCCGAGGTTGTCATTGCAATGGATCGCCACTCCCCGATGATGTCCTGGGGAGCAACGATCCGAGTCAAGATAAAAAAAATGCCAATATTTAAGCAGAATAATATAGCTTTGAAAATTAGATTTAAAAAAAAAATTTTAACCAAATTTCCCTTTTTTTTCATAACTTAACACAAAAGTTATCACCAACATTCTTCAACTAACTTGAAGTACTATGTGTCACAAGAAAGCAGTCTCAAAATCTCCTGGATATGTTAAAGCGTTTTAAAGTTATTCCGATTATAGTGACACTTGTCAGATTTTAAAAATAGGGCTTTGGTCAAGAAGGTGAAAACGGGTTCAGGAGACATGGGGTAAAATCACTACATCTGAAAATTCACTCAAAAACTAATTACAGCCTTTTCAGGACTTGTCATTAAGAGGTTAATGCCTTTCTATAAAAACAGTGGCTGCAAACAAGGGGAGATAATAAGCACATCTATTCACTAATTGTCCATATATACTTCACTGTATAGGAAGATTATACAGAGCTATTTAAAGAAATACTATGTAAGCAAGTTTGCACAAAATTACACATAAACAAATCGGATATAACAGTGTGTTTAACAGAACTATTTGTGTAAATAAAAGTATCATAACTAGAAAATTACATCAATATGCATTTTACGCCTTTATACCACTCTGTTTAAATTGCATCTCTGAAGTGGTTACCCAAACAGATTCTAGGTGACAGGGATCCAAAGTTATGGCTCCTAGAATTATATCTATAACGTCCTTGACCACTGTGGTGCCATCTTGTGAGGATGTATGAGATACGTCCTTGTTGAAAAAGGGTTAACCCCTTCCCACTGCGAGTTGTAATAGTACTGCGTGGGCAGAGGTGACTAGCCGACCCATGCAGTACTATTACATCAAGCTTCAGAACCTGCGAGTGTCATCTGTATATCACAACTGGAGATAGCTCCAATCGTGCGTATTAACCCTTTCAAGCATGACCACAGCATGTATGGGGAATGTTACTAATCTATCCTGGATCAGACCCCCCTATGCCACTTACCAAGAGGATCCAATACCACAAAGGCAACCCCAGGGTCTGATGAGTGCCCCCAGGCTTCATGATGCCCTTGCACATAAAGTCCTGCTTCCATGCATGACCTGACTGTAACTAACTGAGCCACTTTGTTGTACCTCTGAAGTGGTTACCCCAAATTATACTTTTTCACCAAGGAACTCTACTGCTAGTCTTAAACATGTGCCCTTTAGTAGTTTCATTTTGGAGTAACAAGTATGGTAGCATTATAGTCATCTTTACACATTTAAAATTTGAGTTACCTTCAGTTTTGTTCTTACTTCTGAGTCATTTGTTTAAAGAAACCCAAATGGATAGTACAGGACTCAGGTTGGACAACAATTACAACTCTGGACATTGTAATTGATATTCTCCAATCAAGACTCATTACAAAGCCTGTAATGTGTTATTGCCTAAAAGAAAAAGAGAAATATGTCTATAATGAAATGTAGTTGTTAATGCACTAGTATCATCCAATATCTCCCTGTGTGCTGGCAATGTTGGTAAGAAATCGGCTGCCACCACTAGATTTGCAGTATTTCGTGTGATTCATAAGTTTTCAACATGCTAAGTTGCAATAACAACCAGAAACGTTTCCTATGATGCACAGCTATGTGATACGTTTTCGATGGTGCTGAACACAAAGCTGAAAGAGCTGGACCCAATCATTATGAACTCATATAAGAATATATGGAGAATCTATGTATTGCACTTTTGAACCACAAGAGATATTGAAAATCTGATTCCATCAACAAATTTCTGCAATTTCTTTATAGCAAATGGTACAGATTTTTTAGAAAAAAAAATCATGGGTTAAATATACAACAGTGCAAGCACAATTTTTGGAGAATCTGCAGTTGCAAAGGAATCCAAATAATGGAGTATGTAGTAAAAATGTTGGCTACAAATGTCCATTGATCACTTATCTGTAGGAAAAGCCATCCAAATCAAATTGGTGGGTGATGGACGACCAGGACCCTCGCCAATCAGCTGTTTAACCTGATGTAAAGACAAACAAGTACACTAAGGATCTTCTGTAGCAGCTTGTGGCTCTATGCTCTGTGCTTATGCTGGGCCAAAATGGCTGATTGCAAGGGACATGTGTCAGCCTATCCCGCAGATAGTGCCATAGATACAGCTGTTTGGTATTGCCCTCTTCACTTGAATGGAAATGAGCTATAAACAGGTCTATGACAGAATACTGGAGACAATTTCACTTGAAATGCTGTGTATCACATTTATTGAGGGTTTTAGACCATTTTTAGGCATCTTCCTGACTTGTGTGAAAAGGGAGCTTCACTTTGGTAAAAGGGGCATCGTCACTCATCACTAAAAATAGCCTGTACGACAGAAAATTCAATATTGTGGTGCAGCAAACTAGACCAACTAATGTGAGGTGCAATTCACCAGTCTTATACTGCACCATATTAATCATCCAGCATCAGACACAACAAAAAAACTGGTGCAGCAGAGAACTGTCTAGTTATATTCTGCACTGGTCTAAAGACTGACATAATTAATACATCTCTCCCTGTGTCTATGTGGTCGCTCTAAGCTATTTGGAGCTTAGTATCAGATAAAGAAAACTAGAAGGATATATTATAAAATGAATAATCACAAAGTACTGCACCTAAAATTAAATAGCAGGTGAGCATTCACTTTGAGGTCTTCTAAATCGATAACTTTAATGTGGTTATGTTTCCTTTTTATTATTCTTCCTATTTATCTACTTAAGGGAGCCTATGCTTTTTCTTTTTTAAAACGTGAAAACAATCTTTATACACCTTACCACACACTACTCATCTTAATGCAATACTCAATACTTTAGCATAGCAGTTCCATGAGAAACTGAAGTAGTACACCAGTATAAAAATACTGAATGCTGATAAGGGATTTCTAACTAAAATGCAGTCCTTCATGTTTATCCTCATCAAGGAAATCATAATTGCATTCCAATACACGGCAGTGAGTAACCTTGAAGAAACCATTAAACTGCTGGTAGCTCGGGCATTAACATTGTATTGTAAAATCAGTGAGCTATTGATTCATCATATCCTCTGTCAGCAGTATGTTAAATTAATTTCAGCTCTGAAACTTCTTACATGTAAATGATAAAGTGGCCATTTATGTGCAGGAGACTAAAAAATGGGAATAATAAAAAGATTTCTCAAACCTATAACATTAGAGGACCAAACTGTTAAATGTGTAATTATTAAAATACAATGTGTCTCAGAAATCCTGCTTTTAGAGTATCTACTAAAGCAGGGGTCGGGAGGTTTTTTGGCTGAGAGAGCCATGAACGCCAAATATTTTAAAATGTTATTCCATAAGAGCCGTACCACATGCACATGCCCCCCAGTAGATAGGTAGTCCCAGTGTCACGGGTGCCCCTGCTATCTACATCTCGGATCGCAGGCACACCCGGGCCCCTCTCCGTGGTGATGCCCCTTTCCAAACTCAACTCACCACTTTCCGGCTCCCATCTCAGTTATTCAGTAACTATTTTTGTTTTTTGCATGCACAGTTTTATTTATTTGGTTTTATTTGGTGACACCAATTGTTTATGTACTGCACTATCTAGTGTTCACATGCGATATATAGCACTAGTAGCGGTTCAGGTTGCAACCAGGCACTCTGCCAAAAGTGCCATTTGACTCCAATACTATAACAATACAAAGCAAGATCTTATATTACTTACCTAATACTATCTATGGTGATTTCCCACTGATATTATATATAACAATATGAGTTTATGTTTAATTTTATGGCTCATTTTATGATATGCAGAACAATTGTTAGTGATGTGCAATTTTATGCAATAAACACATGTTGAGTAAAAACAGTAAGAAGTGCATGGTACACTGTTGCTGGTATATTGGTCCATTCCTCCATGCAGATCTCCTCTTCCCAGGCTGGTGCAGATCTACAATTTTATATCTGGTGTCCTGCAACAGCTCTTTGGTCTTTACCATGGTGGAGTTTGGAGTGTGACTGTTTGTGGTTTTGAATGGGTGTCTTTTATAGTGATAATAAATTCAAACATTAGCCATTACTTCAGGTAATGAGTGGAAGATAGAGGAGACTCTTTTAGTAGAAGTTACATGTCTGTTAGAGACAGAAATCTTGCTTGTTTGTAGGTGACCAAAAACTAATTTTCCACCATAATTTGCAAATAAAATCAACAATCATAATGTGATTTTCTGGATTTTTTTCACATTTTGTCTCTGATAGTTGAGGTCTATCTATGATGTCAATTACAGGCCTCTCACATCACAATTGATGGATGACTAAGTACTTTTTTCCCCACTGTATATCTTATATACATATATAGGATACTGTATATACTTCTTTGTATTCCTTTTATAATAATATTTACGTGATTTAAGTCGTTTTATGTTCCGTCACATGACATGCTTTGAGCCATTGTTAGCAGCTAAAGCTGTCACCCCTTCCCAGTCAGTTGACCATAAGGCAAAGTTATACAGAACTGATTATCCTTTTGATTGATGTACCCGGCCATGCACTACATATTTGTTTCCAATAATTATTTGGTTTAACGCCATTTCAATGGATGAGTATTTGAGAAGTGATCTGCTTCTGCCTCTTCCTTCCACACTGTACAACTCTACAATGAATATATTCAGCGCCACGTGCAGCAACACATAAATACAGGCAGTCCCCGGGTTACATACAAGATAGGGTCTGTAGGTTTGTTCTTAAGTTGTATTTGTATGTAAGTCGGAACTGTATACTTTATAATTGTAGCCCCAGCCAGAATTTTTGGGGTCTCTGTCACAAATGTATTTTAAAAATGTTGGGTTATCATAAGAACCAGGATTATCACTAAAGCTTCATTGCAGACATAATTTATAACTGTTATAGCTGTTTATTGTAACCTAGGACTAAAGTACAGTAAATTACCAAAATCCAGAGGTCCGTTTGTAACTAGGGTTCTTCTGTAAGTCGGGTGTATTAACATAAGTGGTATTATATACTTAACAAAAACATTGTGAAACAACTGAATGTCTTATATTTTAGGTTCTTCAAGGTAGCCATTTTTTTCTTTGATTACTACTTTGCACACCCTTGGCATTCTCTTGTTGAACTTCAAGAGGTAGTCACCTGAAATTTTCAGTCTTCCAACAGTCTTGAAGGAGTTCCCACAGATGCTTAGCACTTGTTGGCCCTTTTGCCTTCACTCTGCGGTACAGCTCACCCCAAACCATCTCAATTTCGTTTAGGTCTGATGACTCTGGAGGCCAGGTCATCTGGTGTTGCACTCCATCACTTTCCGTCTTGGTCAAATAGTTATTACACAGCCTGGAGGTGTGTTTGGGGTCATTGTCCTGTTGTATGCTGGTTGAGTATACCTTCAATTTGGAATAAATACCCAATAGTGTCACCAGCAAAGCATCCCCACACCATCACACCTCCTCCTCCCTGCTTCACGGTGGGAACCAGGCACGTAGAGTCCATTTGTTCACCTTTTCTGCATCACACAAAGACACAGTGGTTGGAACCAGAGTCAAATTTGGACTCATCAGAGCAAAGCACAGATTTCCACTGGTCTGATGTCCATCCTTGTGTTCTTTACCCCAAACAAGTCTATTCTGCTTGTTGCCTGTCTTTAGCAGTGGTTTCCTAGCAGCTATTTTACCATGAAGGCTGCTGCACACAGTATCCTCCTGTAGAGATTTGTCTGCTGCTAGAACGTTGTGTGGCATTGACCTCGTCTCTATCTGAGCTGCTGCTAACCTCTGATTTCTGAGGCTGGTGACTTGGATGAACTCATCCTCCTCAGGTGATTCTTGGTCTTCCTTTACTGGGGCGGTACTCATGTGAACAAGTTTCTTTGTAGTGCTTGATGGTTTTTGCAACTGCACTTGGGGACATTTTCAAAGTTTTTCCAATTTTTTGGACTGATTGACCATTTCTTAACGTAATGATGGCCACTTGTTTTTCTTTACTTAACTGTTTTATTCCAGCAATAATACAAATTCTACCAGTCTATTCAGTAGGACTGTCAGCTGTGTATCCACCTGACTTCTGCACAACACAACTGATGGTCCCAACCCAAATTATAAGGCAAGAAATCCCACTTATTAAACCTGAAAGGGCAGACCTGTGATGTGAAAACATTTTCTGGTGACTACCTCTTGAAGCTCATCAAGAGAATGCCCAGAATGTGCAAAGCGGTAATCAGAGCAAAAGGTGGCTACTTTGAAGAACCTAGAGTATAATACATATTTTCAGTTGGTTTACAGTTTTTGTTAAGTATATAATTCCACATGTGTTAATTCATCATTTTGATGCCTTCAGTGTGACAATTTTTATAGTCATGAAAATACAAAAAAACTCTTTGAATAAGAAGGTGTGTCCTAACTGTTTGTCTTTACGGTATATACATATATAGATATATACACAGCCCTGATTTTCCTCCTCACCCTTCTCTCCATCTCTGTCCAGAGCTGCCCTGCTGTTGACGCTGTCCAATCAACCAGAAAGTAGCAGCACTGATTGATACTGCCACTTTCTAGACATAATAATAAGCTCTCCTCCAAAATAGAGGGGTGATAATTATTGGTATGTGCCATCAGCTGAAGCTTCTTCCTCAGAACCTACATACAGCATAACAGAGTGGACTTGAATCGCCCGCTGTGTTCTGCTGTATTAGGGACAATATCAGCTGCAGGTCCTTGGCTGCTGTAGGTTTGGCACGATTATTTGGACCTGTAGTTCTGGTGGAGGTCCTCCCTGTCTCCAAAGTGGTGCATTTATCCACATTGAACCTCATTTGCCAAGTGGATGACCAAACACTCAGTTTGTCCAAGTCACCCTGCAGCCTCCATAGACTTTATTACACAAAATAGCTTGGTGTCATCTGCAAAAATAGACACAGTGCTATTCATTCCTACCTCTATATAATTAATAAATAAATTAAATCATAGTGGGTCTAGCACAGGACCCTGGGGTACACTACTTATAACTGGTGAGCATTCTGAGTAGGAACGATTGACCACAACTCTCTGGATAAGATCTTCCGGCGCGATTGTGACAAAATCCCATCGTGTGCAACACAATATCCGTTTAAATGCGGCGCAAATTGGTAATTGTCGGAATATCCGACTTGTGTGTGGTCCACGGACCCTTAGTACATGAGCCCCATTATGCCTTAATGTGAGGTTCTCAGCAAGCTATCAATATTATAGGCTATTCTGCATTCCTCTGGGAAATCTCAGATAACGTGTGAAAATGATAAGCTTAACACCAATAAATGCTTAAATGATAGATTAACACCAATATTAATCTATTGATGTGGAATATAATTACATAAATTGCCATTTAAAGTACAAAAAGACAAATGTAGGAGGCACAAATACACATCAGAAAAAGAGATATTAGTTGTATTTGTGCATTTGAGTACTCTAACCTAAAGTATACTCATCACAGGTAACACATGTTAATCAAAGATTCTTTGCCAATTTTGTTTGATTCTTCCTCTTAAAAACCACCAGACTAGATACCAGCAGGGGGTCACAGAGGATAAGAACCAGAAAACAGAAAGGCAGAATAAAAATCAGCAGAGCAGAGCATAGGATTAGAGCTTCTGATAAGACACAGTCTGGTGGATGCAAAGCATCAATTTTCTAAACTACTATTAGAATAAGCATGTACTTGCTATATTTTAGTAAAGCATCAACAAAAGTTATGAAAAAAATGTATTCATTTCTGCATGTTAGTGCCTTATCGGTCATTGCACTTATCGTATATTTAAATTCAAAATCAAATACTGTTGATTCTTTCATATTAATCCCTTAAATGCAGGTTTACAATGCATTATAAAATGACATTACACATTCATTTAAATATGAAAATAATTACCCCACATGGTTAATGGCATAATGGAAAAAAAATTCAACATGCCTGGATTGACACTTTTTACAGTTTTGTATCCCACCAATATACTGAAAAGCAAGTGATGAAGCAGTTCTGTAAATGTAACCTTTTGGGGTTATGTTAAATTAATAGAGAAACACTTCCACGTCATTTATACTGTAAAATGAAATCTGTCTGATTTTGGTTAGATTACTATGGATATCTGTAGAGTATTATATCTGTGATGAATTCAACAGCTCTGAGTATTGTTAAAATGAGTATGAATGATAGTTAAGCTTGCCATACACAGGCCAACAGTTATCTCTCCCATACAACCTTATACAGATATATGCTTGTTCTTTTTCAACAGCTAGAAGGTAAAATCCATTGCAAAGTAACTCTACTACTGTTTATACAACAAAATAACAAAGGAGAACACATATTAAAAACATGATAACAGAAAAGACATGACAATATTGATGTCTTAAACTGTAGATAGATGATTAATCTCAAGTTAGACCCACACCCAGGTTCTTCATTCTGCTGTTTTGTTTAATTAAATTAAATGCCCATATAACAGGATGTGTGCCAATCTTGTAGAATAATTATGCCAGCCATAGTAAATACAACATGTAAACAAACCCCCAATAACTAGAGTTGGGGGTCAGATCAAGAATTTCAACCATATTGTCAATACTCTTTTGTAAAAGCAGCAAACAATAAAATATTTCTTATGAATCTAGCAGTTTCTGTAAACTCTATCGATTTTTCTCAATGTTTTGCGTGAATGCCCCCAGCAACCTGTCAACCTAAGATGTGCCGTGACAGCACAAATGCACTTTCACCAAACTCAAATCATTGTTGTGCCGTTCTTCCGCAGTATTTGTGGTTGAAAGCTAAACCGTCTGCTTACAGCATTGCCTCATACTAATTGGATAAATCTTCTAATGCTACAGAGGAAAGCTCAGGATTTGCGCAGGATTCTTAAGCTTGTCTTAAAGTGTGCTCAACAGCCATGCAATTCCATGGCAGACTTTTCAGATCATTTAACCCTTCCAATCAGTACTCTCCTAAAGAAAAAGAAGTAAACAATTCTAAAGTATGTATGTTTCTGTTTCTAATATATATATATATATATATATATATATATATATAGAGAGAGAGAGAGAGAGAGAGAGAGAGAGAGAGCGAGAGAGAGAGGATATTTATATATAATTGGCAATCATTTTATAAAGTATATTATTTTGATGGTTTTACAAGTTTATTAAGTGTATATATAAACCGTGTTGGTAGCCACAATGCTTGACTTCTAAGCTGATAGATTATATATTTAAATTAGTATCTTGTTGGTAGATTATTTTTAAAGCTGTCATCACTGTGACAAATAATCCTAATAATTTCATAAAAAATTAGAGTTTATGCTCTAAAAACTTACCTAACATTCCATAAACCTAGCTAGGAGTACATTGCGTACATGAGAAATAATCATATTCCTGACCATTATTTGAATTCATAGCAAAATTGTAGGTAAAGTTTGTTGAAAATTTCATGACCATTCCATTCCTACCAATAAAAAGAATGATGCAAATAACAAGAACCCCTGCCCTGTTTTCAGTTCAGTCATTCATTTATCAAACTTTCATCATTAAAATGATTCCCTACCTATCACATAGTCATTTAGATCCCCACATTATATACAGTAGGATGAAGGTTTTCTTTTATTTTTCTATCTATAGTTTTTCCCCATCTAATCTTACACTGATCACTGGTTATGATAGCTATGTAAGAGTATGAAATGCATGAAATAAAATACAATTTTAGCGTTCTAAGTAATCCAAAAATAAAGGTAGACTATGACATAAAGTGACATTTTCATCATGATAATCTTTAGAATGTATTTTCCCTAAAGCACATAAACCCCTGTTTCCAAAAATAGGTAACCTAACGCTAAATAAATATCACAAATTCTTCCTTCAAACTAAAAACTGTAAAGAAATTGGCAAGAATTTGGTTTATCTATTTATGGTGTAAGTACACAGGCTTCATTGTACATATGAAATAGGGAATTGCTTTACAAAGGCCCCAGAAACAGCACCATAAAATGATTGACTTTGGCATTTCCAAAATTATGAAATTTTAATTTCCAAAATTTTAACAATGGATATCAAAGTATTTGAATCCAACTTTTTCACCTGTTGACTATTTTAATAATGCCTCTTCAAAGTGTCCCAGTATACTTTCATATTCCATAGAGTATTCACCTCGTGTGGGTATGCCATAAATGCTAATGCCCATTGAGGGTCATGTTGTTAAGAAGCATAACTACGAGCAACATCTAGTCACCGTCAACAATAAGTTTGCTGTCTTTTCTTTGTTGTCTAGAAGATTAGGTATCTTTCAATGTTGTATTTTATTATTAATAGATATATATATATATATATATATATGCGCCAACTCCTAATGTATTTTATTATTAATATATATATATATATATGCCAACTCCTAATGTATTTTATTATTAATATATATATATATATATATGCCAACTCCTAATGTATTTTATTATTAGGCAACTCAGTGCATTTAGGCATGTAGACATGGTCAAGACAATCTCCTGCAGTTCAAACCGAGCATCAGTATGGGGAAGAAAGGTGATTTGAGTGCCTTTGAACGTGGCATGGTTGTTGGTGCCAGAAGGGCTGGTCTGAGTATTTCAGAAACTGCTGATCTACTGGGATTTTCACGCACAACCATCTCTAGGGTTTACAGAGAATGGTCCGAAAAAGAAAAAACATCCAGTGAGCGGCAGTTCTGTGGGCGGAAATGCCTTGTTGATGCCAGAGGTCAGAGGAGAATGGGCAGACTGGTTCGAGCTGATAGAAAGGCAACAGTGACTCAAATCGCCACCCGTTACAACCAAGGTAGGCAGAAGAGCATCTCTGAACGCACAGTACGTCGAACTTTGAGGCAGATGGGCTACAGCAGCAGAAGACCACACCGGGTGCCACTCCTTTCAGCTAAGAACAGGAAACTGAGGCTACAATTTGCACAAGCTCATCGAAATTGGACAGTAGAAGATTGGAAAAACGTTGCCTGGTCTGATGAGTCTCGATTTCTGCTGCGACATTCGGATGGTAGGGTCAGAATTTGGCGTCAACAACATGAAAGCATGGATCCATCCTGCCTTGTATCAACGGTTCAGGCTGGTGGTGGTGGTGTCATGGTGTGGGGAATATTTTCTTGGCACTCTTTGGGCCCCTTGGTACCAATTGAGCATCGTTGCAACGCCACAGCCTACCTGAGTATTGTTGCTGACCATGTCCATCCCTTTATGACCACAATGTACCCAACATCTGATGGCTACTTTCAGCAGGATAATGCGCCATGTCATAAAGCTGGAATCATCTCAGACTGGTTTCTTGAACATGGCAATGAGTTCACTGTACTCAAATGGACTCCACAGTCACCAGATCTCAATCCAATAGAGCATCTTTGGGATGTGGTGGAACGGGAGATTCGCATCATGGATGTGCAGCCGACAAATCTGCGGCAACTGTGTGATGCCATCATGTCAATATGGACCAAAATCTCTGAGGAATGCTTCCAGCACCTTGTTGAATCTATGCCACGAAGAATTGAGGCAGTTCTGAAGGTAAAAGGGGGTCCAACCCGTTACTACCATGGTGTACCTAATAAAGTGGCCGGTGAGTGTATATGCCTACTTAAGGCATGGTGATTATGTAATACTTAATTTGTAATAATGAACTTTTTATTTTTTTTTACTCGACCTAAAGTGTGAAAGTTTACAAGAAAATTTAATTAACATAATGTCCAGCATCATTATTGAGAAATGTATCACTACAGGCTCAACACCTATTAACTACAGAAACGATCATGGGGAAATGAGTTCCTCAAGCCATCTATTATGTTGTGAAAAACACTGTTAGAATAATCTCCCTCTTTTAGAAAGCAGTGGAAGACATGTGAATGCATTTTTTTTTAAAAAAAAGAGTAATACTTTGGAGTACCTGTTATGTGACCAAATTAAAATAAAAAATGACTGTTTTCTGTTCATTCACATGCTTCCTATAGACGGAGAATCCCAGATATATGGGAAGAGAATGTATGTGCTTCCATAACTTACGCCTCATATATTCTGGGATGTGTGCCACAAGATTACCAGCTTTTAATAAAACAAGATTTTGTGATACTTGGTCTGTCAAATGTATATCATTTATTTATAAATAGTCATAAGAAAAAATACACCCCATTTAACCCCTTAACGACCTGGCCTTTTTTTTGTTTTTTCATTTCTATTCTTCACTTCCCACTTTAAAAACCGATAACTTTATTTTTCCATGTACAGAGCTGTGTGACGGCTTACTTTCTGTGTAACAAATTGCACTTCATATTAATATAAAATATTCCATGCCGTGTACTGGGAAGGGGGAACAAATTCCAAATGCAGAAAAAATGGTGAAAAAATGCATTTGCGCCGTGTTCTTGTGGGCTTGGATTTTACAGCTTTCACTGTGTGCCACAAATGACATGTCTACTTTATTCTTTGGGTCGTTGCGATTATGGGGATAACAAATTTTTATAGGTTTTATAATGTTTTCATACATTTACAAAAATTAAAACCTCCTATACAAAAAAAACTTTTCTGGGTTTTTCCATCTTCTGGCACTAATAACTTTTTTATACTTTGGTGTACAGAGCTGTGGGTGGTGTAATTTTTTGCGACTTTTGATGACATTTTAAATGTTATCATTTTTAGGACTGTACAACCTTTTGATGACTTTTTATAGAATTTTTTATATTTTTTAAAATGGCAAAAAAGTGGCATTTACGCTTTTGGGTGCTCTTTTCCGCTACGGGGTTAAATGTATTAAAAAAAGTTATTATATTTTGATAGATCGGGCATTTTTGGACGCCTTTGGATACCTAATGTGTTTATGATTTTTACTGTTTATTTACATTTATATCAGTTCTAGGGAAAGGGGGGTGATTTGAATTTTTATGATTTTTTTATTATAATTTTTTTTAACTTTTTTAATTATTATTTTTACTATTTTTCAGACTCACTAGGGTACTTTAACCCTAGTTTGTTTGATCGATCCTTCCATTAACGAGACAGCCTTGGGTCTTCGGCAGACCTAATGGCGACGAATCGCCGCTCCCCGATGACATCACGGGGAGTGACGATCCTTGGCAAGATAGTGGCGCCCATGCTCGCGAGTCCTCCCCATGTACCCGCACCCGGCATGTGACGTAATACGTCACGTGGGTAAGGGGTTAATCTGGAACAACTTTCCACCATATTTTTTGTATGGATGTATAAATAAATCTAATTATTTTAATCTTTAATCATAACTTAGACCCTCCAACCCCTTATCATTTTTGTGGCTCTTAGCTTCCAGCTCCAGAGCATCCTTTTTATGGACAAGTTCCCTAGAACTGGACAGCATATTCCAGTTGAGGCCGAACCAGTGCCTTGTATAGTGGTAATATTACATCCCTATCACTAGAGTCCATACCACTTTTGACACACAACAAGATCTTGCTGGCTTTAGAGGAAGCTGATTGACATTGCATGCTGTTATTTAATTTATGATCCACTAGTACCCCCAGGTCCTTCTCAACAAGAGACTCTCCCAGATTTACTCCCACAAGGACATATGTTGCATGTGGATTATTAGCCTCCAGGTGCATAACCTTACATTTATACACATTCAACAGGGCAGCATGGTTGCTGAGTGGGTAGCACTTCTGTCTGGCAGCGCTGGAGTCCTGGGCTTTAGTCACACCCAGGTCAACATCTGCAAAGAGTTGTATGTTCTTTCTGTCTTTTTGTGGGTTTCCTCCGGGTACTCTGGTTTCCTCCCACACTCCAAAACATACTGCTAGGTTGTTTAGATTTTGCCCACTGCACCCCTAGATAAATTATTTGAGGGGTGTAGTTTCCAAAATGGTGTCACCTTTGGGGGTTTTCTATTGTACTGATACTTTACGAGTTCTGCAAGTACTTTGTTGCACTTGAAAACACTTGAGGCCAAAATGATCCACCAAAGACCCAATAGCGCTAATTCCCTTCTGCACATAACTATGCACAGAAACAGCAGTTGACATCCACATTTGAGGTATTTCCTTACTCTGGAAAAACAGTCCACAAATTTTTGACGTGAATTTTTACCTCTAATAGCTCCTAATTGTGTACATTTTAGGCTAAATGAGAATATTTTATTATATAATTGAAATGTAAAAATTTGCACTCCATTTTTGTTTTATTCCTGAGAAAAAAAATTGCAGAAAGGGTTAACAGACTTCCCAAATGATTATTTTAATAGTTTGAGATGTAAAGTTCATACAATTGTGTTACTTGTGGAGGTTTATTGTACACAAGCCTGTTTAAGGCACTTGCAAACTAAATTGGTCACCAAAAAATATAGCTTTTTTAAAGACCCTTGAAAATCTGAGAACTTGTTAATAAAACTATAAATCTTCCACAATTAAATTTTCTACTAAAAACATCTGTAAAAAATAACCAAACGTAAAAAAATCTGGAAATAGAAATATGAGAAATGGCAAAAGTTTTCTACAAAAAGTATTTTGGTATGTCTTTTTTCTAAAAAGTAGAAATTTTGAAAACTGTTAATTGTTTTTTATTTTTACTAAATTGTTGACTTTTTACCACCCAAAAATCTAAACGTTCAGCAAAATGATACTATTAACATAAACTACAATGTGGCACAATAAAACGATCTCAAAATCACTTAGATAAGTTATTAACATAGGAAGAGACGCTGGTCAGATTTAGCTTTTTAACCCCTTAACAAACAGGCTCTTTTTCGTTTTTTCAATCCACACCTTCAAAACTTTTTTTTATTTTTCCATGTAAAGAGCTGTGTGAGGGCTTGTTTTCTGCATAACGAATTGCAATTCCTAGTGACAGTTTTTAATATTTCATGGCGTGTACTGGGAAGCAGGAAAAAAATTCTGAATGCAGCGAAAATGATGTAAAAATTCATTTGTACCATATTGTTGTGGGCTTGTATTTTATGGCTTTAACTGTGCACCATAAATGACAAGTGTACTTTATTCTTTGGATCGGTACAATCACAGGGATACCATGTGTATAGGTTTTACAATGTTTTCATGCATTTACAAAAATTAAAACCTCCTGGCATTAATAACTTTTTCATACTTCAATGTACAGAGCTGTGGGTGGTGTCCTTTTTTGTGACTTTTGACGACTCTTTCTGTACTATACTATTTTAAGGACTGCATGGCCTTTTGATCATTTTCTTAATAGAATTTCTTATGTTTTGCAAAATGGCTAAAAAGTGGCATTTTTTACTTTGGGCACTTTTATTCGTTGCAGGGTTAAACGCTGGGAATAACCATTATTATATTTTGATAGATTGGACCTTCTGGAATGCCTCTAATTCTAACATGTTTACCATTTTTACTGTTACTGTTTATATTTATATCAGTTCTAGGGAAAGGGGGTGATTTGAATTTTTTTTTAATTTATTTTTTACTATTTCATTTTTTTTTATATATTTTTCAGATTCCCTAGGGTACTTTAACCCTAGGTTGTCTGATTGATCCTAACATACACTGCCATACTACAGTATGGCAGTATATGGGTATTTTGCACATCATCTATTACAATGTGCAAATCGCACATTGCAATAGATGGCCTAAAACATGACAGCCCAGGTGTGTGCCCTTTGTGTGACCTGAGGCTATCGTGGCAACAGATCACCGCACCATGATGATGTCACGGGGAGCATTGATCCGAGCCAAGATGGCTCTTTAATGCCACCAGCAGCTTTACAGGTGGCAATCAAGGGGTTAAAACCTGCAGGTGTTAGTGACACATTTACGCTTTTGGGTGCTCTTTTCCGCTACGGGGTTAAATGTATTAAAAAAAATTATTATATTTTGATAGTTCTGGCATTTTTGTGCGCCTTTGGATACCTAATGTGTTTATGATTTTTACTGTTTATTTACATTTATATCAGTTCTAGAGAAAGGGGGGTGATTTGAATTTTTATGGTTTTTTTATTATAATTTTTTTTTTACTTTTTTAATCATTATTTTTACTATTTTTCAGACTCACTATGGTACTTTAACCCTAGTTTGTTTGATTGATCCTTCCATTAACGAGACAGCCTTGGGTCTTCGGCAGACCTAATGGCGACGAATCGCCGCTCCCCGATGACATCACGGGGAGTGACGATCCTTGGCAAGATAGTGGCGCCCATGCTCGTGAGTCCTCTCCATGTACCCGCACCCGGCATGTGACGTAATACGTCGCGTCGGTAAGGGGTTAATCTGGAACAACTTTCCACCATATTTTTTGTATGGATGTTTATAAATAAATCTAATTATTTTAATTTTTCCTCATAACTGAGACCCTCCACCCCCTTATCATTTTTTTGGCTCTTCGTTTCCAGCTCCAATACATCAGTATTGCAGAATATTATCATGAAGAAGCAATCAGATGATTGCTTCTTCATGTCCCATGGTATGAAAGTGAAAAAGTTAAAAAAAAAAAGTTATTCAATAAAGAAATAAAGTCATAAATCACTAAAAATGCCCCAAACCCCCAAAACATATAAAGAGACATATAACTCAAAAAAAGTCTAAATCATAACACAAACCCCACATATATAGTATCACCGCGTCCGTAACAACCCGTAGTTTACAGGTGGCAATCAAGGGGTTAAAACCTGCAGGTGTTAGTGACAGTGTTTGCTGCATTTTCCACTACCAGACTAGGAACGTCCAAATGCAGTAAGGGGTTAAGGAATCAGCTCATTTTGACCTTAAGGACGGGGCCCGAATTTTTAAATCTGCCATGTATCACTGTATGCTACTATAACAATTTTCACACGCTATGTGGCATTTGCTGAGCCTATAAAATACCAGAACAAGAGAAACCCCTAAAATCTGACCCTTAAAACTAAACCCCTCAAGGAATATAGTAGCATTATATTGGGGTGTCTATACCCCATTGATTATATTTTATTAACTTTCTTGGTGGGAATGCAAAAAAAAAAAATCTATTCTGATACAGATTTTTTTTTTTACTTTTATTTTTTGTTTTATAAACCATATGGCATAGATATCATGTTATTTATGGTCTATGGGTCAGTATGATTATGAGGAAATCCCATTTACAAAGCTTTTTTATGTGTGAATGATTTTTCAGAATAAAAATGCATTTGGAGAGAAAAATTTACTTGCTTCAAATGTGGCGTAACATTTAGAATTTTTTGCTGATTGAACTGTATTAGTGTTTAATTTTTGCAGAATGAGTTTAACTTAACTTAAAGTATCGTTGTGATGTAAATGTGACATTTTAATCACTCATTTTTTATTGCTTTTTTGTTTGGAGGCATATGCAAAAATCCAAATTTTTGGCAGGCATTTCATTTTTTTTACGGTATTCACCGTACAGGTTAAGTAATGATTTTATTTTATTGTACTGGTTGTTCAAATGAGGCAATACCATATATGTGTGGATTGTTTGCAAATTTTCAATGTGGGAGTTTTATCATTTTTTTTAATATATGTAAAAAATTTTATCACTTTTTTTACATTTTTTTTACTGTCCCATTTTGGACTTGAACAAGCGATCAAACACGCTTGTTCAAACTAATACCCTGCAATACTAACGTGTGGTGGTATATTAGAGTAGTCAGGCTATGCAGATGCATATGTCCAGGTGGGTGAACTAGACGCCGACCTAGACGTACATTTTCATCCAGGGTCATTAAGCAGTTAAAAAGAAAAGGATGAGTCTTAATGTACAACTTGGCTGGGTCCTGAAGGGGATAATAAAGCCGAACCATTTCACTCATTTTGTATTAGATATTGGAAAAAACACAGACCATTGTACGTTATGGCTAAATGATCTCCACATCATCATCATTGCAATAACAATGTAAAATCGTTCCAAATCACATGAGTAAGCAACAACAGCAAAGAAAGGTACTACAGTTTAATGTACTCTCAATTGGGCTGCCTTGAAGGCCATCATCTTATTTTGATTGCCTCACAAATCACAACTTCGAAAAGTTCTGGAGACAAAAATGAAAGACCATTAATCTCAAGGAGCTGCAGGTTTAGAGAGACAGTACCACAATTATTAAAGGCAGATTTCTAGAAAGTTTCAGTGTTCACAAAACAGACAGTGCTTGGCAACTTGAGTATATACACAGCTCCTAATACAGAGCAAGGATAGATATGTAAAGAATAGTTACAATACACATATTTCCAATGATATTCCGACTGCAAGACGTTAATCTTGAATGGTCACTTAATTTTTTGCCATCTAAGCAGTATTCCGTAGTGTACGTTGTCAGTTGCCAGTAATGAATTGCTACACGAATACATACTGTACTATAAAAGGTAAGTAGGCATAGAAATCAGTGTGGGGATGTATCGCTATTCTGTACCACTAGCTGGGGTTTGTTTTTTGTCACTATTAAGGTGCAAGTTCAAATTGTCAGGGTATAAAGAATTACCATCACAATGCAAGTAAAGAAATGCACTGCATTGGCATTCGGCTAAAAAGTTGCACAGTAGTGGAGTGCATCTGAAAAAGTGCATGGCAATGAAGTGCATCTGAAAAGGTGCATGTTGCGGCTGTGAGCCTGAAAACTTGCACAAGACAGCCAAAAAGCTAGACAGAAAAATGATATATTCCCCGCTAGTGAATACGAATACCAAAGGAAACGTATTTCATATACATCTCAATTCATCAGTGAGAAGTTTTTCATGTGGCCACTGAATGCGGTTATGGCACTGAACTAGTAACTTTACTGTAGCACAGTGACACTTGCATCAGTTTCTATTGAACCTTTATGACATGGTATTACAGCAGTTTTAACATATTCATACTAACTGACCAGGTTTTCTGTTTTGTCCAACAGAAAAGTAGCCTTTTCTACTGGTTTACACTAGGCCACAGTCCTAGTAATGGGTGTAAGCCGTGTTTTGCGTTAAAAAAAAAAAAAGATTTTTTTTTAGAAAATATATTTATTTAAAATAACACCCTTGTCATCCATTTTGTTTAAAATAATTATCCAGGCCATGGATGTAGTCCACCAAATCAGGTGGAGTCTGCATCATTGACACACACACTGACATATATATATATATACACCCAGGCAAAAGTCTGCTATGGGGCCCACTCATTCCTAGTTACGCCACTGGGCACACACACACACAGCACATACACTTACACCGGACATACACACAAAGCCCATACACACACACACAGCACATACACTCACAAGGCACACACACAGCATGCACACACACAATATGCACAACAGTACATACACGCATACAGCACATACATGTACACAGCACATACACGTACACAGCATATTCATACACTCACAGGGCACACACACAACACGCACACACACCATATACACAACACAGCACATACACACACACAGCGGAGGATCGGGCGGGTGCTCAGGAGTCCGTGCCTTTGGGTGGACGGGGCATCCAGGAGTCGGTCGGCTGTGTCGTTCCGTGGGGGGGGACAGGGAAAGTGGAGAGATAGGGGAAGGGCGGCCAGCATTGTAAGCGGGGAGAAGGGAGAGTGGCCGGCTGTGGCGCTGGCCTGTGGGGGAGGACGGCTGGCTGTACAGTCAGGAAGGAGGGTTGTGTGGGCAGGAGGGAGGGTGGCTTGGCAGGCGTATGGTCTGGGTGGGCAGGTCGGCCTCGGATGGGATGGGCAAGCCGGGAGGATGGGTGGGCGGGAACAAATGACATTGCTGGCCGCAGATGGGATAGGCGGGCGGCCACAGTTGGTGAAGTCGGGCTCCTGTGCCATGCGGCTACGGCTGCTCTTACACCTCGGACTGCGGGTCCCCGACCTGCTTACGCCACTGCTTTCCTGTTGCAGCTCAGCTCTGATTCCAAATGCCAGCACATACAACGAACGTGGGACACAGAGCAGAGGGGGAGATGGAGGCGAGAAGTAGCTGCAGTGTCATGCATAGAGAAGAAGAGGAACCAGGAAAGGAGAGGATTTATTTTATTTGTATGATCTGGGGGTCTCCAGTATAAGTAGTTTTATGCATTGGGGTCTCCAATATTATCATCTGCTATCGGGTCTTCAGTATTTGGTAAATAGTAAATGAGGTTAGAAAAAGATATAAATCAATCAAGTCCAACCTATTAATTCTACATTATAGTGTTGATATAGAGGAAAGCATAATCCCTGCAAGGCTGATATCAATTTTCCCAAATTCCCAACCCCCTAATATGTTTGCTCTGGGAGTCTCTAGTATTAGTAGTTTTATGCTCTGGGGGTCTCCAGTATTATTATCTACTATAGGGTCATCAGTATTTGTCTGTTCTATGGGTCTCCAGTATTATTATTGTCTACTCTGGGGGTCTCTCCATTATTCAAGTCTGTACTGGGGTCTCTAGTATTATTGTTTGCTCTAAATGCAATATTTGCTTTCTTGGGTGATATTTATTGCTGTACTGTTGTATTTATAATTTCTGGGTTGGCATTTTGTGTTGACATTCTTACTGAAATTCTTGTGCCACATGTGCCACAATTCTCTCCAACATGCACCACAATTGTGTCTGTGCCATAACTCTGCAGCATGAACAAAGTGCATCAAGAAAAGAAATGGTAGCATTCTGTAGGAGCAGTGCAGGGGGCGCCAGATTCATGAAGAACGTGCACCCTGCACACTTCACAGGCAAACTGCACATAATTTAGTTAAAACTGTTTTTGATAAATGCGGATCATAGCTTTTATTGCTGGTCCTAGGGGGGAACACTTTCCAAAGCGCCAGTAATGGAAGAAGTTTCTCCATACGAGACTATGCGAATTGTAGGACGGAAGGAGCTGTCTATATGCTGACATGCCCATGTCCTCTCAATTATGTGGGCAAAACCTATCGCCCCATTAAAGTTAGGATTCAAGAGCATGCTGGGGACATTAGAAATCAACGGACTACTACAGTGGCTAGACATTTTGCAATCCAAGTCATAGAAAAAGTGAGACCACCCAAACGGGGGGGGGGGGGGGCAACTGGGACAGGCTCATCCAACAAAAGGAGACCAAATGGATCTTCACCCTGGACACAGTTGACCCCAAGGGACTTAACGAAAGCATGTCTTTCGTTAGCTTTCTATGACCAACTTAGTTCTCTGCTACAGTAATATAACCTTTCTGGGAGGAGTATCCCCTCCCTCCCCCTGATCGTCTTTAAAAATCCGTGTCTCTACATCTTATTTCCCCTGTCTCTACCTTCTCTCTCTGAATGTCCATATCCCGTTGTTATTCATCCCCCCACTAAAAAATCATAAATGTTCCTCAACGATGATAAATATCTGGAATTTCCAACGGTTGGATGACTCCTCCTACCAGTACTCTTGCTGTCCCAGCTTATCTCCTGCTTATCCTTTATTTTATTTTATCTATCCATGTCTTTGTGAATGGGTGTACGCAATACTTACCGGCCTGGTACACTTAAAGACGAGTGTATTTTTAATTTCCTCTTGTCATCCTGCACCCCTCCCCTTCTGCCCGCATTAACTAGGCAGGATTGGTCCCTCATCTGTGTGTATATTCTTTTGCCCCCGAGCAGCCAATGGGAGTTTTTGTCGCGCGATCGGGGCGGTCCCTTTGACCTTCACTCTGACGCGCGACCACATGACCGGACTTGGCCCCACCTCCGATCATGTGATCGGAGGCGTTCTCGGCTCCCGGTCTCTCCATTGGCCGCAACGTCAAATGACAACAAGGGGGCGTACTAATGCGGGGAGGCCCGTTCCCCTGGGTGCACCCGCATTGGTTAGTGACCAATCTGTGATGTCACCAGGGAGGTAGGGGTTTAAGCATTAAATATCCGGCGTTCCCCGCGGGCGATTGCCGTTGATATCATAGCGGGGACACGCTATCTATATGTGTCAGACCTACCATGTGGTCAACCACATAACTGCATCTACAATATGTGGATGAATATGTTGATCACAATATCCACTATCAGATCCCTGATGAATGTTATCAGGAAACACGTCGGATCGCAACAGTATCTAGAGGAGTGCTAGCATAGACAGAGACTGTATCATATAGCCTAGCGGTTTGAGTGCTTGATCTAGGCACCAGCATTAGAAAAGGTTAGGGTCTCTGTCTCATTGTATTGCTGTAAAAGCCTCCCAGCAATATCTGTTAGATCCTAGCAGTTCTCGACTCTCATTAGTTTGTTGTTAGGGTCGTAGCTCCCCTTTTTTAACATTTATATAGTTTAGGATTGTGTATCATTTTATCTTTATATACAATAAAGGTTATGTTTTATTACCAGATATAATCTCGTGACCCCCACAGTGAATTTGTTTTATTTACAGTTTTATTTTTACATGTCAAAATTCTAAAAATTGCTCTGGCCAATAACACAACTAAATTTCCTGAGACGCCTATCAATGAAAGGTTAAATAAAATCTACTACGTAACATGTCCTTTTTGTGATAGACCTTTTGCACTGAAGCTTCGTCACTGTGAACACCAAGATCTTCTGGGTTAATCTGAAAATAACTGAAAACATGTATTTTTTTTCAGCTGCAAAGACTTTAATGGAGATGTTGGGGATTCTCCAGAAAAAAAAAAGCTTGTCTTTTTAGTTGTTGGCTTCACTTGTCTATAAACCAATAGTCTGCAATGAAAATCTATTTCAATTAATTTGCCACAACAAGAAGACTTAAGTTCTTTCTCTTTGCACAATTTTGACGAAGCAGAAATCCCATCTGAGTATTAATGGTGAAGTCTATTAATAATAATAATGTATTTTTGTGGGTAATGATCCATTGTTAAACAGAAAAACCAGGAAATACTACCTTATGGCAATGACTGGGGTTAAGCTGTGTAATGTTAGATCTTTATCTCCCAAGGGAGTTTTCTATGGAAGTGAAAGTCACAGTGTCAATTGTTCATCATAAGCTTTGAGAATTGCATCAAATAAAATTATAGTGGCATTTATGTCGGCATACTTCCACACAACCTGCTCTGAAAAGCAGCACAATGTCGCACAGCTGTGCTTATAACAATTCACTATTACAATATTTGGTTGTAGGAAGATGACGAATTCTTGCAGCAGTCGTTTATTGATTTGCTAGCATTTTACTTTTGTATGTGTATTCGAGCCTGGAAATGACTCAGAAAATGTTGATTCAAAGTTGGACATCTGTATTCCAGAATAAAAGAACCAGTGATGCCTGATTCTGAGTCACTGAACCACAACTGCTAATTTTCTTTAATTTGGTGCTTTACATGCAAATTATTCTGTGGATGTTGCAGATTTTAACTGCAAATGCAAAAATGAAGACATTTAAAAACAAATAGCAAAGAATTGTGCAAACCCAACAGTAAGGTGAGCCAGCTCTGTGCTTGGTAATAAACCCATCTGTAAGCCATTCAACTCCAGAAAACATAAGCAAGGTCCAAAATACACTAAGCCATCTGTTGGGCAAATCTGAAATGCACTAATTTAGCGCTGCAGTAAAGTAAATGCACTGACAGCACTCACATCCCGCAATGTAATGGGAATCTGTCATTTGTTTATGCTGTCCTTTCTGTAGTAATGACAGAGACTTTGATTTCGGCCCTGCGCTGCTACATGAGCCACGGCTCTAGCAGGACAACACTGGGGGGAATCTATTAAGGCTGGAGTTTTGAACACCAGTCTTAACACTGGGGGGAATCTATTAAGGCTGGAGTTTTGAACACCAGTCTTAATATCCCATAATTACGGAGAAAGACGGAGAAAGCATAGTATATTCCCCCCTCCCATAATTACGGAGAAAGACGGAGAAAGCATAGTATATTCCCCCCACTGTTCTTTGTGAACTTTTAAAATTGTTTATTCATTAATGACTCTTATTTCTTTGTGAACTTTTAAAATTGTTTATTCATTAATGACTCTTATCCTCTGATCTCCAGATAGAAAATAAGGGTCTGATTACTGGAATCCCCAAAGACTTTAAGAAGAGAGGTCCTCAAGCTCTCCATGTGATTTTGATGCGATACACAGAGGTGAATACTGCGGTGATTACTCATGCAAACAACTACTGTGTTAAAAAGGCTCAATCGGGGGACCTCCATAAGAGTTTCCAGAAGCCAGACTTCTGCATTTAGATTTATGGTTTGGCTAACAAAAAAATGTTATGGGTAAGAAAAAACTCCTTTAAGAGAAAAAACACATGGGATGCAAGCGCTGCATAAAGTCTAAAGCAGCCATAACATAGCAACTCTAGTCCCACTGAGAGCAGCGTTTTAATGAAGGTGCTTGTAGTGGAGTCCTCCCTTTTCATTGCAAAAGCTGATATCTGTATGTCCCATCATAAAGAGAGAGCATGTGGCTGGGATCATTTTTCATCCAAGAACAGTACAATGACCAACCAAACAGTAACTTCAGTAATTGTATGCCAATCGTGAACTCGAACATTGCATTCTTGAAATGATAAGGACATAGTTGAACACACTAGCAACCCATGTACTGATATGTTGTGACTGACGTTCAAGTAAGGTTGTCAGATCCACTTAAAGAAAGATTGATTGGAATACAGTTCATACATGTACAGTACAGCACATAAATTTTACATCCCTCTCAAAAAAAATGTAATATAAAATTTGACATATAAAACAAAAAATGTTACTCTTCAATTATAATTAAACTGGATGTATAGTAAGGAAAAATTATCTAACCATTTTTAACATCTTTACTTAATGACTGCTATAATATGATTGCTAAGTCATTTGGGTCATACTAAAGTTTTCCAAGGGCAGATTGGATCTTGAATTTGCTCTTCTCGACATGTAAGCATTTTGTCCTAAGTAATTCATCATATCCACTTAAGTTCACATTTAGTTTTATCTGTATATTATCTAGTAGCCTCAGTGGTTAGGTAATGGTTGCATATCTGGTCTTCTAATACCATATTCTAATTTAGTATCTATATATATTATATTAATACCATATATTCTAATAATATATGTTTAGTTTTAGCTCTATGACTTTCTAACAGAGAGATCATGTTGAAAAAATGTTATGTCAGATCTGTCTATTCTCTGTAAATTCATCCATCATAGTAATAATAAGTATTACATAAACCTTCTCCACAGTCTCTCTCTCTCCAATAAGAATCTTGTATTCATTGTGTCACATGAAGCCTGAGATGTGCAATCATTTAGTTTATGCCTAACAGTGTTTGAAAAGTCATATTCTTGCCCACCTGTCCAACCATAATGGAAGGCTTCACAGCAATAACATGTTTCTTTTAAAAAACAACATTATACAGTGTCAAGGTAATTACGTGGCTCATCTTTATCTGTCAAGGCACTTCAGCAGTAAAATTTTTCTTTATGATTGTGTTCTCTACATAAGAGGGAAGGTGGCCAGAATGCACCACAAGCTCTTCTTGATAACCAGTTACTAGGTAGCTAAGCTACTAAGAAATATTGGCACCTTCCTGTCTTCACCTTTCTTTTCTAGTGTTCTTCTTCTTTACTTTTTACCTAATCTTCAATTATCATCACATCAAGTCTCCACTCCATCTCTTTGATCTCTTGTCCACAAATATTATTTTCATACAAGTGCTGCCCAAGTCTATAACTAACCTATTGTGTTATGCACACATCAGATGTTTTTCACATCTGTGATGTTTGTTGATCCGGTTCTATCATAGGAAAACGCAGCATGTACTATACTTTGTTCTGAATCATGTGTGAAAGTTGTCGATTGAATGGCCCACATTTACTAACATGATTGCAACTCGGCCTTTGCACATTCTTTTCAGTGCTAACTGCTTGTACTTAAGAATTTAAGTATTTAAGAAGAGCCCACGCCATACATGTTGCATTCAACTCTTTTGTGTGGCAGCTGCCCTATTGTTCATGTAACACAAATTTCTGCACTAAAGGGGGCGTTCCAGTGCTCACATTCATCATGCAAAGTCCGACAGAAGTGTGTTGCACACCCCATGTAAAAGGTGCACCAAAAAAAAGTGGTGCACTCTGTTGTAGCAATACAGAGAGAGCCAGATTCATGAAAAACGGGCGCCACAATTCATGAATCCAGAGCACTCTGCTCACTACACAGACAAACTGCACATGTAAATGTGAGCCATTGAGTGCGTGAAAAAAAAGGCCAACACTAGGATGCTAGTGGGGTCAGTTTTTCATGCACATGTTTGAAGGAGGAAGCACAGATTGAATGTTCTTTTCCAACAAGGCAGCCTATCATCCAAGCCCAGGGCATCGTCTATGCCCATCTGGGTACTTCAGAGACACATTGATATACTTTATCTGGATGCCCCATTCTTTAGCAAAATGTAGAAATGGCAGCAAAATAAGTGTTTTGATTTAAAGCTGTAGAAAACTATTTTAATAAGATTTTATAAGGTTTAGTTAATCATCCAAATTCAGGCACTAAGAGCTGTGCTGTACACTGGAGAATATGAGGCTGCTAGATATATCTGTATGAATTTGAATATTTGCTACTGGCATTGGCAAAGTGATGAAAGATACCCTATAAATAGCACAATTTATTGATTACAATAATCAGCGATAGAGACATGATTTTCGAGGTGTAGCAATTATGTAAATGAAATACAGCTTAGTTTCAACTACATGGCAGTGAGCATGGTTATATTTGCTTTATTTGCTGGCTACATGGTTGGAAAAATACATTTAAAACAGAAACACACATTTCTACACTGAATCACAGTGGCAATGTTTCCTTGCTGAGCAGCTCCTGTCATACATTTTTTTACATTATCTTTGATTTTTGATGTACCGGAGCTTACAGTCGTTTTTCTTTAGTGCACATGTATAAATAATATAAGTATGGAAAGCACATGCTAGCAGATTAGTGGTTCTAATTTTTGAAGCTAACATAGGCTATATGTTATTTGGGCATTGCTTGGTACATTATTACAGCTTCTGCAAATGACAATATTGTTTGGATTTATACATTTTATCACAGGGATGTGAGGTATTGAGGTAGTTAAACACTTCCCTAGAATGGAACACCACTTGTAGAGTTCTCCCCATGGGAATAATTGGTTTTAAGAGGTTTTCAAGGATAATGAAATTGATGACCTTTTCACAAGACAGACTATCAATATCAGTTCGGTAGATGTCTAACACTCTGAAACTTCACCAATCAGCTGATACCCGCAGCTTCCTGATGCCATTACAATGGCAGGGAATGGAGCGTGATGCCCAGCTTCCTTCACAGTATAGTGGTTGGTACTAAGAACAGCAGCTCAGCTACGATTCACTTGTGTAAAAGCTCAGCTTCAAGATTCCTGGATTTAGCCTCAATTTCATTATACAGTAGTTTTAAATAATCGAACACAGGGACCAGAACATGTTATAATTTGATTACTTGCAAAATACGCTGTCAGTGTTACTGAAAGCTTATTAGAACCTGTCCTGGGACCTTCATTGGGCCCAAGCTGTCCTTGATTGCAGACGGCACCGTGTGATCACGCTAAGGACTTACCTCTATTATGCAACTTATTTTGATGCTGTGGTTGCTATGACTGAAACACCTTAACTGCAAACCACATGTTTGACTCTCCTAACCGTCTCTCTGCACCCTGTTAGCATTGTACTAGTAACAGGTAGGGAGCCAGGTAGGCTAAATTGAATAGTGGATAGATTGGATCAGGCTATTACGACGTGAATAGTAAACACAGTGGAGCCAAGCAGTGAAGTATTTGAGGAGGTAATGCAAGGGTTAGCAATAAAGATGAGCGAGCACTAAAATGCTCAAGTGCTCATTACTCGGGTCAAACTTTTCCCGATGCTCGAGTGCTCGTATCGAATAATGAGCCCCATTGAAGTCAATGGGAGACTCAAGCATTTTTCACTAAAAGAACACATTGAAAGAACACTAAAGAAGAACACATTGCAGATGTTTTCACTGAAAGAACACATTGAAAGAACACATGGTGAAAACACATTGCAGATGTTCTGCAAATATGCTAACTTATCGGAAGACGAGTGCGCCGAACGGTGTTCTTCACAATAGTATATGAAGAACAATATGTGTGAAGAACACATTGCAGATGTTTCCATACATTTGCAATGTGTTCTTTACACATAATGTTCTTCACATACTATTGTGAAGAACACAGTTCGGCACTCGTGTCTTCCGATAAGTGAGCAGATGTTTGGAACATCTGCAATGTGTTCTTCACTGGGTTCTTTCTATGCTCGGGCTGGGCTGTGATGTGATCAGGGTTGGACTGCTGGTTCTGCTCCAGCCCGCTCCGCTCCAGCGTCCACTTCAGCCCCCGCTCCTCTCCTCCATGCCCACTCCGTTTCGCTCCAGTCCCCGCTCCGCTCCTCCATGCCCGCTTCAGTCACGCTCCGCTCCTCCATGCCCGCTCCAGCCCCACTCCGCTCCTCCATGCCCGCTCTGCCATGCCCGCTATAGCCCCGCTCAGCTTCTCCATGCCCGCTCCAGCCCCCGCTCTGCTCCTCCATGCCCACTCCAGCCCCGCTCCGCTCCTCAATGCCCACTCCACTCCTCTATGCCCGCTCTAGCCCCCGCTCCCCTTCAGCCTCCGCTCCATGATGCCCGCTCCGTTTCGCTCCAGCCCCCGCTCCTCCACCGTTCGGCACTCGTGTCTTCGGCTAAGTTAGCAGATGTTCGGAAGATCTGCAATGTGTTCTTCACTGTGTTCTTTCACTGTGTTCTTCACTTAATTGATCCTGTGTTCACTGCGTTCACATTTTAATTGTATTCTTCACTGTTCTTCACTGTCTTTTCTCTATTAAATGCTCGATCTCGAGCAGGGGAAATACTTGTCTGAGCAACAAGTACTCTAATGCTCGGACGAGTATACTCGCTCATCTCTAGTTAGCAACTTTCAACATTGCAACTGTTCTTAGCAATTCCCAACATGCTTCCTTCATGATAAATGCAGCTTTAAGAATGGTTCATCTGGTGTGCTGACCACTGAAATTGTACTTTAGAGTTAGATAAGTCATTACTGTTTCTTCATGTAAAGTTCTGTATAGTCGGCCTTTTGGTAGTTATTATATTGTGGGTTGCTGCAATTATTGTACTGTCTATGCAATTGTAAATGACATTTAGAATCTGTAAATTCAGTCTATAAGAATCTCTATCAAGGGTGAGAGAGTTTTACATTGCTAACATTAATTCAAAACACTGAAAAAACTATCTTGCTTAAACACATAAAAGTTGATAACCAGAATTAAAAAAATAGTTTCTAAAACAGTACCACATGGTATCTGATTTACATATCAGTACCATACATATAATTGAGGCAGAGCAGCAATACCAGATGAACCCCTTAGACAAGAGTGGCACACATTAGAAACAGAAAACATAATTCTTCATCTATCCTTAAAACCCATTGAAAGGGAACCTGTCACCAGTCCTGACCTCACATCTGCACTGAAAAAATGTCTTTCTGTCTTTGCTATATTTCATTACAATGGTTTGCATGCATTTAAAAAAAACAACTCATGACTTGTCTGTGCTGCAGACTCTTCAGCTCTTAGCCCCCACATCCTTTGCTCCTGTACAGCTACACCCACCCCCTCCCCCCACTGATGTCAGCTCAACAGGCTGTAAGCTCTGTTCCTTTGCAGGAGTACAAAGGTGGGGGCTGAGAGCTGAGGAGCAGTGGTGTAACTTGAAGTTGACGGGCCCCATTGCAAAGTCTGTACCAGGCCCCCTAAGATAATCTATGGTTTATAATACTAGTCTCCCCATATGGGAAAGTAGCAGCTTTATGCCCCCCTAAGCCTCTTGGGCCCGGTTGCGACCGCACCCTGTGCACCCCCTCAAGTTACGCCCCTGCTGAGGAGTGTGGAGCACACACAAGTCACATGTTGTTTTTTAAATGTATGCAAGCCAAAGCCAACCCCTGGGAGAAGGATTTTGTCAGGTAGCCAGGTAAGTTAAAATACACAATTATATTGTAATGCAAACGCTTAGAGAAAGTAGAAAGGCAGTGCAGGTGTGATGGGTTTCTGTAGCCTGTATTATTTGAAAATGAGGTCACTGCTGACAGGTTCCCTTTAAAAATATTTATACTTGTTTCTATGTATGTATAGAATTCATAATGATATGATCTGTTTCTTCACTACTATACTATAATTTGAAGACAATGAGGTTATTTATCATTGGTTTTCCTGGGGTTTTATTTTGCAAAAAAATGCTCCAAGAAGTTGCATTGAGGTTTGTTGACACTTTTCACTGCTAAAAAGTCCTGCAAGGCTATTTGAACCTTTTCATTAACCCCTTCAAGCTATGAAGGGTGTATGAAGAGGGCTCACAGGCTAAGCCCTCTTCATACAGAGATGGGCTTTAATGCCCATTGCAGCAAAGACCCATTGCTAACACCCGTGGTTAGTGCTTGCACCGATCGCAGGTGTTAACCTTTTCTTTGCCGCTGGCAAAGTCGCCGGCGGCACTGGAAGCATGGCGGCGCATGGGTGCCGCCATCTTACTTCCGATCGTCGCTCCCCCGATCGACGCTCACCCGGGGCTGAATGGCTTCTGCAGATCCATTACAATGAGCCAGTGGCTCATATACTGCGATACAGTTGTATTGCAGTATATGATAGGAAGGATCTGACTATCTAGGGTTAACGTACCCTAGATGGTCTAAGAAATAGTGAAAAAAAAAAGTTTAAAAAATGTAAAAAAAAATAATAAAATATTAAAAGTTTAAATCACCCCCCTTTCCACTTCCTAGAAACTGATATAAAAACATAATAAACAGTAAAAATTACAGACACATTAGGGGATCGCTGAATCCCAAAATTTCTCCGATCTATCAAATAAAAAACGGTATTGGGCGCGGTGACCTCCGAGACGGAAAGGTGTCACCCACAAATGTTCCGGAATAGCGATCTTTTACATCATCTTTATTATACATAATACAAATTAGCAAAATGTGGGCACCAGTCCTCGACAACATGGTTAGCAGATGAAAACGTCGGCTATTGTTGAAAAATATTAATGCACACAGCTCCGTATCTCGCATAGTAAGTTTAGTAGCAGTAAGAATGCATTGGCTAAAAATAATTTTTGTTCTTTTTTGTCACACATGCGTTAATTTTTGAAAAATGTATGTAAAATGCAATAAAACCTGTACTACTTTGGTATTATACAACCGATCGTATTACCGAACCAAAGACTAATAGAGTGTTAATGGTGTGTGGAGCGCGAGTGAAAATCGTTTAAAAAACTGAGCCACCATGAAACTTACGCACCACACTGTTTTTTTGTTGTTTCCAATTTTTCCACATTGTAATTTTTTTTTAACGGCTCCCACTACCCATGCTGGGAATAATAAATAACATCACCGGAATGGAAATTTGTTACGCACAAAATAAGCGCCCACACATCCCTGTAACACTTGAAAAAATAAAAAAGTTATGATTTTTAAAATGGAGAGCGAGAAATGAGCGAAATAACCCTGCGTCCTCAGGGTTCATTCTGGGAGTAAACAAAGAACTACGTGAAAGCGCAATAACACTACACAGCCAGATTCTGACTTGAGACTTTGTGCAGACATTTTTGGGACATTTTGAAAAAGAAAATCCGAGTAAGAGATTATTAAAGGCCAACGAACACTTACTGAATTTCATGATAAGTTGAGCTCCCAACAGTGACTCCGACATTGCCTCCAAGGCAGCTTGCCCTCATGCTAAATCAACCCCAGTACGGTCGTTCTTTAGTAACGATTTTTTGACCTACCTTGTTCAGGATCGTTAGCACAAAACCCTACTGTTAACGGAGATTATCTACCATTGGAAGAGTCCAGACGCGCCACGCCCCTAGTGGTTCAAGCTGGAGATCCCCTAGCTAACATCCAAAGGAACGCAGTCAGCACTCCCATCATGGAAGTGCAAAGATGGGTGTGTTTTATGGCAGGTTCATTTCAGTTGCGTTTTGGTGTGATGTAAGTGGCTGTCCTTTTGCTATGATTACCAAAAATATCTAATCTATCATTTCAAAACATCTCCAGTACTGTACTGTTAAGGGGTCCATTTCAACCTGTGCAAGTCATATCATTGTGTTTTCATATTAGGATAGATTTGCTAGATGTACCCAGTTAACGAGCCCTAAACACAAATGTCCATCTAACTGGGACCGTCAACCTGTCCACGTTGACAGCAGTGGCAGCGCATGGCCGTAAGCAAAAAGTTGGGCTTCCGTGGGTACTCTGAATATGATAGCTGTGACTACAGCTGTTGTTTCAGTCCTTTGGCTGCGGTCAAACATGACCCAGGCCTTCTAGGGCTTCTATGTGTGGCCCCCAGCACGATCACCCCGCCCTGCCATCAGTTTCAGCTGGGTTCTGGTCATCTTTAATGGCACACCCCAGGGTCCGTTACACTGGCCTAGCTGCCTGCAGCAGAAAAATATACATTGTACATTGTTGGGGGGGACGCGACATTACTGAAATAACAAAGGTTGGGGATGCACTACCTGGACCATAAATACGTGCACAATCCTTTTGAATGTTGGGGTTTCACCAACAAACCAATAAATCTTGGAGCAGATAAACAAAAAAATGCACTGCATGAGAGTGGAACTGTGATAAACAACATGAAATACATGAATTAATAAAATAATTTAACATATAATCTGTCTTGGGTGTGTCTTTAGGTGTCTTGGGTTGGCTCCTGCAACCCATGTCCCGGGGTCTCACCCGTGTAACCCATCCCTGTTGCCCACGACGGCTGGGCGGGGCCGCCCGTTAACTTACCTTCCCGCAGTCCTATGATTGGTTCCCTGGTGTTAAGTTGCGTGCGTCCCCGCTCCCCCCAATCCTCTACGGGCGAGGCGTGGCCGCAGCTCCTCTGAAATTTAAAGGCCCAGACCGAACCGTCTAATTGCCACTGGTCATTCGTGTACCGATAATAAAGACACTGCTACTTACTGTCCCCCCTGCGCGGATCTCTTCATGTCTTATGCCTCTGAGAACGCGTTCCAAAACGTTTACTCTCATTGGGATACCTCCTCCTACGGCTCCTTACCGCCATTACTCTGGCCATGACCCTGACCTTCGCTGCTACCTATCCCCCCAGACTCCGGGTCCTGTCTTCTGCCTGTCCCCACCTTCTGTCTGAAACAACTACCTATGAATTTGGCTTGCTGGATCTGTACCGTCCCTTGGATTGCCAACAGCAACAAAGTCGCGCCTGGTGGAGAACATGGTGGCCTATCCCGTCGCAGCAAGTCACACCGCTTTGAGACAGCTCTGGGTGTAAAGGCCGGCGCTCAGGCTAGATACGTCTCCCAGGGTGTTGGCTTATGTCATCCGCTCCAGGTGGTCCAGCTACTCCTGACCCTGACCGGAACCATGTATAGCAAAGATATCCCTTGCAAAGCATCTAAACTGCTATGCGGGCACCCTTAATAAGGGCTTGTGCCATTTTCTGTCTGTTGAGCCTCAATTATGCTCAGTGTTACACTGACATCTTGTGCACCAGACCGGACGGCTAGTCGCAGACTCTGGCTTTCTAAGTCCCAGGCAAATATGGTCCTTGCCAACCCATTTTTGGAACGACCCCATCCTTGATCCGGCCACGCCCTTAATTTATCTCAAGATTATTTAACACCATTCGTTGCTGTCTTCACACGAACATCTATAGCCGCTTTTGAAGAAACAAGGTTTTAAAAATTTCCCCCCCTGGGGTTTTCTCCCCCTTTTGCCCCTGATGAGCCAATTTTGAAGAGGCGAAACATGACATGGTAGGGTTCTAATACCAGATGACCCTGCAGCTACACACTTTTTTAACTGACCATTGCCATTACTATGACAGCAGTGCAGGAGCCTGGCAGTATGCAAAAGTTGGGCTTCCGTGGTAACGTCTGAGATTATGATAGCTGTGATCCCAGCTGTTTAGCCCTTTCAGCGTTGCGGTCAAACATGACCATGGCGCCTATAGGGCTTCTATGTGTGCCCCCATCACGATCGCCCACCCTGCATCAGTTTCAGTGGGTTCTGGTCATCTTTATGGCAGCCCCAGGGTCCGGACATGGACACCTTAGCTGCCTGCAGCAGAATAATTACATTGTGACATTGCGACGCGATATTACTGAAATAACTAGCTTGGGGATGCACTACCACTATGGACACATAAATAGCGTGCACTCATTTTGAATGTTAGGGTTTCACCAACAAAAAATAAATCTTGGAGCATATAAATCAAAACCTGGCACTGCAATAGATGGAACTGTGGAATATTAACAACATGAAATACATTAATTAATAAAATAATTTAAAATATAATATATGTGTCTTGGGTGCTCCTGCAACCCATGTCCGGGGTCGCACCCGTGTACCTCCCTGTGCCCCAGTATGGCTGTGGCGGGCCGACTTACCTTCCCGCAGTCCTCTGATGGTTCCTGTGTTAAGTTGCGTGCGTCCCCGCCTCCTAGGGCGAGCGTGCCGCAGCTCTCTGAAATTTAAAGGGCCAGCACCCCGCTAACTGGCACTGGTCATCCGCTAATCTAATAAATGACCTGCCTCTTTCTGTCCCCCCTGCCGGATCTTCATGCTCTTATGCCTCTGAGAAAGCGTTCCAAACTGTATACTCTCCATTGTGACCTCCTGCTACGCTCCTGACCCCAATTCTCTGCCGCCTGCCCTGACCTTCTGCTACATCCCCGATTCCGGTCCTGTTCCGCCTGTCCCCACCTTCTGTCTGAACACTACTATGATTTTGCCTGCTGACTCTGTACCTCCCCTTGGATGCCACAGCAAGCAAAGTCGCGCCTGTGGAGTGACATGGTGCTATCCCGTCGCAGCAAGTCCAACCCGCTTTGAGACAGGCTCTGGTGTAAACCGGGTGCCAGCTAGACTCCGCTCCCAGGTGTTGGCTTATGTCATCGCTCGCAGTGGTCCACTACTCCTGACCCTGACAACATGGTATAAAAGATATCCCTTGCAAAGCATCTAAATGCTATGGGGCACATTTACTAATGGCTTTGTGCCACTTTTCTGTCAAACTTTGCACATTTTTTTTAGGTGTAAACTGCTTGCACAGGTATTAAAGAAGTGTCCACACCACTATTGTGTCGCATGCAACCCTTTTGTGGAACAGATGCGCTAGTAACCATGCAACACAAGTTAGGGGGTGTTCTGGTGTTCAGTCGGACCGTGGGCCGGATTTAACTTGCAAAGTCTGTTGCACGCCCTATGTTAAAGGTGCACCACAAAAAAGTTGGTAACTCTGTCGGGCACAAGCTACTCTAATACACCACCATACGTCAGTATTGCTGTGTATTAGTTTGAAAAAGCAATGAGATGATCACTTGTTCAAGTCCAAGTCTAATTTTACAAATGAAAGATTAAAATAAAAAAAGATAAAAGTCCCTTAAAAGCCCCATATATTATAAAACTCCCACATATAATATAAAAGTGAAAATCAAAACAATCCACACATATATGGTTTTGTTGCATCCATAACAACATACGGCATTTCCCGGGTTATGTACAAATAGATGTTCCTAGGTTTGTTCTTAAGTTGAATTTGTATGCAAGTCTAGAACCTATATTTTATAAGTAGTTCGCCAGACAAAAAAAATGTTTTTTTTTTCCCAGAGACCGATGAGTTTCACAATTTTGTTTTCTGTATGAGACCAAGGATGGAAATAAAGCTTAATCCAGACACACCGTCTTAGCCTCTCACGATCAATGCCGCAGTCTGAGACTATATAAAGCAGTTTCAGAGAGCTTCACAGATTTCACCAGTGGGCAGGAGGGTCCATCGTTTAACTAAGGGGTCATCTGTAAGCGGGTGTCCTAAGTGGAGACCCCCTGTACAATAAAGATAAAATGTACATGAATCCTGTAAACAACATGCTAAACACACTAGGAATTTGATTTGCATATCCATTTCCACTACACCAAAATGATATATTACAAAATACACTCATAAACCAAAAGCCCTCTTACAGCTACATAAAAAAATAAATCTAAATGTTATTGCAACTTTTATTATAATCTCAAAGCTAAAAAGGCTATACCAAGCTGGGAATACGCCGTATTTTACTGACCCATAGGGGGAGATTTATCAGAAGTGTCTGAGAGCAGATCTGTTCTAGTTGACCATGGCAACCAATCAGAGCTTTCATTTTCCCACAGCTGTATATAAAATACAAGCTGAGGTCGGATTGGTTTCCACAGGCAACTAGAACAGTTTTATCTCAGAAACTTCTGGTAAATCTCCCCCATAGAACAAAAATAACATGATATGTATGCCATACAGTGTATAAAACAAAAAATTAAAAATCTGTATAAGAATAGATTATTTTTGCATTCCCGCCAAGAAAGTGAATAAAATATTATATATAACCCAAAATAGTGTTACTATACTCCTTGAGGCGTTAAGTTTCAAATGTGGTAACTTTTTAGACTTTATTAGGGGTTTCTCCATAAGTGGCACAGAATATGTTCTTTTACCCAATCATGAGCTTCCTTACTCCAGGCCATGCCTTATCATGCCATACAAGCCCAGGCAGCCGTCCTAGCCCATCTGGGTACATCCTCGACACACATTGATTATACTTTATCTGATGCCCCATTCTTTATTAGCAAAGTAGAATGGAAGCAAAATTAAGTGATTTTGATTTAAAGAAAGCTGTAGAAACTATTTTTAATATAAGATTTATAGGTTAGTTAATCATCCAAATTCAGGCACTAAGATCTTTGCTGTACACTGGAAATATGAGCCGCTAGACTCTAGCTGTATGATTTGAATATTGCTACTGGCATTGGGCCAAGTGGGATGAAGATAACCCATAAAAGCACAATTTATATTGATTACATAAATCACGATAAGAGACATGATTTTCGAGGTGTAGCATTTGGAAATGAAATACAGCTTAGTTTCAACACATGCAGTGAGCAGGTTATATTTGCTTTAATATTTGCTGGTACATGGTTGAAAATACATTTAAAAACAGAACAACACTTTTCTACAACGGAATCACAGTGGCAATGTTTCCCTCTTGCTGAGGCACGTCCTGTCATACCTTTTTTTACATTATCTTTGAATTTTTGAAAAAAATTTTTTTTTTTTGTGTACCGGAAGCTTAATCGTTTTTCTTCTTTAGTGCACATGTTAAATTTAAAAATAATATAAGTATGGAAAGACATGCTAGCAATTAGTGGTTCTAATTTTTGAAGCTAACATAGGCTATATGTTATTTGGGGCATTGCTTGGTACATAATTACACAAAGCTTCTGCAAATGCAAATATTGTTTGGATTATACATTTTATCACATGGTGTGAGGTATTGAGTAGTTAAAAACACTTCCCTAGATGGAACACCACTGTATAGTTCTCCATGGAATATTGGTTTTTAAGAGTTTTCCAATGAATACTGAAATTGATGACCTTTTACAAGACAGACTATCACTATCAGTTCGGTAGATGTCCTAACACTCTAACCTCACGAAGGCAGCCTGAGACCCTCATCTTCCTGATGCCATTACAATGGCAAGGGAATGGGCGTGTGCCCCTTTTCTTCACATTATAGTGGTTGGTCTAAGAACAGCGCTCAGCTACTCTTCACTTGTGTAAGAGCTCACTTTCAAGTTCCGGATTTAGCCTCCAATTTCATTAATACGTAGTTTTAAATAATCCAACACGGGACCAGAACATGTTATAATTTTGATTACTTGCAAAATAACGCTGTCAGTGTTACTGAAAGTTATTAGAACCTGTCCTGGGGACCCTTCAGTGGGCCCAGCTGGGTCCTTGATTGCAGACGGCAACCGGTGTGTGATCACGCCAAGACTTACCTCTATTATGCCACTTATTTTGGATGCTGTGGTTTGCTATACTGAACAACTTACTGCAAACCACAAATGTTTGACTCCCTAACCGTCTCTCTGCACCCTGTTAGCATTGTACTAAGTAACAGGTAGGGAGCCAGGTAGGCTCAATTGAATAGTGGATAGATTGGATCAGGCTTACGACGTGAATATAAACACCCAGTGGACGCCAGCGTCGAAGTCATTTGGAGTAAGCAAGGGGTTTTAGCAATAAAGATGACGAGCCACTAAATGCTCAAGTGCTCATTACGCGGGTCCAAACTTTTCCCGATGCTCGAGTTGCTCGTATAGAATAACGAACCCTATTGAAATTCAATGGGAGACCTCAGTCATTTTTCACTGAAATAACACACTTGAAAACCTAAAGAAGAACACATTGCCGATGTTTTCACTGAAAAACACATGGTGAAAACCATTGCATATGTTCCTCCCGCAAATATGCTTAACTTATCGAAACGAGTTCGCCGAACGGTGTCTTCAACAATAGTATATGAAAGAACAATATGTGTGAAGACAATTGCGATGTTTCCATACTTTGCAATGTTTTCCTCACACATAATGTTCTTCCACATACTCTTGTGAAGACACAGTTTCGCACCGTGTCTCGATAAGTGAGCCAGATGTTTGGACATCTGCAATGTGTTCTTCACTGGGTTCTTGTCTATGCTCGGGCTGGGCTGTGATGTGAATCAGTCGGACTGCTGGTCCTGCTTCAGCCTCTCCGCTCCAGCCTCCACTTCAGCCCCGCTCCTCTCCTCCATGATGCCCACTCAGACCGTTTCGCTCCCAGTCCCCCGCTCGCTCCTCGCATGCCCGCCCAGTCCCCCGCTCCCGCGCTCCTCCACTTGCCCGCTCCCTTCACTCTCCTGCTCCTCATGCCCGCTCCAGCCCCACTCCGCTCCTCCATGCCCTCTCCGCCATGCCGCGCTCCTATCCCCCTCCGGCTCCTCCCTTCCTCGCTCCCGACCCGCGCTCTGCTTTCCTCCCACCTCCAGCCCCGCTCCTCAAAGCCCGCTCTGCTCCTCTATGCCCGCTCCAGCCCTGCTCCTCCATGCCCGCTCTAGCCTCCGCTCCGTGATGCCCGCTCCGTTTCGCTCCAGCCCCCGCTCCTCCACCGTTCGGCACTCGTGTCTTCGGCTAGTTAGCAGATGTTCGGAAGATCTGAAATGGTTCTTCACTGTGTTCTTTCACTGTGTTCTCTCACTTAATTGTCTGTGTTCACTGGCGTTTCACATTTTAATTGGTATTCTTCTTCACTGTTTCTTCACTGTCTTCTTCCTAGTTAAATGACTCGAATCCTCGAGCAGGGGAATACTTGTCCGAGCACAAGTACTCCTGATACTCGAACGAGCATCGCCTGGACGCGTATATACTCGCTCATCTCTAGGTAGCAACCTTAACTTCAACTGTTGTTAGACAATTCCACAAAATCTTCTTCATCGATAAATGCAGCTTAAGATAGGGTTCATCTGGTGTGCTGACCACTGAATTGTACTTTGTAGTTAAGAAGTGTCATACGTGTGTCCTTCTGTAAGTTCTGTATAGTCGGGCCTTCTCTTTGGGTAGTATTATATTGTGGGTTGCCTGCCAATTATTGTAGTGTCTATGCCCAATTGTAAATGGATCATTTTTAGAATCTGTTTAAATTCATGTCTAAAGAATCTTATCAGGGTGTAAGAGAGTTGTTTTACATATTGCTACTAACATTAACCTTCTGGGATTTAAGAGCGAGTCCATAAATCATATAATGATGCAGAGCAGCATATACCAGATGAACCCTTAGACAAGAGTGGCACACATTATATAAACCGAAAACATATCTTCTTTTTCTTCCTATCTATCCTTCAAAACCCACTGAAATGGACCTGTCCCAAGTCTCTGACTCAAACATCGTGCACGCAAATAGGTCTTCTGTTCTGCTATATTTCTTACAATGGTTTGCATGCATTTTATAAAACAAACAACTCATTGACTTGTCTGTGCTGCAGACTCTTCATCTGCTCTTCCGACCCCCCATCCTTGCCTCCTGTACCTAGCAACCCACCCACCCGTCCCCCAGGCTGTAAGCTCTGCTCTTGAGTGCAGAGGTAAAAGGTGGGTGCTGTCTGGCAGAGTGAGAGCAGTGGTGTTACTTGAAGTTGAGGCCCCATTGTGCAAAGGTCTGTACCAGGCCCCCTAAGATAATACTATGGTTTATATACTATCTCCTCCTCATATGGGAAAAGTAGCAGCTATTTGGCCTCCCTAAGCCTTTTTGGCCCGGTTGCACACCCTCTTTGCAAACCCCCTCAAGTTACGCCCTGTGAGAGTGTGGCAGCAACTGCAAGTCCACATGTGTTTTTTAATTGATAGGCAAGCTTCAAAGCCAACCCTGGGAGAAGATTTGTCAGGAAGCCAGGTAGTAACAATTACACAATTATATTTTAATGCCAACGCTGTGAGAAAGTAGAAAGGCATGGGGCAGTTGAGATGGGTTTTCTGGTAGGCCTGTATTTTTTTGAAATGAAATCTCGCTGACAGGTTCCCTTAAAATATTATATACTGTTTCTTCCATTGTATGTATAGGATTCATAATTGATATGATCTGATTTCTCTTGTCCACTACTATACTATAATTTGCAGACATGGGGGTGAGCTTTATCATTGTTTTCCTGGGGTTTATTTTGCAAAAAAGCTCCAAGAGTTGCATGAGGTTTGTTTGACACTTTTCATCTCTAAAAGTCCTGCAAGGCTATTGAAACCTTTTCATTACCCTTCAAGCTATGAATGGTGGTATGAAGAGGGCTCACAGGCTAACGCACTCTTCATAACAGAGAGGGCTTTGACTGCCTTTGCAGCAAGAACCCATTGTGCTAAACACTGTGGTTAGTTGCTTGCACCGATCGAGGTGTTACCTTTTATTGCCGCTGGCAAAGTGCCGGCCGCACGGAAGCATGCGGGCGAAATGGGTGCGCCATTCTTACTTCCGATCGTCGCTCCCCCATCGACGCTCACCACTCCGGGGCGGAATGGCTTCTTGCATCCATTCAATGAGCCAGTGGTCATATAATGCGATACAGTTTGTATTCAGTATATGAATAGGAAGGATCTGACTATCTAGGTTAAACGTCCCTAGATGGTTCTAAGAAGTGAAAGTGAAAAAAGGAAAAGTTTAAAAATGTAGAAAATCACTTAATTCACATCCACTGCTTCATCATTAAAGTTAAATATCACCCCCCCTTTCCCTAGAACTGATATAAAACATAATAAACAGTTAATATTACAGAACACATAGGTATCGCTCATCCCAAAATGTTCCGTTATCAAAATCAAAACACGGTTAATGGGCGCGGCGGTGACACTCCGAGACGGAAAGAGGCGCACCAATGTCAAAATGCGACTTTTACATACCAAACTTGTTACAATGACATAAAAAATTTGCCAAATGCGCCAGTCCTCAATAATGGTAGCCAATGGAAAACGTCGGGCTCATTTTTGCAAAAAAGACATCACACAGGCTCCTACCCCAAAGTAAGTTTATTAGCCGTAAAAAGATGCGCAAAAACCTTTTTTTTCTTTTTTGTACACATTCGTTTAATTTTTGAAATGTATTTTAAAAGCATAAAACCGTATACTTTTGGTATTACGCGATGCACCGAACCAAAGAAAATAAAGTAGAGGTTTTATTGGGCGCAAGTCGAGATGAAAATCGTGAAAAACAACTTGAGCCCACAAGAACTTTGACGCACACAGGTTTTTTTTTTAAATTTTCCACATTTGTAATTTTTTTCGGCGTTCCCACTACATGGCTGGGAATAATAATAAATCACGGAAAGTAAATATTCTGTACGCCACAAAATAAGCCCTCACACCAGCCCTGTACACGGAAAAATAAAAAACGTTACTGGATTTGTTTTAAGATGGAGACGAGAAAGAATGAGCGAAATACCTGCGTCCTTAAGGGTTTAATATGGAGTAAACAACGACACTTATAGCAAAGACTAATACAGTACAAGCGAGATTCATGACTGGAGACTTCTGCGACATTTTTGGGACATGTTTTTGAAAAGAAAATCCCAGTAGTAATTAGTAAAGGCCCAAAGACACTTACATGGAATTTCATGGATAATTTGAGCTCCAAAATTAGACTACACATTTTCCAAGGAGCTTGCCTAATGATAAATAACCCACAGTACGTGTAGTTTATAAAGTTACAAAACATTTACAGTATCAGCACAAAGCCTACTGTAAAAAGATATATACAATTGGAAGAGTCCAGAGCAAGCACAGCCGAGTGCAAGACAAACTGTAGATAACATATAAATCCATGAAGAGCACACTCCAAATGTAATGTGAACAGAAGGGTGTTAGCTTTATTCCATTTCAGTGACGTTTGGTGTAGGTTAGTGCTGCCTTTCATTGGATTTAAAAAGAATATGATATCTATATTTCAAAATCACTATACTGTACTGTTTAGTGTTGGTTCCTTTAACCTTTCTCATATCATGTTTGTTTTCATATCTGATAGAAGATTGACTAGGTGACACAGGAAGTGAGGACTGGCAGATCAATGCAAAACTTGGCTTTCCGTGGTAACGTCTGAGATATGATAGCTGTGAATCCCAGCTGTTAGCCCTTTCCAGCGTTGCGGTCAAAACAGCACGATGCGAGCCTATAGGCTTCCTATGTTGTGCCCCCCTCACGATCCTCCACCTGCATCAGTTCAGTGGGTTATGTCATCTTAAGGCACCCCAGGGGTCGGACATGGACCCCTTGAGCTGCCTAGCAGCAGAATAATTACATGTGACCATGCGACGCGAATTATGAAATAAAACTAGCTTGGGGGGATTGCACTACATACCTATGGACACACTAATAGCGTGCATCATTTTGATGTTAGGGTTTATTCACCAAACAAAAATTAACTTGGAGCATATAAATCAAAACCTGGCACTGCAATAGATGGAACGTGTTGAATATTTACAACATGAATAATTAATTATAAAAATATTTAAAATATAAGATATGTGTTGTGGTGCTCCTGCAACCATGTCCTGGGTCGCACCCGTGTACCTCCTGATCCCAGTATGGTCTGTGGCGGCCGAGCTTTACCTTCAGCCGCAGTCTCTGTGGTTCCTGTGTTAAGTGTGCGTGCGTCCCCACCTCCTAGGGCGAGCGTGCCGCAAGCTTCCTCTGAAATGTTAAAGGGCCAGCACCCCGCTAACTGTCACTGGTCAACGCTAAACTCTAAATAAATGACTGCCTCTTTCTGTCCCCACTGCCGATGTCTTCATGCTCTTATGACTCTGAGAAAGCGTTCGCAAAACTGTATACCTCCATGGACTCCTGCTACGTTCCTGACCCCAATTCTCTGACGCCTGCCCTGACCGTTCTGACATCCCCGATTCCGGTTCCTGTTCCGCCTTTGTCCCGACCTTCTGTCTACAATCTACTATGATTTTTCTGCTGACTCTGTGTACCTCCCCTTGGATGCCACAGCAAGCAAATCGCGCCTGTGGATGAGTACATGTGTGCTATCCCTCGCAGCAAGTCACCCGCTTTGAGACGGCTCTGGTGTAAACGGCGGGTGCCACCTAGACTCCGCTCCAGGTGTTGTGACTTATGTCGCATCCGCTCGCAGTGGTCCATCTACTCTGACCCTGAAACATGTATAAAAGATATCCCTTGCAAAGCATCTAAATGGCTAGGGGGCAATTTACTAATGGCTTGTTCCACTTTTCTGTCAAACTTTGCACATTTGTTTTTAGGTGTAAACTGCTTGCCACCGTATTAAAGAAGTGTCCACACCACTATTGTGTCGCATGCGAACCTTTTGTGGAACAGATGCGAGTAGAACCATGCACACAAGTTAGGGGGTGTTTGGTTGTTCATCGGACCGGTGGCGGATTAACTTGCACAAGGTCTGTTTGCGACGCCCTATGATTAAAGGTGCACACAAAAAAAGTTGTAACTCTGCGCGGCACAAGCACTCTAATACACCACCATAACGTCGTTGCTGCTGTATTAGTTGAAAAAGCAAGTGAGATGATCACTTTGTTCAAGCCAAGTCTAATTTTTTACAAAGAGTAAAAGACTTTTAAATAAAAAAAAATAAAACGTCCCCTTAAAAGCCCCATAGATTATAAAACTCCCACATAGATATAACAAAGTGAAAATCAAAACAATTCCACACATATATGGGTTTTGTTGATCCATAACAACATACAGGCAATCTCCCGGGTTTGTACAAATAGAGTTCCTAGGTTTGTTCTTTAAGTTGAATTTGTATGCAAGTCTAGAACCTTAATTATTATAATTGTAGTTCCCAGACAAAAAAAATGTTTTTTTCCCCAGAGACCATGGAGTTTCACAAGTTTTGTTTTCTGTAATGAGGACAAGATGACATATAAAGCTTAATCCAGACACACCCCGTCAAGCCTTCCGCATAATGCCCAGTCTGAGACATAGTAAAGCGACTTCAGAGAAGCTTCGATCAGATTTCACCCAGTGGGCAGGGGGTCCATCGTTAACTAGGGGTCATCGTAAGCGGGTGTCCTAAGTGAGTACCCCTGTACAATAAAATAAATGTACAGTGAATCCTGTAAACAACATGCTAAACAACTAGGGAATTTCTTTGCATATCCATTTCCACTACACCACAATTGATACTACTTACAAAAAATACACTCATAACCAAAAGCCCATTTACAGCTCATAAAAAAATAAAATCTAAATGTTATGCAACTTTTATTATATATCTCAAAACTAAAAAGGCTATACCAAGGCTGGGAATACGCCGTATTTGTACTGACCCATAGGGGAGAATTTATCAGACTGTCTGAGAGCAGATCTGGTTCAGTTGACCCATGGTCAACCAATCAGCGACTTTTCATTTTTCCCAACAGCTGTATATAAAATACAAGCTGAGGTCGGTTGGTTCTCAACAGCGCAAACAGAACAGTTTTATCTCAGAAACTTCTGGAAATCTCCCCATAGAACAAAAAGTAACACTATTGTATGCCAACAGTGTATAAACAAAAAAATTTAAAATCTGTATAAGAAAGATTATTTTGCATTCCCCCAGAAAGTGAATAAAATATTATTATACCCAAAATAGTGTTACATACTCCTTGAGCTTAAGTTTCAAATTTGGTAACCCTCGCTGATCTACGAGGAGCCGCTCACATCGCGCGTTACGTGTGCATTGCATAAGCCTCATCACAGAGGCCTCGCTGATCTACGAGGAGCCGCTCACATTGCGCGTTACGTGTGCAGAGCATAATCCTCATCACAGAGGCCTCGCTGATCTACGAGGAGCCGCTCACATTGTGCGTTACGTGTGCAGAGCATAATCCTCATCACCGAGGCCTCGCTGATCTACGAGGAGCCGCTCACATCGCGCGTTATGTGCGGGTCTTGTTGCGGAATACAGTAACATTAATGTCAAAAAGGCAAAATCCAGCTCACCAGTCAGACGAAATCTTCCAGCGCACGGACACAAGGAGATCCCCCATGGACTCGGGGCAGTGGCACATTTGTAGAAAAGACCAGCGCTTCAGAAGAACGTAGCAGTAAAAATAGAAATTTCTTTATTCGTACCTCTTTAAAAGCATAAGTGGTGGCAGAGTGTCACAGCACAATGGAACACCAAGGTAATCCAACGCGTTTTCGCTCAAATGAGCTTAGTATCCATGACTAGCTCATTTGAGCGAAACGCGTTGGATGTGCTTTTAAGAGGTACGAATAAAGAAATTACTATTTTTACTGCTACGTTCTTCTGAAGCGCTGGTCTTTTCTACAGATGTATTACACTGTATTATGTAACACATGAGCTGCCTGCGCATGCTCAGTGTGTCACAGCCGGGTCCTGCCAGAAGGCAGGACCCAAAGCTGCCCTACCCTCTCCCCCGGAGATCGCGCATTCCCGGGGTTGCGATCGGAGGCACTTACCCCCCCCGGTAAGCGCTGCGGGGGGAACCGATTACAGTCAAATGCCCTACAACCGTGGTCAGCGCGACAGCGAGAAATCTCTGATCGCGGTGTTAGAGACGGAGTTGGCTATAGTATATAGCCGACACCCCAGCTTCTGGCGTGTGCTTCCGTTTAGAGCCGGCCAGAAGCTGGCGACTATCTACTTCTGCATTTTGCGGAACGCCCTCCCGTCCATGTAGTAATAGTATCCTCCAAATGTCGGAAGGAGTTTTAAAGAAAATCTAGCATCAAAATGAGGAGAGGGCATTCGGGAATATGAACGTCTGATACCAAAACCCATAATATATAAATGAACTACAGCAAAGTAACACAAAAGATGGCCACACTGAAATTACAATTCCAGTGATCCTTTACCTCAGTAACTTCTCCTCCTTCTTATGCTCTGATGATTACAGACTTTCTTGCTCGTTTACTATAGCAATGATTGTGCATAACTGCCATTACCACCTACTCACTGAGATGACATCTCACCACAATACTGGCCATACTGCTGATGCAATGCACTAACACAAATACAGCCAATGTAGTGATGATCCATGACCTGCCCCAAGTGCAGGAATGTTGATGTGGACATGTGACCAAGCGGCCATCTTCGTCCGTGGCTGCGCCTTGCGGAGAAAGTAACAAACTGATTAACCCCTACGGGACTCAGCCTCTTTTGGCCTTTAGACGCGGTCCCATTATCAAATCTGGCCTGTGTCACTATAGTGTTTAGCTTTGGAACGATATAAAATATCCAAGGGATTTTGAAATTGTTTTCTCTGGACACATTGTACTTCAAATTAGTTTAAAAATTTGGACCATATTCTTTTGTGGTTAGTTCTGAAAAAAACTAATTTGGGCAAAATTTGAAAATTCTTATTTTCAAAGTTTCTAAATTCTCTACTTTTGATGCAGATAGTCACACGCACCCAAATAAATCATAACTTACATTTCCCAAATGCCTGTTTAGTTGGCATGGTTTTTAAGATTCCACCCATATTTTACTAGAATGTTATGAGGCTCAGAATTTGGGTGCTATTTTTTTCAAATTTTGGGAAAATCACCAAAACTAATATTAATGGACCTGCTCAACTTTTAATCGACGTGAGAGGCCTAAGTAATAGTAGGATTGTGAATGACCCTATTATGGAAACTACACCCCATCACGTATGAAAAGCACTTTTAAGAAGTTTGTTAACACTTTAGGTGTTTTTAGGGGTTAAACAAAATGGAGGTGTGGTCTACAAATGTAATTTTTTTGACAATACATTCATTTTGGGTGGTAATTAACCTATGTAATGGATTAAATGAAAAAAGCTCCACAAATTTTGATACCCATTTCTCCCCAGTACACCAGATACCCTATATGTGGTGGTAACCTGCTGTAGGGGCACACGCAGGGCATAGAAGGGAAGGAGGCGCCATACAGAGACGATTTGCTATGTCACATTAGTACAGGCTATAATTTTTTTTGTTTTTTTTTGGACCTATAGGGGCTTATTTTTTTGCCACAGAGATGCACTTTTCTGTACATAATTTGGGGCATCTATAGCTATTGGTGAGATTTTATTAACTCTTTGTTGGTGGGAGGAAATGAAAATCATCAATTTTTAGGAAATTTTTTCTGTTTTTTTTTTTGGCCGTTTACCATACCGTAAAATAGTATATTATTTTTATTCTATGGGTCTCCATGATTCCGAAAAGACCTTTTTTATATATAGATTTTTTTTTAAAAATGTTCCCATTTTACTGAATAAAAAGTAATTAGGCAAAAATGTAAATTTTAGCATCACCGCGTTCATATGCATACTTTTTTATTTTTTTGTCTTAGAATCTGGTTAGGGCTTTTTTTTTGCGAGAAGGTTTGTTCAGAGCATTTTTTAAAGGTTATTAATTAAAAATATCTTTTTTTGGAGTAGTTTTTTGAGGTTGTTTTTTATCGGGGTTCACTTTACTCCATAACGATTCTGTTTTTTATGCAGATTGTCACGATGTAGCGATACCAAATATATGGGGGTTTTTGTGCATTTTATTCAATTTTACTGAATAAAAACTAATTTGGAGCAATTTTATTCATTTTAGCATCACCATCTTTTCATTGCATAACTTTTTTTATTTTTGGCGACGAATCTGTTAGATATTCTTTTTAGTGATTTATTTTAGGGTGCGTAACTTTTTTTATCCCTTTTTAGACATTTTTTAAAGGTATTAATTCAAAATTTTTTTTTTCGGAACGTTTTTTGTGCCCCCCCCCCCCCCCCCGGTTTACCAGCAGGTCCAGTAACAATTCTGTTTATTATACAGGAACTGCTACAGACGCGGCAATACAAATATGTGGCCTTTTTTTTGTGTGTTTTCTGTTTTTTACTTTATTAAGTGTTTTATGGGAAAGTGTCATTTTAGGGGCTTATATTTTTAGGTATTTTTTTTTTATTTATTCTATGTGTTAACTGATCGCTGGTTCAGTCCAATACATTGCTCTACATACTTTTTCATTGTAGAGCAGTGTGAACTGTCTGAGCAGGCAGAGCTGCGCAGACAGTTTACAGTCAGACCCGGTAGGGATCTGACTGCCAGGGACATCGGGCAGCCTGGAGCAGTAGGCAGACTTCGGGGCTGCCGAGAAGTGGATCGGATCCCCGTAAGCGCATGGGGATCCATCCATAGCAGAACGCCCTTACAAGGGGTTAACACCCGTGATCGGATCTCTTCGGTGTTACACGCGCGGTGTCAGCTGTGATAGACATGCTGAAAGCCGCAGATTCTGGTGCCAGCTCCATTCGTGAGCCGTCCCAAGCTGGACGTTATACTACTCCCGGGGCGCTTAGCACTAGCCGCAGGGACGTAGTATATGTCCTGGTGCGCCTAAGGGTTAAGGGCCAGTAGCTTAAATTCTCATTGCAGTGTATGTCGCAGCATTTTTCTGCTAAGGGGAGAAAATTTTAAAACAACTAATACTCTTTAGCTTCTATTTTGATGATCATTTGTACATGAATTGTTTATATTCTTGGAATACCCCTTTAAGCATGATAAACCAGGACACTTGCTAAAGAACAAATCCACTGCAAGCAATAGATTTTTTATATCCTTTTGTGAAAAATATCATAAAATACAAAATGCTTTTACTTCTTCTTAATCAATTTATCGATTTTTTACATAACGATCCACAGTCCATTTGAGTCTAAACGCTTTAGGAAGCACATTATACTGCATTCAGTCGGTGAATTAGCTTTCTTAATCTTCATTTTTTTGAAAGGTATTGCAGCCATATAGTGCGTATGTTGAATCAGAGTGGATACGGGGCAAGAACTTTACACAAGACGAGTCCTGAGGTCTATAGTGTGAGCGTGTCCTGTGACGGTTTCGGGGGGACGGCCCCCTTCCTCAGACATACTCATAGTTAACCTCTCAGCTAGTTATAACACATTGTGCCAGAAACACACCTGTTGTATAACAATGTTCTACATAAAAACATAGCAGAAATATTAGCACATTTTACAATATAAAACCTCACACATAGACATAAAGTTACAATTTTGGTCATCCCTTACCCAATAACCATATACTTGCGGCTCCAACAAACAATTGGCTATTTGACTCTCTTTACATCCCACTTTTCTTGTAATACTAACCACTGTAATCCGATAGCCGATCAGATAGCCGAGGTAAATCTGTAGCCGATCGAAATTTCGAGCAGGCCTGGCTCACAGCTATGGTACTGGTCTTGTGTACTGTCGACATACCTAACTATAGGAAGACTGCAATACCTTTCAAGAAAGAGATTAAGAAGCTAATTCACCGACTGAATGCATGTTTAATGTGCTCTATGATTAAAATGGACTGTGGATCGTTATGTAAACAGTATAAATAATAGAAAGATCTGTGAGCTTGTTTGGGTTTTTGCAACAGCTATTTTCGTTTGCTATATCTAATAATTGATGACGCAGTAAAATTTCAAGGATGAAATGAGGTTTTATTGTCAAGAATATGTGCAATATACATTAAAACGAAATGTGACGTTACAAAAGTATGGGCACCTCACAGAAAGTGACATTAATATTTAGTAGATCCTCTTTTGCAAAAATCACGCCTCGTAGTCACTTCCTGTAGCTTTTAAAATGAGTTCCCTCTGGTTGAGGATTTATGCCCATTCCTCTTTAAAACACAAAACATTCCAGTTCAGTTAAGTTTGATGGTCGCCGACATGGACAGCCCGCTTCAAATCCCCCACAGAATGTTTCCATGATATTCAGGTCGGGGACTGGGATGGCATTCCAGAACCATTGTAATTGTTTCTCTGCATGATGCATGGGTAGATTTGGAGCGGTGTTTTGGATCATTGTCTTGCTGAAATATCCATCCACCGGGCATAACTTCAACTTCTTCACTGATTCTTGAACATTATTCTCAATAATCTGCTGATACTGAGAGGAATCCATGCACCCCTCAACTTTAACAATCCCCGATGTCGGCATGGCCTTGGCCCAAAGCCCCAAAGCATGATGGAATCCAACAAATTTTACAGTAGAAGCAAGTGTTTTTTTGGAATGCTGTGTTTTTTTGGCCGCCATGCACAACGCCTTTTTGTATACCAAACAACTCAATCTTGGGCCTTTGTCCAAATGTTCTTTGCATAACTCAGACGACTCGGTTTGTGACGTTGCTTGCCAAAATGGCTTTTTTCGCATCACTCTCCCATACAGCTTCTACTTTGCAAAGTGTCCTGATTGTTGACTGATGTACATGACACCACTGCACACGATGATGCTGCAGGTCTTTGGAGGTGGTCTGTGGATTGTCCTTGACTGTTCTCATCATTCTTCTTTCTCTGCCTTTCTGATATTTTTTCTTGGCCTGGCCATTCTCGTCCGGTCTCCTGCCACTCTCTCTGGTCTTCCATTTCCTTACTTTGTTCCTCAAGTGGAAACTGAAGGGTTAAATGCTCTGAGACAACTTTTTGTATCCTTCCCATGAACAACTATCTTTTTTTCAGATCATTTGGGAGTTGTTTTGAGGATCCCATGAGCCGCTCCTCAAGGAGATTCAAAGGAGAACAACTTGCAAGTGGCCACTTAAATACCTTTTCTCATGATTGGATACCCTGTCATGAATTTCAAAGCTCAAGAGGTTACCAAACCAATTTAGTGCTTCAGTAAGTCAGTCAAAAGTAGGTAGGAGTTCAAATCAAGCAAATGATAAGGATACCCATAACTTTTGCACCTGTCAATTTTGTTAATTCATATTGTACATTTTCTGTTAGTACAATAAACCTAATTTCAATCCTGAATAGGTCTGTGTCCATCAATTATTCATATATATAACGTGAAATAGCTTAGCAACAACCCAAATTTTGATAACTAAAATGATTAAGATTAATAGGGGTTCCCTAACTTTTTCAATGACTGTATACCCAAGATTTTACTAAACACTGCTCATAGATCCAGGCACATGAATGTGGTAATCTTATTAAATTTGTTACTTGGCTTCCCTCCTTCTAAATCAGCTTGTTACTTCATCTAATGAGCCTGGGGGCCTTGGTGGGTATTTCCAGAGCCCCTCAGTGATGTCTTTTCATTCATATTACTATGAGCATGTAGGGCGAGGTGAGACATGTTCTGCTCATTGTAATAGATGTGACCTGTGGCACTGAGGGGCGCTGGAAAACACCCACCAAAGCCCCTCAGGCTTATTAACCTAATTTAAGATTGAGGAGGACATGAGAAAAAATATCAAAAGAATACCTCAGTCACAGTGGTGGATCTATGAGTAAGTGCTCTCTGTCTATCAGGCTTGATTTTGATGCTAGATTCCCTTTAAATTCATCTGCCTTATAGAAAATTTCTTCAGCTTTAATGCTATTAAAATATGTACCTGTGTGAAGATAGTTACCCCCTATCTGTACCATGTGTCCCTTAGAAACAGATTCTTGTTCTTAGAATCGACCACCGCCGAGGCAGTTATTGTACAGAAGACAGATGCTTTGCAAGAATGGTCTGGGAATTACTGCATGTCCCACAGTGGTCTGTAGTAATATCCTGAATTGAGGTGGTGGGTTCCTCAATATTAGATGCATGGCGCATCGTCTGCGAGAGTGCAGGGTGGGACGTATCCATTGACAGCTATCTCATTTCTAAAGGTCACATTTATAGGAATTATATTACACATGAAATGTTTTAATAAAATTAATTGAAGAAATGTTTTAAATTGTCAGAGAAATCACCCTTTTAAGGTGATACATGGTGGGAGACATAACAGGTTTAAAAAAACAGAATTCTGCAGGGCAAAATCCATTTAGAAGTAGTCTCTTTGTCGGTTTATAATTGTGTAATTTCAGGAACACGGAACTCGTATGAAGTTACTCTAATGAAGAATAATGCAGGTAGAGTGGTCTAAGGAGAGCTAGAATAAAAATAATTATTCCAAAGCTAAAATTTAATTCGACTAGGTATATTAAAAATGCTATACAAGGATGAAGATTCTATAGACCTCTAGAAAACAGAATGTGTGCAAAAGTATATTTTTTTAAAATTTGTTACAATGTTTCATGATTGCATAACAATATAAAGTGGCAATAGATATTATACAAAAGCCCTAGAGGGAAAACCAGTTGGCGCATGGTGACAGTGAAATTCTAAAATGTTCTGCAGGTACATAATATTTGGAATCCTTTCAGCTTTCTGGATGACACTGAAGACATTAGTCACATGTTATACCTGCTGCCTCATCCCATGCTTCATTGTCTCATGTTGAAACCGCCAGGAAAGAGCTATAAAGATTTTCACAATAAATATTTGTTTTGGGAGAGTTGCATACATGATTTCAATCTGTCAAGTAAGATGAACGGACATTACTAACTTACAACTTGAATGTTAATGTTTCGAATATTAAAAGTTTCTTGTATGGTTGCCCAGCCGAATGATACTTTACTGTTGCTTATATATTATCCTGATGTTAATGTGTTAGATGTGTTAATGTATTTCCAGGATCAGAAGATGAGACATTTAGCTTCAAATGTAAAAAGAAAATATTCATCTGTTTACTAATCATCTCTTCTACTGTCTACGCCAGATGGGCTTATCTATTAATTTTTGTTCGTAAAATATAATGAGAGCACAAATGCTGCTAAAGCAAAACTGGCATGCGCTCTCTTGTGGAGAGTAGGGCACTGGTTCATGCGTTGTCTTGGTCTTGTTTGTTTTATCTCCATCTGTACGTATTAACATATACAATATCTGAACAACCTATAATATACTTTATGAGATACCTGGCTTGCTCATTACAATTAGCGTTGTCCTGGAGGGCATTCAATTTCGTGCTTAATGTGAGGGGAAGGCACCTTAGTGATCAAACTTTCTTATAAGGCAGATGCGTGGCCAAAGTTGAGATACAGCAAACTTAAGAGGGACCTGGCGCAGGGATGGGTCCCTAACACGTAGAAACGTAATCTTCTTATATACCAAACTGTGGATGAGTAGTAATGGATGGGTGCACGCATTTCATTCACCCTATCTTATTATGGTACCATTATTGATACTATTTTGGTAACATACACTACCGCTCAAAGGTTGGGGTCATCTTGTGTTGTACCATTTAAACACATACTTCTATTTTTCAATGAGTTTTAAAAAATAGTAAGAATAAGTATAGACATTAGACCAGGTGTGAAGATTTTTTTTTTCATAAAAGTTGAATAAGTCAGAATGCTCGTTCTTTTCTTGACAATTCCACAGTCTTTCCTGACCTTGAACTATTTTAGATGTTAATTTGCTTGAGGTAAGTCTGGAGAAATTTTCACTCAATGCTTTCAAAAGTCCCACCAACATTTAAATTGACCTTCGATGGGCATTTTGCGACCATTACATATAGATAACAGCTACTGCTTCTTCTTTCCTATATAGGTTCTTGATATCTATTTTATTCACTCTGTTGTTAGGATGTAGATTGGTTTCCAATCAGCGCTAACTGTACTGGTTCATGCCATTGGTCACAACTTTTTTGCTATTGGGGAATAACCACGGACAGTTTTTGTTTCTATCTTCGGCTTCGAGTGATTTTTTTCCCATTCTGCACCCATTCTTCTTCATGACTTTTTCATCACTTCAGTTTTTTCTCCACATGATCCACAGTGACACAAAACGAGAAACAAGGTTCCATGTTGAACTGACCACGATGTGGAAAGTGAAAAAGCACCTTGGTGTTTCTCCTCCTGGCTGATGCCTCCGACGTCATTCTTTTCAATGTGCTTTTTCACACTTCATTCACACGCGTTCGTCTTGTGTGATCCCCTGAGAAAGCCTGCTTGCACAGTGGAACGCGTGGGGATTCCTTTTAGTACCTTTGACCAACCAACCTTGATTATGTAGGTAATATGCTCCATGACTGCCTTTATACTTATTATTACCCTATATCACTTGAGATGTGAATTAATGTCTCATGTTACTATTTGATCTCACTTTGGACATACTGTCTACCTTTTGACCTTGTTACTGTTCACTTGAACGCTTGTTTATGTCACACACGGGACTATTGTTTGTCCTTTGTCTATGCATATGAGGGCACTTTTTAATGTTTTTAATCAGTGTATTTAGTTATTTTAATAAACTATGAAATTGACCATGGACAAACCCTCTTGTACTTACCTTTTTGTTTAAGTATAGATATCGTGGGCAACTGTGACATAATTCTATTTCTCCAATGAGTGTTAGCATTGCATTTCTAGAACAATGGTACTTGCATATACAGTGTTTGGACCGCTTCCTCTCTGTTAGGTACAACAGCTCTAATGTAAGGGTTGCCATTGTACTTCGACAGTGTGCTGAATTTGTCTAGATCCCTACTGACTCATGGTTAGATTTCATAGGGGATCTTTCAAATTTGGATCAATCTGTGCATCTCATCCATCTTCACTCCTCTAGTGTTATAAAAAGTTCTAGAAAATACCACAAGGGAGGAAAGTCACTTCCTCAAGGTGCATAATGGGTAAACTCTAGACACTGGTATCGGGGATCCAGACATAGTCACACATATCAGACAAAGACTGTGTATTTACCTTTGTACTATGAGCTACTCACAATTCACAGTCCACTGTTCGATCTAGAGCACTCCAATATTGGAGAGAAAAAATGGGATATTCCCCACAGCCTCTCGCCCTCAACAATCACGTTGCCCACATATGCTGCTCGTGAAGGAGTGAAGTGTCAGGCTTGTTACAATTTTTTGAACTGGGATGTACGCGCACTGAAAACCTCACTTTTGGTTAATAAAGGTGTACATATTAAACAGAATGGAAGAAAAGCTTGAAGAAAAAGAATGACATTAAAACCATAATGGAGAGATACAATTAGGTTCTATGTTCATACACGGGGATGAGCAACAGATTGTATAGGATTATGGTGGAATAAAACATATATTACACTATGTACTGTGTCAGATTCCCTGAGCGGTCCTATGGGGAATAACACGTTGCATGTATAGATTTTAGTAAGTGAAAAACACATAGGATGTGTACTAAATTCCACTGAGCATCGAAGATGGAGGAAAGGAACACAATTTTGCTGATAATTCGAAACTCTCCCTGCACGTATCCAGGACTTCTCCCTGAGTTTGCACCCAATTTCTCTGGAATGCCCTTCCCCCCCAGACTCTGAGATAATACCCACCCTCCAAAGCTTCAAACGTGCTCTTAAAAACCCATCTCTGTAGGCAAAGCCTACACACTCGCTCAAGCTGCATGAAATGTTACTCTCCCTTTACTAATCCATCTATGGTCCTATCTCCCATCTGTTATCTGCAAACACTGATATATACCAAGCTCAGGCGTCTTCTTGCAGTCTTTTTCCACTAGGACCTGTAAAAAGATGGTGACTGATGGTCTGTTTCAAGAGCAACATCGTTTGTTTTAGTAAATTATTATTAAATCATTTTATATTGTTTCCCTTAAAAGAATGGTCTGGACCATTTCCACTCTTGTGTCACCCCTCCCTCATAGGTCTGTAAGCTCTTGGAGCCAGGGCCTCACTCCTATTGGTTGATGACTGTTTGTTCTGTTGTAATGGAATAATAGTTGTATATGCCCCCTATGATTGTTAAAGCGCTAATGGCAATTTGGAATGTGCCTATATAAAAAAGATTATTATTATTATTTAAATTATATCCTCATGACATATAACATTGCATATTACGGGCCACAAAAAAATGGACCCAAGTGCAGGTGTTGCGCCTTAGGGTTATTGGCTTTGAGGTCCATTCTGGTGCGATATAAAGAGAAGAGTGCAAAGTTGTAATCAAATGTATGTTGAACAAATGAGTAAAACAGCATGTGTTTTGTTACCACACTGTCTAACAGCTTATCTAATCAGGCAATGCATTAATGCCATGTGTGAAACGCACCTGAAACCTTCTCCTGAGACCCACCGCTCTGAGAGGACCTCCTCCCTAATAAGTTTTTATCAATCACTGCTCTATTTTATTGCCAGTAGTGATCTATGAAGCTGCTCCTATCTGCAGACCACCCAGTTCCCGTACAAGAGATCTGCTCACAAGCAGAGCACTGTATGTACACTTTGCTGTGGCAGGATCTGATTAATTATTGAACTGATTAATACATTTATTACTAATATCAAACTTTCATACATACCTTATTTATACTATATCAAACTTTCAAATCAAAAAGCTCTGCTACATACCATCCTGGGTATGTATTGGAAGTCCTGTAGCATGTGATTAGTTCCCAGTTATACACCTGCAGGTCCTGGATGTTTTGCATTCAGTTGGGACTGATTTTCCGGCTACTGGATCATGCTTAATGCGGCAAAGTTTCATAATATATCCAAAACCTTTATGTAGTGTTTGCTATAAATTACTCAAGTGGTAATTGTGTCATTACGATCAAAAAAAAATAAACGTGGCTATCAACCTACCTAAGCTGTAAAAGAAGATTGTAGTAGATGTGGTTTAAAGCGAGAAGAGATGCGGATATTCTCTAAAGTCATGTAACAAAGCAAATAGCCAGATAAGGTTCCAGGAAAATCTTATCTGACCCAAACCACAACCACTTAAACAAAGTGACACTTCAAAAACAGTGTTGTATCAGGATATCCCAAATCTGAATGGTCCATTCTGAATTGTGGACTGGATAGCCACCAAGGGTTCATAGGCGCACAAGGAGTTTCACCAAGTGGAGACCTCCTGTGTCATTGGGATAAATAGGATCTTTTAATGGCAGTTATAATTATTTAGATGGCTATGAAATACTTTTAGATATCAAATGTCTATCTCTTTTTGTTTTATTGTACTGTAATCAAAATTTTCTTACTATAAATCATTCGGGACAGATATATAGAGTGCAGGTTCCTGTAAGTTATTTGGATACAATCTAGTGCAACCCAATTTCTGCAGCTACAACAAATACATTTTGTCTCAGAAGTTGCTGTGGACAGTTTTCAGTATAGACATTTAGTCCATGTGCATGGTTCATAAGACTTTTAAGTAATAATCAATGGTCCTTCCAAGCTTTATGTAATGGTCTAAATTTTTAAGACTATCCAATTTCCAAAATTGCAGTGTGATTCTTCAATACTTTTTGCGAATTTTTTGCCTGGTAAGATTTACACCTATCCACAGTTATGACAGTGATGGCTAAACCTTTATATGTTGAGTGCCCAAAAGACACCCAAAACACACTAGCTTTCCCAAAGTGCCAACAGGCAATTTAAGCAGTAACAAACTTACTGCTACTAGAATCAATCGCGATATCCGCAACCTGTCCATACATTGCTCCTCTTAAGTGGGAACAGCTAGACAGATGGGTCTCTGAAAATATAGGACACTACTGGACACCCTGAAATAGCAGGAAGATTCTTGTCTGAAACCTCTTATGCCTGGTAACGAGCCTGCATGCCCAAGAGAGTCTCTGAGTGTCATCGTGCACATATGTGCATAGGTTTCGCCACCAATGTCAATCATGAAAGGGTTAATAATACTACAATACAATTCTCTATGCAGCACAATGCCCAAGTTTTGTATAGGATCTAACGGGTGCTTTCCGCTACTCCCATGTCATGGACGCAGGTGCACCCGTGCTCGTGCGGCTGTCCCACCATCTCCTGCCCCGCACTACCTCTCTCTGGCTGTGTCCTGGGGGTCCCGGCGTGCAGGTGCATGACCTCCGTTCCCAGGCCACGCTCCCCCTGACTTAAAGGGCCAGCGTCCTTCCAGTGCGCTGGTCCATTTTGGTTTCTTTATAATCCGCGCTTCCTTCAACTCCTGACGGATTCTTCAAGTCTTCCATGAATTGAAAGCCTCAGGTTGTATCCAAGGTCTGTTCCGTGAGTTTCCGAGGTCTGTTTCCGCGTTCGTTTCACGATGCCAGTCCGTGTATCGGAGTTTCCAGACATGTCCTGTGTGCATATCTGTGGCCCGTTGTTCCGGTGGTCCAAATTCTGTGGTGCCGTGGCCTGTGGGTTCTTCCTGTGGTCCAGGTCCAGTGGTTCCGTCCGTTGGTCTGGTATCCTGTGTAATTGTCCTGTGGTGCATATCCTGTGGCCCATGTCCGGGTGTGGCCATATCTTGTCCGTGTCCTGTGGTTCATATCCTGTGGTCCAGGTCAGTGGTCCCTGTCCGGTGGCTTAAATCCTGTGGTCCGTGTGCCGGTGGTCCATACCGTGGTCCGTGTCCTGTGGGGTTATATCCTGTGGTCAGTCCATGGAACTGTCGGTGGTATGTCTATGCGTGTTTGGTTCCATATCCTGTGGTCGCATGTCCGTGGCTCTGTGTGGTCTCTGTTCTAATCTGTTGCTTGGCAGAACCGCAGTGGTACAAGGGGTCCACAGGACTCTTCCCTCAAGAGACGTCCTGTTTCACTGTGGTTTCCAGATGCCTCCCCCGTGTTCCTGTGCTCGTGTTCAGTGAGTTTCAGACGTAGTCCTGTGGTGATTTCCTATGGCCCGTGTCCGGTGGGTCCAATCCTGTGGTACACGGTCCTGGGGTCAATATCCTGTGGGTCCACGGCTCCTAGTGGAGTCCCTGTCCGGTGGTCGTATCCTGGTCGTGTCCTGTGGTCCATATCTGTGGTCCCGTGTACGTGTGGTCTGTGTTTCCGCATCTTTTGCCTGGTGCAGCCCCGCGTGAGTCACAGAGGGGCCACAGACTTTTCCCTCAGATACTCCGTTTCCTGGTGCGTTTCATTTGCTCCGTGTTCTGTGAGTTTCCAGACTTGTCCTGTGGTGCATATCCTGTGGGTCGTGTCCCTGTGGTTCATAATCTGTGGTCCAGGTCCGGTGGTCCTTGTAAGCCTGTGGTCCGGTGTCCCGGTGGTCATGTCCGGTGGTTCATAGCCTGTGGTCGTGTTGGTGGTACGTATAACCGGTGGTCACGTGTCCTGTGGTTCATAGCCTGTGGTTCCATTGTCCGGTGGTCCCGACATCCTGTGGTCGGGTACTGTGGTTCGTAATGGGGGTTTGTGTCCGGTGGGTGCATATCCTGTGGTACGTTTCCTGTACAACTGTGCTCCTGCTGTGCATCCAGGGGTTCCAGCCCAGGGGATCCTCTGCCTTCTGTGCGTTCCGCGTGCCTTTCTGTGTGTTTCCTGCATCTGTTGCCGTGGCAGCCACCGCGGTGGTCCAGAGAGTTCCCAGCTTTCCCTCGAGACTCTTTACGCGGCCCCCGTGCGTGACTAGGATCAGCCTAGTTTAAAAACCATTTGCAACATCTCCCTACCCCGCATTGTACTTCTAAAAAAAAATAAAGGAAAATACGTGACTCATTGCTAAAAAAATGTAATTCATTAAAGTGCAAAGTTTTATCTTGTATGGGAAATGCTCAAATTACCCACATGGTTCCAGCCCCTCCTTTCCAGGAAAAGAAAGTGTAGAATCAACATATTATAAAACATGTTTATAGGTCCCAGTATACCATACAGTGAACTATCCTGGCAATGAATGGCAATCTCAATGCGAATGGACACTTTTTCTACTATGCAAGACCTAAGATAAGTTCGGATGGTCAATGATTTAAGCTTTTCACTCCACTGGGGGATTTCACATGTCTGTTTCTCGTTTTGTACTTTTCTCTTTCGTCGCATTTTCTTGGGTGTGTGGATGCCCTTTATACCTGTCCAGCAAAGTCCAACACAACAAACTTTCCAGGTGTTTGTGCTGATTTATCTTTGAAATCCATGGTGCGTGTTTAGAAATGCACCACAATTGGACAGCAAGAACTCATCTTCTCGGCATAGTAAAAATATTAAAATGGGTTGGTCAAAATTGGCAACTTTTGTGCAACTTTTTAACCAAGTCACAAAAAACAACGATTAGTAGCCCAGTTATACATCTCCAAGGGAAGAAACGCACAAACTAAAAGCCTCCCCACTAAAAAAGAAAAACAGAATGCCAAATTTCCAATACAAAAAATGCAGCTCAGTTCCGTATGAGTTGGACCACTTCCAGAGTGATTAAACTATTGTCTACTTTTTACCATGGGCTATGTAAACTAAAATGCAAATATCCATGTCTGAGAATAGTAATTGGTACCTCAAGTACTAAAAAACGATCTCTTTTGATCTGTTGCAGCAATAAGGTCCTTAGGGTTAGCGTGAAGATGCGTGCTTAGTCTAAACTGGGTTTCTCTTGAGAGGAGACATCTATGCTACATTTCACTGCTTCTTCACATTACTTACGCATAGTGCACCAGCTTCGGCTGAAATCCACCTCTTGATGCCCTGACTCTATGACAAGGAAAAACATGAACCTTATGACTGCTATGTCACAAGTCCTACAGTTTCCTCCCATTACAAAACACTGAGAGGCCAGGGTATGATGTTATGACAATAAACTTAGCTCTGATCACATCATTTCCATTTACTAGGAAGACCTGGGTGCATCTATACACATCAAAGATTTAGACAATATTAGAAAATTTGTTAAGGATTTTGAAATAATTCCACTCACAAAAACACACTGTCTACAGACCCGAAATGCCATGGATAGACAGATGCTTACACAGAGCAAAATGTCAAAGTTCTAGAGCGTTCACACTATTTGTCCTCTTCTGTCACAGTTTGTATTTCTTTAAAATAATTGTTTAGTAGTTGTTTTCAATTTAAATAGTATTAGATTGTTTAAATTCAAATGAATATTTATTAATGTGCAATTTAAGTAATATATTTATATTAATTTAACCCCTTAACAACCCTGACCCTTTTTTGTTTTTTGTTTTCCGTTACCTTCCGTTTTTTTTTCTCCCCAACTTTCAATCCATGACTTTTTATTTTTTTTTTTTTCTGTATACACACCAGTATGAGGCTTTCTTCTGCGTAACAAATTGACTCCCTAGAATAACTATTTATAGTCAAATCCAGGTCACTGGTGAACCGGGAAAAAGTTCCATATGAGGTGCAATTGAAAAAAAAAGTGTTTTGTTCCATCATTCGTGTGGGTTCTGTGTTTAATAGTTTTTCACTTTCGGTTCACCGCTTCTATATTCTGTGGGCTCGGCATGATCATGGTGGTACCAAATTTATAAAGTTTTATAGGTTTTAATAGATTTAAAAAAATGACAACCTGTGCACCAAAACCAATATTCTTACATTAATAAGATATTGTAGCATATTCAGTAACTACGACTTTTTTCATACAACAGCATACAGACCTGTGTAAGTGCCTTTTTATATTCCGGACTTTTGGGAAAAAGATGCTTTATTTTAGGGAATGTACGACTTTTGAAACACTTTTTATTTCAATTGATGATTTTATGAAAACGTCAATTTTGACATTGGGAAATATTTTCCGTTACAGGTTTCATAGTTGCCTGCAAATACTGAAATACTATTTTTACGGTAGTTTTTACTACTGGATATCAAAAGCATCCGCCTCTGGCAAATCTTAATATCAAGCAGTATGACACACAGAGGTCCAAGGCGTCATAGTAACCGTTATCCCTCTGCTAACTTAACGCAATCCGCACACATCTCTCCCATGGTCAGGAAAGGAGTCATTTCTTGAAGAAAGTACCAGTTTTTTCTTTCAACCGTCCAGGAACAACCCCTTTAAACCAGATAGTGAAAGCTATCTTTTTTTAGTTATGTTTTTCACTTTCTGATATTTTAATATACAGTACATGAATTATAAAGAAAAGCTATTGGCCCTCAGCACTGTTATCAACATGTGGGGGTAGACGTTTGCCACAGGTGCAAAGTCATAAAATGTTCAGAGACAAGCATGGTAAGGTTAAGAGGATAGATAGGCTATGACCATTCCATTGCTTAGGAGGGTATATTCTAGAGGTGCAATCTTTCAATTTCTGTGATAATAATTTTGACTGCTGAATATGAAGGTTAAACTATAATTTGGTCTCTGCACAAGTTAAAAAAAGTAAATCAATTTCTTTTGAAACTAATACATGTTGACACCATCGTAACCCCCGAAGAAGCCTACGCTTTGGCGATCGCGTGGGGCTTTTTTTTCTCTTTGCTGGACGATCACTGGTAACATCACAGCTTTATGTACTAAAGCTTTATAGCAAAGTTTTATGCCTCTGTGTTGTTTCCATCCCTACGTGTGTTTACTGAAATTGTCTGGGTTCAACTTTAATATACTGTTTTGGCTTTATCCCTATATAAACTTACATTCTACACTTACAAGGTCTCCCCTCACCAAGTTTCAATTTTTTTATACCTGTTTACCACCTTGCTTTTGTACATGGAGCACACATGTTATAATGTTTTTTTCTATCATGTACACTCGTCTCACAGTACACTCATGCACAGTGGGGGTATTTTTTACCACATTTATGTTTTTAAATTGTTTTTTACTTTCTGTCTATTATAATAATGAGCTGCTGTAAATATGAACGGAACAAAAACCAAACAACTATTTTAGGTTTATTGTTACAGAACTACAGGATCATAACAAACATTTGATAATGACACCAAAAAATAAATTAATATCACCAAAAAGCCTTCTAAGTTGTCAATTTAAAATCTGTGAAGTCACAAAAGTAAACCTTTTTTTTATCTTGACGACCATGCCCAGTTGATATACTTCAATTCCATGCAGGGTTTAATAATCAAAACAGCTATCAGGACACATACCTTTGCAACGGATACTGTCCCACTTTATCAAAGACGTGCCAACAGCACCTAGTGCAGTTTGCAGGGTGCACCAGTTCTGATTGTTTCGCACGTTCTTCATTAAACTGGTGCACCCCTGCACTGCTCTGACAGAGTTCACCAACTTTTTTTGTTTTGCACTTAACATAGAACATGCAACATAACTCTGCATATAAATGTTTTGCATGGTTGACAGTGGGCACCAGAACGCCCCGTTTGTTTGTGTCATTGTGGGGACTAGTGCAGGGCCTGCAACACATGTGTATCATGAACAATTCTTAAATACAGTGCAAGCAGTATGAACTGAAAACAATGTGCAGAGAGTCAGACAGAAACTAGCGCAGACTTCAATAAAATCTGAACCTCTCTCTACTACTTTCCTCCATGGTCTGTTTGCCTCCTCATGCCAGGTTGCATCCCCCTGGTGACGCATCAGACTATTACTCTTCCTGGGATGGATATAAAGGTTTTAAACGGTCCCAATATAAAGTTGCTGGGTGTGAGACTGACCTCATGTTTAGTTTCTGTTTGTTTTTCAATTCCTCAAACGCTCTTTTCCATATTCCCATGGGGCCGTTGTTTTTTTTTGATAGTATGTGCCCCTGGGCGACCTGATACCGCATGGTTTTTACGGCGCGGTTGATTAGGGTCAATTTTTGTTTTATGTTGTTTTTCTATGGATGTTAGTAATAGTGCATAGTGTTGTTTCCGGTATCGGGTCCCCCACAGTCCAAAGATTTTATCTGTAAAACACCTTTTTTGAACTTATTAGTCTTTTTCACTGTAACGGGGGTCTTTTTTGTCCTTAGAAGATGGTGTATTTGGAACGTGTTTGAGGTTAGTCATGGTTGTTGGATGGGTTGTGGTCCCACGATCTTCTCATCTCTAGAGTCACTATTGCTTTCCACGCGAACTTCACACTTGTGGTGCCGCCGTTTAATGTTCAGTGTCCTCCTGCTTCTGAGTTATGCAATTTAACGATGCTATGTGCTGCTAAAGCGTTAGCAACACATTCTTGCTCCATGCAGAGTGGCCCTTCTTTAAGAGACTCCAAGTTATTTTGAAAATGTCCATTAGAGAGGCACGATTGATTACGCTGTTAATCAAATGGGTATTGAGCCGTGTTAGATATCAGAGGCTCACTTTCCTTGTACCCCATTATACTCAGTCCTTAAATTGGATCAGGATTTGGCAGAGGGTTGTGCCTAAAAAAAGTGTTTGTGATGAAACAATTCGGTAGAGTTGTTTGTGAAGTGGGGTATAAACCGTCCTGCTGCCCTGCCTACTCGGACCCGTGCCTGCTACATCTTTTGTCAGTGGCAGTTGGGCAAGTTTATAATTTGGTGTAATTATAGAAGCGCCATCTAAATAAATCTATCTCACCCCTGTAAACTGATTGCGCTGATGCCACTATGTTATAGATTGGTGCTATAGGAACAGTGAAAATAATACAAAGTTGTTACATAGAATTTTGACATTCCTGTTCCATATTAATCATTGAGATATTAAAATATGTTCTAATCTCTGCTGTTGTAATATATTCTGAATTAACTCAACAAACTTCAAGTACTTCTGCGGTTTAGTCTCCGTGGTTGACTCTGTAAAAAAACCAAAAACTAAAATGCTCATTGTCGCGTGAGTATAGATCTGACGACATTTTTTTCCCTTTATCAGGCATGCTTGTGCTAGAAGTTTACCAACTGTTCAGACGTAAACATTTCTTTTGTAGGCACTAATAAAAGCAATCTGACCAAAAGGGTAAATTTATTAATATCTACCTCTCAGTGGGGGCAAAAGCAAATCGCTAAAATGCTTACCTGTAGCACTCTGTCATAGCTACTTATAAATGTCAAAAAACACCACAAAGCGCGGCAAGATGGATGCCCGTTCAGCGTAACGGTTGCCCCACGTGGAGGAGTGTCCCCCTGGTCTTTCACTTCCACAATATTGGATACAATACTAACATAGCACGTGCTATGTTAGTATTATAAATGTCACCCAGCATACATTATTCCAGCTTTATTGTGTTTGTATTACAGTTAATGGTTAAAATGTAACCACAAGCCAAGGATAGAGCATTCTGGGCATGGAGAGATACCATGGTGGCATCCATGACTATAGGCTGAGCTCTTCCACCACATAGAGGGGGGAATGTCAATGCCTGTCCTAGGGCACGCGGTACAGATTTTATATTGGGGTCTAAAAGTGTAAAGGGCTTTCTAAGATAGGTCAGAAATATCAGATCAGTAAAGGTCTATCACACCAAACTCCTGCTTATCAACTGATGCAGGCAGCAGTGCAGAGCTTAGCTCCTATTGAAATGAGACTGCTTGTACTAACTAACTTATAGTAAGAGACTTCTACCACTCTTATATTCATCACTTATACTGTGGAAAGGTCATCAGTATCATGATCTCAGAAAACCCCTTTAAAGGTAACCTGTCAAAAGGATGCTCATTTTTCAACAGTGTCAGGTTCCCAGAGCCCATAACATAACAATAGTTACAAGGCTGTTCGTATCAAATTTCTGAATAGTGTAGTTTCTTTATAATCAATTACTTTTGTTTAGATTGTTTCCTTTCTAGAATCAAGTGCTGAGTACCGGGGAAGGGGCCTGCTACTGGATCCCATTCCTGCACTTGCACATTCTCTATCATGCACACTGAGAAGTAAAGACATGTGCTGCCAGCACTCACACCTCCAGTATTATATGCTTGCCCTACACGTCCGGTTGCTATACTGTGAAGTGAGTGTACCCAAAAAACTCTTGAGTGAGTTGTGGTGGCTGGCTTGATTAATCGCACTGAGATGTTTTGCCTATCCCCATAATTCAACTACTGGGCAAGTGCAGGATTAGCCGTTGCTTGGCAAAATGAGCTGACGTTAGCGACGAGAGGGAGCATTAGAGAGCCTGTGTGAGGAAGAGGGAGGGCCTGGAGCATGTAAGAACAGAGGAAGGACCCTGGAACCAACAGCTGTTTAGTTTTGAACAACCCCCCCCCCCCCCCGGGACTCAGCAGTGACAGGTTCCCTTTAACTAACAAGCATGATTACAGATATCACAATGGACATCAATTACGTTTGAAATGGAGGTCTGCTGTCATACTCTTACAGGAAATCAATGGGATCATTTATCTTTAGTCAGGACATTTGTTTTTTCGGGGGGGGGGGTGGACTTGTCTGATTTATCTTAAAAAATACTACATTTGACATTTTGAGTTTGAATGATTTTTTCATCTTCTTTTAAAAAAGTGTGTACAAGCTTTGAAGCCACCTATCTTCTATTGGCTTTTGTCTGCTTTTGGGCTGGAGTTTTTTTTTAGAAAAACTTGGGGAATTTTTAAAAATCCACATCTAGAATTTTCATTGATATATGAGTGCAACACACTGAAAAAGGTTGTTGGGCGACTTTGCTAGTGGCTAAAAATACAAAATCTTTGCAAAAATATTCACATGTGACTTCACTTAAACCCCCTACTTAAAGAGGACCTGTCACCGCCGCTAAAAATAACCCCACCAAAGTAGTGCGCCTAATTCTTATCTACAGGTCCCTGTCTTACTGGGCTTAAAGGGGGTTTGTCGGCCGGCCCTCAGGAATACGGCCCACTGCTATTGCTGTCACGACCGACCTGATTAAAACTAGTTTGGCACACACAAATTTTATCCAATTTTAATAATATAAAGGGGCTGGGGGACAGGATTAGGGGGAACATATTTGGTGGGGGGGAATTTTTGTGGGGTGACGAGGTCCCTCGTTAATGCCTTATGAGCAACACACATGCAACTATGAATTTGTATGTGTGCTCAAGCCTGAAGAGTATATGGAAACTAAATCCCGAAGGTGATGGAGGTGCTCTATTCCCATGGAGGATATCTTATGGAAGGGTAGCTTCTCAGGATTCCATATTTATGGTGGGAAAAAAGTAATGTCAGCTGAAGCACTTTCATTTCCTCTTTACGAAAGACATAAAGGGAATGACAGAAAATTTGATAACAGATGTAAAGTTACATTGCACTGTTATCTTCCCTGTACCTACAATGTACTAGCTATACTGCTTAAGAGCAGACTGCTATACTAAACACCTCCTGCAATGGATACATCTACTTTATTCTTGTTTGGTTCGGTACGAGTCATGATGATAACCAAATTTTTAATATAGGTTTTATTGTGTTTTAATACATTTTCAAATGAAACAATGTAATGAAAAAAAGTTGTTTTGTTGTTTTGCCATCTTCTGACACATTTAACTTTTGCATAATTTTGGGTGTAACGTAGCCGTGCAAAATGTATTTTTTTTGCGAACCGATGTTTTCATTGCTACTAGGTTTTGAAGACTGTGTGATCTTTTTTAACACTTTGTTTATTACATTTTACTGAGTGATATAAAATGTGGTGTAATAGTTGCATTTCAGAACATTTAGGCGGTATTTTTCTGTTTAAGGGGGTTCAACCCGCCATCTGTAAAAACCATTTTTTATATTTTGCATAGAATGTGCATTTTGGATACGTGGTTGTGATTTTTACTGTTTATTTAGTTTTTAAAATCAGTTCCAGGGAAAGGGGGTGATTTGAATTTTTACATTTTTAACATTTTTTTAGACCTTCTAGGTTACTTTAAGCTAAACCGTCTGACGTGTCCTACCATATACAGCATATATTCTCTATTGCAGTATGTGGTGTTCTATACACAGTATTCATGTACAATGTGCCACTGGCACATTTAACAATCGTAGAAGCCATACAGCTTCTGGCTTAACATATAACTACTTCTTTCTGGCTCCCAATGACCGTCATGTTGAGCGACATACGCAACAAGATGGCACCCCGGCCACTGCTCTTAATGTCACCGATGGCTCCGCGCGCAGTGTGCGTGTAAGTATTAACAAGCTCGTGCGGATTGTGGGTTGGGAAATTAAAGGGGGGGGGGTGCGGCGAAAGCAAAACACCACCGCTGTATGAAGAAAGTATAAACAGTAATTAACAAAGCTCGAACGCTAGGGGAATCGGGTTAAATCTCATTAACTATTTCTCTGTCCCATATGGTCCTCGCAGCTTGCGCGGAGCAAATCACATGCCTGTGGAGAAATCTTGATCACACCATCCACATCCGGTCCTCCCAGGTACAGACTGCTAACGATCCTCCTCCTAGAAGCCCAATCAGATTAGTCTGAGACAGGACTGATTACTCATAAAACCTGCTGAATCTCTTGGTTTAAGACGTACAGTGAATACTACCAGGATCTCTCATCAAATATTTTCCCGCACGACCGAAGTTAAGCGGGCACAGGTGCTTGGTAGTGTCCAGATCGTTTTTTGAGACTTTTTGCAAGCCATTTGGCGATAAATAACCCAGTACTTGAACAAACCTGGCCTTTAAGGAATCTCAAAAATATTAAAATAACGGTTTGTCGATCCCGTACATAATTCAGCGTACACGGGGTGTATCCATCGGTCCTGCGGTTTGTCTATTTTATGTTGTGAGGAGGCAATGTACCTTTTCCTGGGTTAATTTACATTATTTCTTATCATGTCGTCCAACCGGGGATTTCCTGGGTAAGACAGTTGAGAATGCGACTTCGCTGATAGATTTTCCCCTTCCGCATCTCCCTTCAACACGACCCCCCAAGTACAAGTTACCACATTGGGCTTTTCTTGTCTCTCTTCTGCTTTTCTCTGATGGTATTGTTTTTCAACAGGACTTTCCACAGAACAATCACAAATATGAGTCATTTACCCCTGTTGTACCCCAGATAACAAGCATCTAGCACCATGCCCACTTGGAGATACCAAGTACAGTGCCTGGTCTATCACACCATCAGCGCCATAGAGATAAATTGGCTTGGTTCTATTTTCATTCTTTGCTGGGCTCCCCTTCTTCATTTACTTACTGAATTGGTTTTTGGTGCTGGCGGCTTTTTCCTTCTGATCACAGTTCTGTGCTGTTGTTTGTAATGAACTTGGTTCTTGGTCTACCAATAATGAACTTGATTTATGTGCGTGTATTTATTGTAAGTACTTGGCTTGATTCTGGTGCTGTATTTTTTTTAGTACTTGGTCATGCGACTGTATTTCTGCTATGATTTTTGGCTCTGTGCTACGTTTACTTATTTTGATGTTGTTATTGTTTCTACCGTCTAATCTATGCAGTTACACAACATTTTAGTATTTTATTGTTTTGGTAAAGGGACTGCTTTGTCTATATATGAATTAATTTGTTAATGAATCATTTTAGATTACCAAAGGTTAATTTTAAATAGTATTATTTTCCGTGCCTAAATATGTCCTTGTGCACTGTTGACTAGGTGTACGTCTTTCTCATGCGAACTAACGGTATGGACTTTTCACTCCAAAATTAGGAGCTTGTTGTTAAAAAATTAATTGAAATCCCACCCCTGTACTATATTTTTACTTGTTTTATTTTCTGCATGTATTTTACTGCTCATGTACTCGGGACACACATACTGCCTTCTGCTTATACATGTATGATGTCACCTCTGGACACCAGGTCACGGTCTCTACTGCTGGTACAATAGGGCCTTGGTGACACTCCTGTTCTTTCACTCAATGTGATTTTCAGCATAACATTCTGGCTTTTGTGTTTTCTATATTAACCTTTTATGTTTTCTGGCTTAAAACATTTTCCTGCTTCTATAGATCCAGCTATGGGCTTTAGCTCTAGAATTGTTGTCCTGAGCGAATTTTTATTATATTTGAAAGATACTGGATTTGACTTAACCTGTGTTTACTCATGACATCAATAAAATAATAGAATTGAATGATCAGGTCTTAAATTAAAGGTTGACAGTCTGACTATTGCAAGGACTGACCAACATCTAACTAGAATAACTAGAACTATACTCAGCTCCTGACATGAGCTTTAGAGGCATGTAGCTAGCTTTGATCTAACTTTTCCGATCTGTGAATCAGAGACTTTTGATGATTACAGAATCTCTCAGTCATTTTCTAGTGACGGGACACATTCAGTGCACCCCAAGTAACAGTATGCTAAACAGTTCTCCTATGGCTCTTTTTTTTTCTCTTTTCATTCAATCGCATCTCCATGATTACTCACTCTACTCTCCCAATTTACTCTTTTTGCATCAAGTCAACCAACATTTTAGGATATTTTCTCACCTGCACCAATTTTCTTTTTAGTGGTGTTATTGGTGAAGTTTTTGTACATTATCTTGAGCTGATGGGTCCAATGCAAAGTCTGTGCAGGGCCATGACTAAAACTTATGGTCTCCCTAGCCTTTTGGGCACATTTGCACCTCTGCACTCGCCTCATTACACCCATGGTCTTGTTATCTGCCAGTGTTTTTGATCATTTTTACTAAGATCTGTAATTTTTATCAAAATAAAATCTATAGACAAATTCTGTTGAGAAATTCATTGCTGATGGTTGAAGTCCCAAAGACCTTCAAGAACATCATACATAAGTGTAGAGCAAAAGTAACAAAGTTGAAGGGAGAAAGAGGAAAATAGATTCTTTGTCAAATTCAAGTACCTATTCTGTTCCCCCTTGAGGCAAGTAATGCACTTTGTTCATTTTGTAGACAGCATGTAAACAGATGGCTGTTTACCTTGGCATGTTTTTTTGGAGAGCTGTGTGCCTTTGAAGCCATTGATGTGGATGTACAGCCATTGTAGGTTCTCTGGGGAGTTCTGGGAATATGAAATAATTTTATATATGAAATTATAAATATGAAAAATTAATTTTCGCAGGAATGATAAGGAAATATTGCATTTTGCAACCTTGTAAGGCAGCCACCTCTAACATTGAGCATGGCTTTAAAAAAAAAACAAAAAAAAAAAACGGCCTAAGGACATGATGCGGGCTATAGCCAAACCAGTATATCTATTTCATAATTGGAGGTTTTCATAAGGAATAGAACCCACCACCTTTTTAGAGAGCGCTGTTTCAATGCATTTGTTGTCAAGCTCAGGTTCCTTAATCCCATTCTGTAAAACATAATTGGGGCCCTCTTTCCCAGTGGAGCATCACTCTCCACACCCTGCATGGAAGTGATCTTATGGCAAGTTCTCCATAAGGTACCGTCTCGGACTCCCACTTGCCCACCATCTGACATTGTGCTGAATAGACGAACCACATTGAAACAGCTCGTGCCAGGTGGAAAATCTGTTCCTTAGGTAATAGATATGATGGGGTTGTCTATTATTCTGCATCATGTTCCTTTAGGCCTTATGAAAAGTCCTACTTGACGTAAAGAAGTCTGGCTTACAAGGTATGCTAAGAGCGTATTTTTCCTATCTCTTCCTGGAAAATGTTATTTGCTTCTTTCCAACTAGGCATGGGCAGAATACATCCGGGATGCCTATAGAAAGTGTACTGCTTCTCCGTCAGAGTAAAAAATTGTGAAGTGAAATGGGCCACCAAGATGACTGTGCTTACCTGGTTTGGGGCCCTGTATCACAAGGACATGATTGCTGGTTTTCAATGTTCTATACACTTTGAATTAAATCTCGACTATAATGATTCTATTTGAAGCCCTAGAACTAGTAAGGTCATATTTCAGATTCTTCACTTTGTTGGCTTTGAGACCTAAAGACAAAGTGTTGTAGGCCTACAGGCAAGTCCTGCAGTATAGACTGGATTCAATTCGTGTGCTAATATACTGACACCTATAATAGTGTTAGCTTCCTAGTTTATCAATGAGTGAAATAATGCCATACTACAGGAATGGGGCAATGAATTCCCAGAACAGACCATATCTCTTTAATGGCTATGCAGGCATGGTTTTATTTCCTCTTTAATATTTCTACTCAATAAGTGTTTTACTGATGTGGAAAATACTGTGTCTGTATTCGGTCACAGACGATGATGTGATTTTCTAGCTCGAATATAGTGACAAGGTGGGCCTGGGAAGCATAACATATGGCTTAAATGTACAAATTTCACAACCTTAACATACCGTACTGACACATGTGGGCCACCCGCTAGCTCTGTAAACAATCTCAGTAATAATACTTCTTATATTCCACTTTTCAACATTCAGGAGAAATGTTTAACATGACAATTTCTTATCACAGAAATTATTTCAAAACAAATGTTTCATCCTTGAAGCTAGTCCACCTAATACATATTTAATAACAAGATCTCTTGGGTTTATCTTATGTTAATCTGAGAGTGCCACATCATTGTTTGTGCTTTCTGCATTTTTTGTGTTCTTTTCATTGAATGGATATTTTTTAGAGTGATATTATAAGCAAAATATGCAGTCTTTCCGCAAGAATTGTGGCCCAATACAGACGGCACAACTGTTCAGGAAAATGACTGACAGTAATCCAGAAATCTGGCCATGATAGCCATAAGCATATAATTAGCCTTTCCTAAGTTTCTATGAGAGTAAATATGCAACTAGCCATGAATTTTAATAAGTTATAATAATTTACGGGGTTCTCCAGTGATTGCAAGTTAGCCACTATCCACAGGATGTTGCTAACCTGCTGGTCGGTGGGGTCTCGTTATGAACCCCCATGGATCCAAGAATAAGGTTCTGTTGTTACCCTGTCCCATCCCCGAGAATGGGGAGAGCAGCTTGGTGTGGCATTGCTCTGGCTGCTCTATTTCCTTGGCTATGTGCTGACAGAAATTGCTAGGTACAACGCTAGCAAATCCCATCAGCGCATAGAGATTAGCCGACCAGCAGGGGTATAAAGAAACATTACCCATTACTTAGACCCCCCAACAATCAGTAGAGTTACCCCATGTGATATAAAATAGTTTTACTGTAAAGCCAAATTTAAAGTACTTTTTTGACCTCAACCAACTCCAGATCTCAGTTTCCAACATGGCCAGGACTTATAACGCCACCACACCAGTTAGAGAATAAGGCACTGTTCAGGAGACCTTGTCGGCATGGGGTTTTTTCCTACTCCAGACTATATTTTGGACCTATACAGATAATCTTTGGACAATTCTACAGATGATATGAGATACATAGCAGAACTCGCATCGTAATAAATCTTTTTAAGGGGTGTCAGGTGTGTGTAACATGGTTGCTTTCTCTCCCAAAAACAGGCCACACTGATCAAGGGGTATTACTTGTAGTCCAAATAAGCTCGCATTTATTTCGATACATTGAGCTGCAGTACCACATAACCATGGGTCATGTGTGCCCAGTTTTTGGAAGAAAGCAGCCATGTTTTTAAAAAAAAACAGGACAAACCCCTTTAATGTTTTTTAACTTAGATTTTAATGTGATTAAGGCTACATTCACCTACCGTATGATTTCTCCAGTCCTGTATTTACAGGCCGTGATGAGCCCGTAGATACGTGACGTGTTTCATCCGTATACAGCACGTATTTAACAACCCGTATTTTAAGGGCAGACAGCCTGAAATAGGGAGAAATAGGACATTGCTCTATATTTTTATAATAAACAGGCCCGTATACGATACTTACACTCCAGTGTCAAAAACGGCAATATAAATGGTTGAACCTATTGTCCATTGCAAATGACTGTTGGCCGTATGACGCCTAAAAAAAACGGTACTATACAGCCGTTTTATACGTCCTTGTGAATGTAAGTGCCTAACATTGTTGAAATTCAAGTAAAATGCTTTAAAAGTTTGTTACTGTGCTATATCTATTAAATTTTGGTATCCTCCATAGACTTACACCTGCAGTCATCCATATAAGTAAAACATGATGGCCGAAGAATATATAACTCCATCTGAATTGTTTCATGTGGACAAAGATTTTTAATTTTGTTAACATTGGGAATACAGGGGCTTGTATTTTCTCCTGTGCGTTCAACTGTTTTCTTAAATATTCCAAGATTTACATTGATCGGCCGTAAACGGAATGTATGCAGAGGCTCATGGACATTGCCCGCGCCATACTCGGTGGTTATCACTTGTATTACATATCTTGACACTGACGAACTTTGCATGTGGGCACCGATCGGGCAGTTAATATCTCAGTTTTTAAAAATATGAAAATCTGTCACCCCCCTCCTTCCTAGAACACATATTAATAAATTTTTATTTAAAGTAAATCATAAACAATAACTGAATATGCCTAATGGTCTGAATTGCAACTTTTTTGCCATTTGGCTCCCATAAAATTGAAATTAAAAGTGATCAAAGGTTGTACAGTGCAAACCTCCCAACTACCGCACACATTGACACCTTTATCCGGCTGCGTACCCAAGGTATACTTTACAGTGGGTATTGAAAGCAATTAAGACCCCTTTAAATTTTCCACTATTTCTTTCATTACAGCCAATGCGAGAAGGGGTGGGTAATAGGATAAATGCACTACCACACTCTATTCAATAAAAAATGCACATTTATTGTCTAAAATACAATCAGGGTTGGATCGACCCACTGGTGGGACAGTGGTTTTCCACCCGTGGTCATGATTCCTGTCCCCGACAGTGAGCCCGGGCAAGGCCGTGCCCTATCCCTTTGCAACAGGCAATGCAATCTACTTCCTAAGACACACTGCATTATCAGTGAGTGGGAAGTGGACAGAAGACTTCCTTCCTGCACACATCACACTCTGACCAGAGATGCACCCCCACACGTGACATCCATCCGCGGCTGCACTTCCTGTTCCCTTCTGTCAGCCTGCAACGAGGAGGAAAGAATGCAGGAGCCGACTGAGTGAGTAAATGTTTTTTATTGTTTTTAACAGGCACAGTTTGGGGTCTTAACCTTAGAAACTTTTACTTCTGTTGTGGTAAAGGGTGCCAAATGAAAATAACAATTTGGGGGGTCTACATGTAATGAACTAAATATGGAGTGGGGGTATGTAATGTACGTGTTAACTTTGGGGGGCTATATTCACATGTAACAAATTTGGGAGGGCTTATTTGGTATTGTAACAATTTGGGGGCCTATATGTAATGACTAACTTGGGAGTGAACTATAATCATGTATATTGTATGTATATACTCTGGAGGTTTTATTGTACTGTAACAATTTTGGGGAGTCTTTCTTTTTTAATGTATGATTTGGGGGCTTACATGTAATTATCTTTTGTAGAGGGCTAATATTAATGTACTAATTTGATGGGGCTAAATTCATTTAATTATTTGGGGGTGTCCTATATGTCATGTATTATTGAAGGGGCCTTTATGTAAGTACTAATGTGGTTGGGCTATATGATAGTATTGACTTTTTTTTTTTGGTGGTGGGGGTGAATTAACATTTTTGAGGGAGCTATTTTTTGGTGCTGCAACCTGCCTTTGATCGTCTTTAATCCACGTTGCATTTTTTCAATAATTTCACTTAATTTGAATTTTTTCCCTGCTTCCCAGGACACGGCATGGAATATTAATACCGTCCTATGCTGTGAATTTGCTACTCAGAAAACAAGCCCACAACATCCTCTTTTACTTTAAAAATAACAAGTTCTAGATTTTTGAAGGTGGAGAGTAAAAAAGAAAACTCAAAAACCAAAAGTCGTTAGACATAATAGTTATTAATGGTGGCAAAATCTCTAAAAATATATTTAAAAATGATTGCAGGCCATTTTTACCTAAAAATAATGTCCAAAGTGGCAATAATCTATTAAAAAGAATATGGGATTATCTTAAACATTAATTTTTTAGGGGTCTTTAAAATAATTAAATAATTCATTAACATATATTGAGGTTGATGCTGCCCCCACCATGTTCACTAATGGGATTGGTATGTGGTAGGTGGATGAGCAGAACAATTAACCAAAACTTGGATTTTCCAACATCCACAAACATACCGCTTAAATTACACCAAATAGTTCCATTTGAGAATGTTATTTTATGCCTGTGAGTCCTTCATTGGCGTTTGTATGCAAAATGCCTGCAGGGTTTTATATGTCTTATAACGCTGATTGAGAGGCTTCCATCGGCACACTACATGCCTAAAGCCCTAATGATAGGGGTGCATGAGTATTGCCTTTGTGGGAACTTTCTCTCCGCATCTCCCTACTGCATCTGACTCTTGTAGCTCAGCCACCGTGATCATGAGGTTCTTCTTTACCTTTCCACCAAGGCTCTTCTTGCACAATTGCTTAGTGGCTAATTGCAAGTCTCAGAAGATTGTGGTTTTCCCCAACTATTTCTTCCATTGAGGATATGAGCCATTGTTCTCTTAGAAACCTTTCTTCTGGGCAAGAAATTCTTTTACAAACCTTGGCCAGACAATGTCCCTTACCACAATTCTGTCTCTTGAGCTCCTCGGCCAGTTTCCTTAGGGACCTCTGTGACGTCGCGACTTGTGAGGATGGTGCTGCCTTTCTAATCAATTGCAATCATGTTTAATTAAACACCATCTAGACTTCAATGAAGAGTAAACTTGTCTCAAGTCAAGGGTCAAAAGGAATGACAGCATGTGGGTTTAATGTAGTGTCCTAGAAAGGGTGTGAATCTTTATGACACATGCAAAATAAGTATTTTTCTTGTTTACCAATATTACACAACATTACCATTTCTGTGTTTTTTTTCTGTTGGGTGCATGTGTTGAGATTAACAAACAAAAAACATTTTTTGATCTTTCCTATTGGCTGCAATGAAACAAAGAGTGAAATTTTTAAAAAAATAAACTTATTTTTTTAGCTTTCCATTACATCACAACACGTACATTGTTTCACAGATAACAAGCCCACATAATAAGAATTTTTGTTAATGAAAAAATATATATATATACATGGCTAGTGAATGGACAAAAAGCAAAAAATCCGGTTTTGAAGGGGTTTCCTCCCATAAAAAACTAAACAACCAAAAGGTAGACTGATTGCCTATTAACAATGATATGTTCTTGAGACAATCCCTGTCTCAATACAGAAAATAAGCACCACTGTAAGCATCGCAGTTTGGTATGAACTCAATCATGACAAGCTTTGCAGACTGAAGAATAAATGAATTGGAAATAATGACATCTAATGTCTACTCTCATTCGTAAAGATACTTTTTAAATTGTGCTTACTGTGATCTTAAATTACACATTTGCTTGGAAAAATGATACAAAAACGAAAATGTCAAAATAGATAATATAACTAATGGAACTGATTTAATCAATTAACAAAAACAAAAATTGTTGGGGGGGGGTCAATTGTGTAACAAGTTCAGCTGCAGTAGGAGAAGTGACATCAGTAACATTCAACAAGAACATGAAGTAGTACCCGGTCCCACAGAGCATACCTTTAATTCTAACAATAGAATTGCACATTAAATGCACAGTTTTGGCAGTATGTAATAGACTTATAAAGTAGTGCAACAACCATGGCATAGTGGACAAATGACAGCAGATTCTTCACAAAACATTAACCTAACTAAAGCTTCTGTGCTTAAAGTTTGGCACAAAGACTCCTTTTTTGCTGTTTTGTTCCTATCTGTGAGACGAAATACTTATTAGGTGAAAGACTCATCTGTCCTGACATGAACATAGGGGGGGGGGGGCACAAAAGAAGCGATAATAAAAAGACCTTCATAGCCTGATCGCTACTATTCAGCTTATTTATTTTACAATAAACCAGTCCTATATCTTCCATTCCCAGTGCTGGTTTTTATCTTGCTACAACGACTGACAAAATTATTGACATTTGATCTGTCTGAGCAGTCCGAAGCAGACATTTTTGTTATAAGAAGGACCACAGGCACAATAAGCCCTGCAGTCAACTGTAACAAAGCCATAATTTAATTTTCTTGTTACTTGTAAGGCTACATTCACAAGACCTTTATGGGGATGTAATACGCTATATATACGCCCCCCATACACTGTCTCTGGCCGACAATGTCGTATGAAGCGTACCCGTATATAATAGGAGCATCTATCCCCCGCTGGCATACAACTGTGACATTTATCCTCTAGGCGGAGATTGTGTTAATTTCTAAAGTGTGATGGTTTTACTTCGAACTACCGCCTATATCATAGTATTGTCCAAATCTTTACGTCCAGCTTATCTTGTCAGTACTGCACAATTGTGTACATGGTACAATAGCAACAACAGTGTAAGTTTACATTAAGGGCCCTGTCACACATTAATCCCATCCATTCTGGCAGGGACATCTTGATAGAGTAGCAGGGGCCGGGCTGTAGTTTAGATGGGTCCCCATATGTTCCTATGTTATCAAAATCAAAAATTTCAGAAACATATTTTTCAATAGTTTCCTAGAAATTGCCTTCCCCTGGGAAAAAACCTAATTTGTTGTCCTTATTCAAAGACAGTACCTAATTTATTCTCAATGTACGGGTTTAAAAGATTAATATTAAGTCTAAATTCAGTGCAGCATAATTCTAGTATGTTATTGAGCGACATTACTATCACTGACACCCTATGGCTAAAGACGTCAGTGGACGGGCCCCGAGTCCCCGATTTCCTCTTTCTAGTTTGTTGATTGTGGGAGCAGGACCCTGTTCCATTTGTAAGACAGGCGAGACCTTGAAGAAAAGTTTGTTATCCACTCTTCCCCTTCACTGCATGCACTAAAGTTAGCATTGCCTGGGTCGGAAAGAGTAAAGCAGAGCTATACCGTGTTCAGACGTTTCCCCCCCAACGACCAATTTTCCCGCCAGTGTAACTTTGTACAGATTAAAAAATCCCTCCCCAAAAACGCAACCTATTAAATGTTTAATAAATATTTAAAATGAAACAATAATATTTCAATACATTGATAATAAAAAAAATTCCTCTCTACACTATAAAAAAATCGCCATAGTGTTTTGTTTCCTGAGACTACTCATATAACCCAACATTTTTGTGGTGTTTTTACTCCTCATGACACATATAGGCTAGTTATTAAATTGAAAAATTTAAAACCTACTTTTTTTTTTTTGGGGGGGGGGGGGGAGGTTTATAGCTACAAGTAGTATAAACAACCATCACACACTTGGTATTCTTAATTTTAATTAATTTATGTATATTTATGCGATTTGTATCTTAACCCCCCCAACAAAAAATTTAATAGGGCTTTTAACATTTTCATTTTTTTTTAACTACCCTATGTGTCATGAGAAACACACCACAAAAGTTTGTTAAGTTATTGAACAAAAAAAAGAAGTTATGGCCCTCCGACCAATATGCATGAAATTCATTAAATGTCCATCTTAAAGACTTTAAGCCTGGTATCTGTGTGCTAGAAGCAGCCGCTACCCGGAGAGGAGGAAAGCACAGGTATTTATCTATATGCAAAAGATATTCAACTTTAAATCCAGCCGAACATAGCGGTTCAGTTTAACTTCATGTTAAAATCATGGACAATTACATGATTTTAACAGAAGTAATAAGACAACATTTTTTTTACGGATCGCTATGTTCGGTTGGATTTGATCTGGGAGTAATTATTGTTGCATGTTTCCACCTCAAGTGGATGAGGACCCCTTGACCCCCCGCTCCCCGCCAGGCGTTTTCACGTGGGAAATCTGAGAATTTAGCCGTGGCATGGTATACACTATCATACCTGAAGTGAATGGCTCATGAATATTAAATGTAAATGTGCAAAGGTGCTACCTATAACAGCCCTAAAATCTGCATTGTACACAATGAATGCAATGAGAAACAACTGAGCTCAAGCCACCAGGGATTTCATGTATATCTGATTCATGTGTAACTGAACTGAAAAAAAATCCCGTCCATAGAACCATATGGGACTATTTCTGCATCTAACTTTCTCACAACCCCCATACGATAATATAATACATGGTAAGTGATTGAACTTATCCCAATATGTTCAGCATAGCTGGCCGTGTCTCCCTATTTTTGAAATACTTTTTTTTTATAAATAAACTTACCGTAAAGTACATGAAAAACACTACCAGGTACTTATTGGTAGTCTCAGAGGGGATATTTCTGCAGATATTTGAAAAGAAAAAACAATAATTCCTTATGCAAGAGTGAGAATAACACTTGGCCAACTAAACCGGAATTTGTTCACTCACTCACATGGATGTTTTTGCGGCATATTTGTTTGAGCATGTACTGGCATACAATAGATCCCTTTCTGAGCATGACTGCATGTGCCGTGTTGAAATAAAAACAATGAATCTGTAATAACAGAAACTGAACGAAGTCCACTAAGTTTCACTGTGGCCTAAACTACAATAAACGTTTTTCTCTCAACATTGGCAGCAACTATTTGATTACTATTTGGCATAATACACAATTTTTCAGTGCAACTTAATGTGTGAAATGAATGGAGCAACTGAGTGTTTCTTCTTTCTTTTCGTCAGATGATCCAATCTGACCTAGAAAACGTGGGCATGTTTTTTAAGAGACGTTTGAGTCATAATCTTTAGTCTTGACATCTGAATCTGTCTTTTGTTTGTTTTGTTTTTTAGTGTTTTGAACTTGTGTGATTTATATAGAGGGTGATCTATCAATATGTGAGGTCCGTTGGAGTCGAAAAAAAAGTACCATAAAAGTTTAAAAACTTCCTCGCAATCCCTTCTTTTCCTACATTGCTTGGGAGCGGAGTAAATTTTTAAATCCACAAACAGCTTGTATTCTAAATATATAAGTACAACATTAAAAAACTTAAAAACTTTGCTAGGTGAGTGAAATGGTGGGTGCACATATGCAATGCACAAAAGAATTGCAAAAAAAAAACACACAAAAAAGAATGAATAGTATAATGACCCGCATAGTTTTTCATAATAAGAAGGAAGAAAGGACAAATTTTTAGGGTGCAATAATTGGCTGCTCATTCATCTAGAGGTGTGCAACTTATTAACCAGGTACGTTCTCGCAATCGGGACTGTCTTCCCCCTCAAACTACACCCTATGTGAAATACACCTTTCTTTCAGTAAGTGTGGGCCTGTGACTGGCCTTCAAATAGCAAACGAGACACCTGTGCTTTAGAATGTCATTTTCTGGTGCTGTGCAATCAAAATGAACTTTTTCTCAAAGAGACTTCTAACAATGTTTTTAGTACAAATAGCAACACAACAACTCAGATTTACTTATCTCTTAGTAAGTCGATGCGCATTTCTCCTCTGTGGATAGTCTGATGTAAACAACCAAAGCCTAGATTCGTCCGTTGAAATGTCTCCTAGGACCAAATTGCTGCAGGATAATATCCGAGCAATGTCCCTATCCTACAATATGTCATGGCAGCAACTGTAGAGTCTTTGAGTCGCACGATGAATATTTAGGCTTTTTATCTGCTAATCACCTTTCTCAATTGGTGAGTCCAAAGCTTAGTGATGGTGGCTAAATGCATATGCATTCTATGACATGCAATGTGCCATGACATTAAATAGTATAGAGGACCTGCAGGGCGCATGTGGGACCTTATGAACCCAGTGGTTTAGTGTCGCTAAAAAACGGCCTTTATAACCAAGTCCCTCTAGGCCACTATAAAAAAAACAAAACAAAAATGTTATACTACCTAGAGTGACCCGGCATGAACTTCACAGTTTCTAAAAAAAAGCTGGACCACTTATCCCTGGCTTCATTGTTGCATCCTGGCACATGTCCAATAAACCGGGGTGTATTACGCCAAAATAGTAACAAAATGATGACTCCAGATGTTGATAGGCAAAATATCAGACAATAAGAAGAACATAAATATAAACTTTTATGGAAGCCGTTTAAAAGCATGTGCACGATAAAAGAAAAGGGAAAGCCATTGATCATTTCAAACTCATCCTTAGTCATAGTGGAGTGTCAAAGGGAGGGCAGAAAGACATTTAACAAGAAAGAATGCCCATGAAGGGAGACCTGAAACGATGTATAAGGAATGGTCACAAACCCCAAAAGGAAAACAGCAATGAAATTGAAAAACAAGAGAAACCAATGAAAACTGCATATGTAGTGAATGGAAACAGTTTAGATGACCAATTTAAATATTAATAAAATCAATAAATCGATCTCAGACTCAAGGCTTGTATTTAGGGTACTATCCAAAGCTTCATGGGTGGCAGATTATTTTTCTCCACTCTCCCACTCCCCCCGCTTTGGTGCAATATACTTTTTCTTCTATATTATTGCATACATTGATAGATGAATGTTGAGCACATGGACAGTTTACGAAAAGATGTTTTGTTTTACACTCATTCTATGTTCATACAAACGGGTCTTGAATTGTTCTGACTGTACAGCCCATATACTAAACATGACACTGGTGCTGCTAATGATGTATACTACAGGTGACTATGTGGTCAATTGACATATTTGTTTATCTGAGTAAGAGACGGTTGGGAGTAGTGTAAATATAAAACGTGGTCATTTTTTGCATGGATTTGCATGAACTGCATCTGTGTTGACCACATTTATAGTTGCCTTTAAGATGTAACCATGTATTTGTGCTTTTACTGTATTTCATTTTAATGATATAATGTTCCGATGTGGGGGCGTCGTGTAGCACGTATTGCCACCATTAGCCAAAATTTGTTTAACAATGGGATCTTGATAAAGAAGTGGCAATTTATTTGACTGATATTTTTATCATCAAAAAATCAGACACTATGTGGGTGCTAAAACAACACCTCTGATGTAGAGTCACATTGCGACGTTGCATTTTTCTGAAAAAAAAGAGTTTCATGAGATGGTTTTGGATCTACTATGTTTTTTTACCTTGTTCTAATGTACTGGTGCCATAGCCCCTGTCCCTTAGGGGGATTGTCCATGTGTTAATTCTGCTGTGTAGGATTCTAATGTGGGGCACGGAGCGGTCAGCGCTGATATATTGCCTACCTGTAATTTCTGGATGTTTTGGTGGCGGCATGACTAGCATGAGGGTGGGTGTTTCCTGATGGTGGGTTTTCGGTACGATTTGGAACTGACTGATGAGAAGATGTTGACCATTAGCGTGATGTCTAAGAAATTAATGTTTTTTGGTATCAAAATGGTAGGTAAACAAAGGTTTAAGTATTTTTGTTATGTAGTCTTAAATTGGAAAGTATTTGGAAACAACATCAGACCAACACCAGAATAGGCAATCATCAATATATCTTCATACCATTTGATAGAATTTACATAGGGTTTAGATAGACCAAAAATAAGCATTACTGCCACCATGCATATAAAGGTTGACCGATGATGGAGAGAATTTATCCCCCATTGGACACCTTGTACCGCAAGGAAAAATTGTTATTGAATGCAAAGAAATGATGTGGACAAAAAAATCTAAATACTCAAAATGAACTCCTGTAAATTCGGTATCTCATCCTGTAGATACTAGCTAAAGCCTTAGTGAATTTACACCTAAAAGAGACCCCAACACGACAGCTCTGACCCGCACTAATTAATGAATCCTTCAAAAGATCATAATATGCCCCAACTTCTGAACACAACTCCATCTCTAACTCCCCTATTACAGAAAAATAATAAATCAGTCCTTCTTACCATAGAACCAAACAGGTTCTTAATGAATATTACTAGCATTTTAACACCCATTTCTTCTTTCCCAATACATAAGCACCAAACCAGACATTTCCAACAGGGAACCTACCAGCAGAAAAGCTGGCAGCTAACCGTAGTAGCCATTCCAAAATCCACAAGAAATCCACCCACCACCCGGACTAACTTCCGTTCTATTTAACCAAAATAATGCGAACCTCATGCCGTTTTAACCGTTATGACTGATTTAATAAATCATGAACTGGTCTATTTTACCAAGAAACATCAACAGATGGCACACGGCGCATGAATGACCTGATCAGTGTCATGAGTCCTTCGGACTGGCCGTCCTCTCCTTACCATGGATGGAGAAGGCAATCGACGGATACAATTGATTTCGCTTTCTTCACTCTAGCAAAAGTTTGCTTTCATCACAAATTTTTAATCAGCTATTAAAAGACTATAATGACCCCACAACTAGAATTTTAATAAGGGCACTATTCAAATCCCTTTACATCACCAATGGAACCTGACGCAGGCTGCTCCTCCCCCGCTCATTTATCTAATGTAGAAACCGTTGGCAGACTAATCAGGACTACATGTGAAATAAAATCGATATCAAGCACCACATGTCGATAAAAGGATTATGGTGCACCAATACCATCTTACCCTCACCACTCATTGTCTTCTCTTAGACAATGATGGAATAGATCAAAAATTTTGTGAATTTTCTTACTATAAATAAATGTCACCAAATCATTACTCCTGAGATTTAGTTCCCCCTTATTACACAACAAATTTCCAAGAATTCCCATTCAAATGGGAAACAGAAGCAATTTCCCTAACCTGGTATACAAGTCGTACAAACCCTATTAAAATCTAGTGAAAATCAACATGAATGTATCTCCTAACACCCTTCTCTCATGGAGGGGAAGAATAATAATCTATGAAACTTATACTACCCAAAAGTGTATACCAGTTTAGAACATATTCACCCCAATTCCAAAACTTTACATATCTAAACTACAGAAACAAATGCTTTGGAGCCAAAACCAGATCTCCACAACGATTCTCCACTCCAAAGGAGGTTTAGTAATATCTAATCTCATGAGTATACAACAGATTTAAACAACAATTATCACCAAAGAAATTTAATGTCAACCACAGATATTATGACCTCGTTTCAGCTCCCAGATTATATGAAAAATCCCATCCACATTTATTTGAAACCATATTAATTTCTCATTACAAAATCCACAAGTCCTACCTCAAACACAAGCAAACACACAATCTTCTTAAACTAAAAAATTTCTATTCTCAGTTTTTGTTGGAAACTTTGCTGAGGTACCACTAAGAGTTTTGCACCTAATAAAATGGGAGCAGGATTTCAATGTGACACCCCTGGGAATAAAAAAAAACAAATGGAAGAAGCCTTCTTGGGCATCAAGCTTCTAATGTGCAAACCTATGGGAGGTTCATGTAAAAAATTCTTTCCAGATGGTACTACAATCCCGGCCATTCAGCAAGAACATTCAAGGCACTCAGACAGATGCTGGAGGCCCTGTGGACATAAAGGTCCCCTACTACATATATTTGGTACATGCCCTATTGTTCAGCAATTTTGGAAAAGAGTTTTTAACATCACATCCATTACAATGGAAAATCAAACACAACCTGATATGGCTTTAGCTATTTTAAGGCAAGGCATAAACAAAATTCCCCTCAGATGCCATAATTTAGAAGGGTATATTCTGTGAGCAACAAAACTCCTAATAGCTAGAGCATGGAAATCTCCTCAATCCCGGAACATAACTGACCTATATGAACTCTTGCTCTCACAAATAAAACCCTAAGGAACCACTGTAAAATGTTTGGATTCATGATACAAAAACAACGGGTTTGAACCCGGATTGAGGTCAGACTTTATTCTTCAATACTGTATTCCCCCATCATCCTCCTACCTCACTTTATCCACAATAAGTTGTATACATCAGTCCCTGACATTACTTGGCACTATGTACCCCAACTGTTGTTGTTGTTGTTAAGATGTTGTAAGCTTTTTTATGTTAATACAACTTTCTTCGGATAATACCTTTAAATGTAAAATGAGTCTAATGATTTACACTAATGAATATTTGTAAATTTAATGTATGACTCAAACGAAAATATTTGAAAGCGAAGAATAAACTCCTGCAGTTCTGATGAATTATCTATATTTACACACTATGGGGCATACCGCTATATAGCTAAGTTTAGGAAAAGATGTAATAAGGGAAGATGCATCACATGTCGCCCAACATAAACTATTTTCCCATTGAAAATTGGTCATGATTTTAAGTACTTCTTGGCTATTCTTAATGTAGCCTGGGATACGTTATGGTACCCATACATTAGAATGAGCTAGACACATAGTAGCTTCCAAACCACGCTCTGAATATCTTTTCTCTCAGAAAAATCACAACAGTTTGCATATGAATGTATCTCTACATCCAGAGGTGTTGGTTTTTTAGCAACACATATAGTTCTGATTTTTTGATGATTAAAAACATAATTCAATATTTGCCACTTCTTTATCAGATATCCCATTGTGAAAACAATTTTGGCTAATGGTGTGCAATTTTGTGCTAAACAAGCCCCCAACCATCGGAAACATTATATCATCTAATAATGAATAATACGTAAAGACAAAACAAATACTTGTTAATCTTAAGGCAACTATAAATGTGGTCCACCGATGCATTTCTTGCAAAGCATTCAGCAAAAATGATGTTTTATATTTACACTACTCCCAACCGTACTCCTTACAGTATAAACAATATGTCAATTGCAATAGTCACCATGCAGTATACCTCATTAGCACCCCCAGTGTCGTGTTTAGTTATATGGGCTGTACAGTCAAAAATTCAACAAGACCCGTTTGTATGAACACAGAATGATGTAAACAAAAACTCTTTCGTAATATGTCCAATGTAGCTAAACATTTCATTTAATCATATGTATGCAATAATTATGAAAAGTATTTGCACCAAAACGTGGGGGAGAGTGTAGAAAATATTGCTCACCTGTGAAGCCTTTTGGATACTTACCTTTAATACTACCATCCACATGGCTTGAATCTCAGATCCAATTTAATGCATTTATTATATTTACACCAGTCATCTGTAGTCATCTTCACTACTTATTGCATGTTTTTCTCTCATTATCCATTTGTTTGTTTTCCTTTTGGTTTGTGTCCTTCCCATCAGTTCCTAAGTCCTCCCTTTGTGGGCGTTCTTTACCTGGTAAATGTCTTCTGCTCCTCCACATGTACACTCCACTATGGCTAAGGATTAGTTCTCGAAACAGTCAGTGGCTTTCCCCCCTTTTCCATACACATGGATTTTTACAAGCTTCCATTAAAGTTAGGTTTAAAGTTTTTTCTTATTTTTCTTGTTCAATGCATTATAGTCATCATTTTGTTACTATTTCCCACATCTCGGAGCGGCCTGACCTCTTTTATGAGCTATTTCTGTAGTACGCTGACTTCACTGCATGGGGAGCACTGATAAGATGAACATTTTTTATTATTATCGGCCACATAGAGACTTGTAAAGAATGATTTGAGACCAGACCTAAACCACTGGTCCATAAGCTGTTTATTTAAAGCTGGTTTGCGATGACTCTGAATAAGAAGAGCCGATCCAAAATGTTAGGTATCGTCAGTGTGACCAAGACGTCTCACACGCTTTTTAAACTACTATGAAAAAAAGTTTCGATGTTTTATGGAATGCCGCGCTCAAGGCACATTTTTTTGAGTGTACATTATGATATATTATGTTAGGATGTGAGAGCCTGGCACTCATTCTAAGCCCGATTTAAAAGAAGTGCAGCACAGTGTAAAAAATGGCTTCAATCAAAAGCCTTTGACACCACAATCTCAGCAGGGTTGTGCTCCTGCATGAAACCGACCTATGTCCTATCATGTTCAGCATTTGACTGGATACTAACCAGGTCCAGTCAACCCTATTCTTATGGAGAATTATAGAACAGGTCATTGATTATCATTATGCTATGTCACCTATGCGCATGTTAAATTATTCACTTATATTTTTGTAAGATGGCTTAGTCAATGTATCATGATATCCCTTGCAGCTAGTTCGGAGATAGAGCAGACTGGCTTATCTGGGATTGACCATAATTAGGTGGCAGAGATGCTGTTTATTTTTGTTGCTTTAAAGAATTATTTAATGCCTTCTTCATGCTACCCAGAATGGCGAAGCTTTTCTCTAAACAGCACAGCAACAAATCTTTGGAAATAAATGACACTTTAAAGAGGCCATTTACCTTTCTATTCTCATCTATGAAACTAGGTCACATTTGAGCACTGGCTCTGATACCAATTCATAAAAATACAGGACATTATTTAGTATATAATATACGTAGACTGAGCTGATGTGACCCCAATCATGGTGCAGTGGCAGGTATTTTCATACAATGTAAAATGTACAGTAAATATCAGCTTTTCTAGAGGAAATTAAGCTATTATAAAATATGTGCTTTGTGCAGGATTAAATGGATATAATGGAACCCATTGATTGCTTGGATAACTACAGGATGAGCTAAGCATAAACATGTAAGTTAAAAAACAAACAACATATAACTGAGGACCTTTGCATGTGATGTGAGTAACTGTCTCTATATTTCATTTAAGTTGAAAGAAGGATTGGAAGGTGCATAAATAAGAGAAACATCGCAAAGAATATTCCACCCACCTTTCAATCCCAATGGTGTATGGAAGAAAAGATGTCCTGAACGTGTGATGATAAACCTGACCTGTACTATTTATATACTTCGTTGAGGGAAGTCAGGTGTCACATGCTGTAAGGCAAATCAGACAATCCCTGTATGCTATTATAAACCATGTTTTTTAGAAAATATCCTTATGATTTCTGGGAATATCCTCCACACACAGAACAGGGAAATGCCCATTTGCACATGACATTGTGGCCAGAATTTATATCTGCTAATAATTTTGAGGTTTTATCTCATGGAATACTCTCTACTGAGCAGTGTTTGACCTCTAAATCATGTCCTGTGCCTACTGGCTTCTGGTGGTCCACACACTACCTTTTTACACGCATCCCATGCACACCCCTTCAACCACTGATATGGGAGTGGTTACAATGTGGAGGTGTTTCATACATTAATGTCACCAATCAGAATCCTGGTAAGTTCGTTTTCTGGCAAACTAAAACCAGGAAAGTGTTCCTATTATAAACTCTGTCATATACTGTAATATCGGCTACCGTCTGCTAATTGCATTTTTAACAGTAAAGGACAGACAGTTGAACTGCTGCACAGAAACTTTAAAGGGGTTGTCCACTTTCAGAAAATAATTGATATTGTTGTATAAGGAAAAATATGCAATTTTCCAATATACTTCTGTATTGATTCCTTGTGGTTTTCTATGTCTCTGCTTGCTGTACTTTTTAGAAAGGCTTAAAATGTTTACTTCCGGGGATAGACCTTGTCCATGGTCATGTGATGGCACGCAGGTGCACGAGTTGTTAGTGTAACAGTCTCTGCTTACTCTCTGTGAAATGACGGCTTGTGCATCTGCATGTTCATCACATGACCATTGACATATTTATATCCCTAAAAGTAGACATAGAAGTTTTCTATAGAAGGACAGCAAGCAGAGAACTACAAAACTGCAAGGAACTGATACAGTATAGTATATTGCAAATTTAATTTCACAAACAATATCATGATTTGTTGAAAGTGACAACCCATTTAAGCACAATTTATTAAGATACCACATCTTTTGGGAACTATTATTGTTGTTGTTTTCAGAAGATCGGTTACCTAAACTGTTTCCATTTTTTTAGGGAAGGTTCAACCCTTGCAAAACAAATGACCCTGGTTGAAGCACTAGATAAAAAAGTTCAGTGTACCTCTCCTCTGTAGCTTTTAAGCCCTCTAAGAAGCTGCGTATGATAGTTTGATCCCACCCAGATCATAAAAATATATATTTTTTAATACACCCCCATCATAGTGATTTCTCCTAAATAGCTAGGGAATGACTATATAATATGATGTATTGAAATGTTGACTGTGGCTAAACGCTTTGCCTAACTGCACCCTCTTCGTAAATGACAGTAGAAAAGTTGTCAATCTATTTGCCAGTTCTATCTATAACAGCAGAGTGCTGCTCAGTGTGCAAGTCAAGCACAGTAACAATACAATAGGGCATTTCAACATTGCGGCGTTTTTGTATATAGCGCATGAAAATGACATTGACTTCCTTCAAATAAATTTGCTGCATACCCTCATGACGCATTCCTTTTACCTCTTGCATGTAAAAGGTGCATGCATGTAGTGTAAACTTAACTGTAGCAATGTTCAGTTAATATTAATTCTGTGTTTCTGTATACTATAAAAAGAACCTGCAGAATTTGCTCCAAAAATCCCTCTTAAGCCTCTTGTTTCTGGATAATATGTCTATAGGTACTAAATAGTATTTTATCCAACATTACCATTTCCATATTATGAAAATGGAAGAATCTGAATTGAATCACTGTAATTGAGTGTGTGAGATGTTGTGCTGATCTATACTGCTTCCTCATTATAGAATATAATACTTCAATTTAGACTCTTTCGATTACTCACATTGCATTGTAAAAAATAATGTGACTATGTGACACATAGCTGCCAAAAAGGTATGTCCTTTAAAAATCTACTAGATGTCCAGTGTAAGCCGGACTGTCAGAGAACTATTGTGGCCAGTTAGCAGCCTGGGGCCGCCACAAAAAATGCTCAACTTTCTCACAAATACAACACAGAAGGGTGATTATGTGATTAATTACCAATAGGAAAATAAAGTCTTCTTCTTAAAAAAATATTGAAAATAGCATGTGAATTAAACAAACATTGGTCACATCTGATCAATATGATCGTAAAAGTGAGACTTCTAAATACAGAACCACATTTGAGATTGTTTCAAAGGTGAGAAATGGCTTAAAAGTGTTACTTGCGGCTCAGCTGATCCTAGGAAAACAGAAATGAGATGAAAAATCTACATTCTCTGAAAAAGTACACGTCTCTTATTTCTCACCACCGATGTTTTTGTTCTTCCAACTCAACATTATGGATGTGTAGCTCTGAAATGTGTCATTATACTCTCCAATGGATTGCCATGACACCCACGACAATGATGGAGAGCGAATCTGCTACATACAGTAATATGGAGACTAAGTTCTCTAAAAAGGAGTTATGTAATATGGTTATGCTCAGAGTAAGGAACTCCCTTGATGTAGAGAAATTGCTGCTACATGTGTAGTGTCAGAAAAAGATATACTGATGCTGGAAAGAGATTTTCATGTCTGACAAAGTTATGTTAATTATGCATTCAACAGAGCAGTAAACGGTGAGACAAAGCAGTAAATTTTTATCTTGATGCAAGTACACTGTTTAATGTCATCCCAGAAAGTGCTTGAACTGAAAGGGGAGGCTTAGTTCCAAAAACCACTTCTCCAATTACTGACAGATTTGTACTCCCGTGTCTTTTAAAACATGGTCCACATGCTAGGCAAGCATGAGATTCCCAGAATGGACAAGTTCACGGTGTTGTGTTTCCTCCAGTTAAATATGCCAGGTACCGCAGTATCTTTGTTCACATACACATAATCTGCCAACACTCTCTTGAGAAAAGAAAATCTTCACGGGAATAAAAGAATCTGCTGGTATGTCAGTTTTCGTAGTTTTCCCTTGAAGGTCCCAGCCAATAGGCACAGATCCAGCAAGTAGTGCATTGTAAAGTTTCTCAGTAATATAGTCTTTGTGGATAGAGTTTTTCAAAGGACAAATAAAATTTTACAACAAGATGGTTGGAATCAAGCTTTATCATTCAAGTATTCACCAAATGCCTGGCCATACGTTAGAATTTTCAATGTATTTGGTAAGTTCATTATAGTACTTTACTCTAACATGATCTGATTCCAGTTGCTTACAACCCAACGACCAGCTTATCTTTGCTTGGCACTTCAAATCAAAGGGTTTGTGCTTACGCCATAAAGCCATAAGGCACTTGAATGTCTGAGTCACGTCTGTAAGTAATGTTAGATAAATAAATGTTCAATGCCACTTTTTGAGGTGTGTGAGTTGATTCGAGATTCATCCAAATCCATTTCTGGAAGGGTGGCCTTGTTTGCACTGGTAGATTAGTCAGATCCCAGTTTATGTCTCTGTGATGTAATTAACACTGCGTGGGATTTATTGTACAGAGCACGATCTGTCGTCAGATGGCACCCATGGATATTAAAAAGAGACTCGCAGACTGCAAATTCAAATGTCTGTCCAACAAGGCCACACCACAAATGAGAATGATGGTATCATTATATATCTAATCTTTTTTTTGAGGAAAAAATTCTCATTTTCAGCACCGAATTAGCCGACTCATAGGACTGGAGATCCATTGTTTGTGGTTTGACATATAATCACAAACATACTGTGAAGCAAACACAACAATGCAGACAACTAGAAATGGTCTGAAGATGCCTTTAGATTTTGTGTCAATAATTGCCATGAAAACAAAAATACAAAATTGTATTAGCCTGTTACATAACTATTTCAATACATCAAGAAATAGTATAGGTTCCAAGTGTTTGTATAAATCATGTATATATCTAATGGAATCAGGATCAATATTGTACACCAAACACTTACATGCCGGTGTATGACCCTTTGGCGGATCTGCACTTTTTAAGCTTCTTATGCCATGGTTTTTTAAGAAAAAAGGCTTTAAGTTATTCAAATGAGCCTGAGAGACTCCATAACGTGACTCCATAAACACCTGTGGACCCGGATCCCTCAGCTATTATGCATAATTTTAAAAACCTTTTTGTAAAAAAAAATAGGCATAGAAGCTAAAGAAGAGGGGATCCTGAGAGAGGGGGCATACACCAGTAATGTCATTGTGCTTAGGTTTCCAATCCTGGATCCTAGTAGTAGATGTTCTTAACATTATTTTAAACTTTTTGATTGGTGATTTACCAACATCATTTTTTCAGTTTTCATACTGGCTACTAAGCAGTCACAACAAGCGACTGTTTCTAACACGCTTAGGCTAGATCTCACTTGTGCTGAGCGGGTTCTGTTCCCCCCTTCCATTATCAAATAGCGAGAAAAATATTGTAGAAGATCCACTCTTAATAACAAAAGTTGATCAGTACAAAATCATATAACAGTGGTGGCGAACTATGGCACGGGTGCCAGAGTGGCACTCGGAGCCCTGTCTGTGGCCTCGGCCATCACCAAAGAGGACACAAGGTATCTCATGGATTCCCAGACAGCCCAGACTTCCTGCGCTCATTGCTTCTTAAGCGACATTTCTGCCTGTGACTACAGAGGAATGGGAAGGTGTGGGCAGATCTGGATGATCATTGTAATTCAGCTCCAGGCACGAAATGTCCCCTCCTGCTCCTCATGCCCCTTTTCATTTTGCCCATAGTCATTTATTCTTCTCCATTATGCCAGCTGCTCATTGTAGTTTGTGCCAAGTTTAAAATAAATTATGGCTCACCCTTTCCCCTGATGCGTCCCTGATGCGTCTCCTTTTCTGACGTCTGCTGTGCAGTAAGGCGCTCAGCTCCATGTGACGCAATGACTGCTTGTGCCCCCTGCGCCGAGTGCGGTTAACTACATATTGGCAGAACGGGAACTATTGCCATAGAACACTGGCAAGGGATGCAGAGCTCTAGGTAGCTAGTTAGCTGCGAAAAACAGTGTGAACCCGTGAGCAATGCATCTGACTCATTTGCTACTACAGGGGCCTATGGCTGTCACGGAAACATAACAGCCGCAGGCCCTTCGCTACCAACCGACCGCACAACCTGTGGACCGCGATGGTTCACTCTGGTTAAAGTCCACTTCGTCCCGGCACTCAGAATGTCCTCTTCACTGTAACTTGTGGTCCTACGTACAACAACCAAACTCCCAACTGGTGCATGACATCAATCAAAGTAGGGGGCATTGGAATACTGGGCAGCTTGACTTCATTGCTAAACTCTCTGCTTCTGTGACCTTATAACACCAATTCAAAATCAACATCAAGTTGATTTCGATGATTCCACCAAACTTGCCATGAAATACATGATCTGAAGATGTTAAGCTACTTGACACATTGTTTATTAGGACTTTCTTCTGGTAGGTATAATAAGTTAATTGCCAAACACTATTCAGACACCATATAGAGACATTATACAATCCATAATAGATAGTACAATATATATATATATATATAATATATATATATATATATATATATATATATAAATATACCAAATCTATAGAAAATATTCTGTCCATCTATCCTGTCCAAAGAATATGGAATCCTCCCCAGAATTATGTATTACTTTATAAGAATTGTCTTTATAAACATTAGAATAAGACCTTAAGGTACAGTAAAAACCGATCTCAGGAATATTCTTATGTGCAAATGTAATGATATAAAGAAGTGAAGGGTGCCTAGGTAAGGCTACCATTCTACTGCTGTTTTCTAACACCAGACTATATTGGTCACCATTGTACTTTAATATACAGAACTTTGTAAAGTGTCATTTTTTTTGGCAGAAGAAGGCAGTCTCTTTAAAACCTGTTGGATTCAGTCTGCTGCTATCTGGGATACCGTAATACTTGGGCATCTAAATCATCTATTTTGGAAATGTGTGAAAATAAATGTTTGACTTTTTAAAGAAAGGAGACACTATGTTTTGTGTGGTTTTTATGACTGTAAGTGATCATTGAGATTACCATTGCCATTCTCTGCATTTATGGACTTTATTGAGTTGGGTCATTTTCTTCTCAGCCTTACTGTGTCGCCGATTTTTATTTGTTTAGTTCTAGATGTGCTTTTATAATAAATATAGATTTTTACTTCTAGAGTATGCTCTCCTGCGTATAAGTGGACATCCTATAATTCATACATCCTTTTTTTAGATACATACATTTCTCTCTGTTACTATCTGGAGAAGAGATAGCAGCAAGCTTCCATCTTAAGCACATACAGAGCTAGATTGAATCAGCCAGAGATAAAGAATTCATAACACCAAGCCTCATATCTCACTTTTGCGAAAGACTTAGGAAAAGATGTTTCAGACTTAAAAAATACCTGCGACAGGATTTAAATTACTTCAGAATGTGGAAGCAAAAATTGTTACAAATATTATAGTATGATTATATCAAGGTAGTAATAACAGTATTTTAAGATGGACAAATTATATACCGTAGTTTCTTGTTGACGGTTATGATTAAATAATGCATGCATTTTTAAAGAGAAATGTACCCACTATTTATGGTTTAATACACCTATTCATTTATAATTTTCGTTAGCTCTGCTGCCTTGGATTGCCATGTCTAAAGCTTTTGGTTTCCTATCGAATACATACATTGATTTCTCTATTTACATTCCGTTCCTACATACCTTAATTTCCTGTTGCAAATGAAATGTCTATTTTTCCATGCATAAAAATTGTAGGTGATTCATAATTGCCCTAGAGTTTCAGTTCTATTAAGAAGCACAAAAGGGATAAATTCTCAATGACACATAAGGTATGTTACCTTCTCAATACGCTAAATAATCTTTATTTAAGATAACTTTATAATCCAGTGATAGTGGTAAACAAATAAACTAATGTTATCCCTGTAGCTTAGTTTAAAATGTTTTATTGCATCATCTCAAGCTAGAAGTTGGGGAACACTAGACAAATTTGCTCATCTCAAATCTGCAGATTCCTCCTCGTCCCCATTTACCTTGTCTCAAATTAATACTCCTCTAGTTAACTTTTGCAGTTTATGATTAATGTGAAACTGATAATGTTCATCTGTGTTCAGACATGATCTAACTGTATCAAAATCTATCTGTTACTGTGCATTAACAGCACGGGGGACTAGAATAGTAACAAACTCTGTACAAGCTATTGTTATTATTATTTATTGTTTTTTCCATGAAAATGATTACAGGCGGTTCCCCTACTTAAGGACACCCCACATAAGACACCCATAGTTACAGACGGACCCCTCTGCCCACTGTGACCTCTTGTGAGCTCTCTGGATCTATTACTATAGTCCCAGACTGCAATAATCAGCTGTACGGTGTCTGTAATAGCTTTATTGTTAATCCTTGGTCCAATTACAGCAAAAATTTTGAAACTCCAATTGTCACTGGACAAAGAAAAAAATTTCTCTAGAACTTCACTATAAAATATACAGTTTCGACTTGCATAATTCAACTTAAGAACAAACCTCCGGACCCTATCTTTGTGTACCCGGACTGCCTGTACATTATATGTAATGTATGTCAATACTGAGTATTGTGCATGTGCATCAATAAAACACATTTTAAACAAGCAAATACTGCTAGATTCTGGACATAAGGTGCAGTAACAGAACTCAAGTGAGCTACATGTGCAGCTGTACACCAAGGTAGTATAATGTTTATTTTTTTAAATGCAAATCCTAGAGGTGAATAGGGCGAGGTGGGACACTAAACCCCAGTTCCATAAGGCACGAGGATGGTATGGTTTCCCAAATCGCCATGACGGAAAAAGCAGCTGTTCCACAACTTCCATTTGTTTCCTCTTAAATGTTTGGTATGTTGTAGTCACTACCTCCCATTTTCCTGTTCTCTACCCAGGTGTGGATCTAGAGTTGAGTAGATATGCCGAAAATATAATAGTTGAGTATACCTGTTAACACGGTGTATAAAGTTCAGCCAAGAACAGATCATCTAATCGATACCAAGAAGTCAAATATAGTTCACTATAAAGGGCCTTCAATAACCACGGCCAGAGGTGGCACTCAGAGCATTTCTGTGGCACTCAACCATCACCCAACAGAGTTCACCAAATAGGACCAAATCTTCCTGCAGTCCCATCAACTTTAGTGACACTTCTTTGGAACTGCGGGAAAAGTAGAAGGTGTTGACAGACCTGCAATGTCTTTGGAGGTCATCCAACTGGACCCATCATTCTTATCTACAGAGAGACCCTGGAGGGAAGCTACAGGTCTCTTTCAGCTGTATTGGTGGCCTCACAGGGGCCAATACAATTAAATATGTGGAAGAACGGGTAGCAATTTCATGCCATGTTGGCACTTCACAGTAAATAAGTGGATTTTGTTTGTACTTGGGCACTGGGTCCCCAAAGAGGTCCGCCATCACTGTCTATAAGATACAAAATGAAATCTAATGGTAACTGCCCAAGAATTACATGCCTTTGTCTCAAACCAAAACCTCTATCACACTGATACTTACAATGATGATTTTACAGGCTTCTGACACACAGTTATTAAGTGCAGTATCTCGAATCTCAATACTTCTGATCTAAAAATTTTTTTAGGAGACTAAAAAAAGGATGCTACTGTCCTGCTAGCAGACGTAGTTTGTACTGTCTTAAGCTGTCAAACTGCCCATTTATGGACCCTGGCTGACTGCCTAGCAACACTGCATGATATGTGGCACATGCACAGATAGCAGTGGAACCTCCTGCTTCTACACTGTATCTGTGAAAAGAGGAAACAGAGGCGGGGGCAAGGAGTGACTGGAAAGAGGATGCAGAGGAGTAGGAGTAAGGGCTAAATACGCCATAGGGACCTTGTACAGGGCTGTTAGGAAGAAAGGTAAACTTTAATATATGTTATCATTGTAACTACAATGCAGAAATGTTAAAAAACTGTTAAGGGACATGCTATTTATTGTTTGTATACTCACATTTATTTAACCCCTTACGCCGAAGCCACTTTCACCTCCTGACACGCCCTTTTTCAAATCTGCCCTTTGTCACATAAGTGGTTATAGTCTTTGGAACGCTTTAACATATCCAAGTGGTTTTGAAATGTTTTCTCGTGACACTTGTACTTCATGTTAGTTAAATTTTGGTGGAATGTTTTGCATTTATTTATGAGAAAATCATATTTTGTTGAAATTTGGAAAAATTCGCAATTTTCGAAATTCAAAATGTTCTACTTTTTCCACACATGAGTTAAAAACCCAAAAAACGTAATAACTAACATTCACGAATGTCTTCTTTATGCCTCAGTGCTTTTTTATGCATAGTCTCATTTTGTAAGATGTTATGGGGCTTTGAACTCAGGTGCAATTTTTCACAATTTCAAAAAAAAGCTAAATCCTTGAAAGGCCAAAATAAAAGTAAAACCCATAAATTACTCCATTATAGAACTACACACCTCAACGTACGTAAAAAACTTTTATGAATTTGTTCCCCTTTAATTGGTTTACAGGGGTTAAAACAAAATCGGATGCAATTTTCGAAATTACATTTTTTTTGGCTAAATATATGTGTTTCAAAAAATGTACAAATTCTCAGTGGATAAAATACCAAACGCTCCACAAAATTTGATACCCAATCCCTCCCCCGTATAACAATACCACATATGTGGTGTCCACCGGCTGTATGGGCACACGCCAGGGCATTGAGGGGGGAGCTGCGCCGTTCAAGCAGATATGCATTGTCACATTATAATGGCTAAACAATCTTTATTTTTTTGGCAATTTGACAATAAGGGCTTATTTTTTGCGACATGCACTTTACAAATACTTCATTTAAGTGGGGCTGCAGCTTTTTGATGAGATTTTATTAACTCTTTAATGTATGGAGGAAACAAAATTGGGTTTCTTTATTTTTGTATATTTTGGGGGTCGTACACCATACACTAAAAATATATAATATTTTTATTCTATAGATCACTACGATTACGGTGATACTAATTTATATAGTTCTAGTTTACAGGAAAAAAACGAATATAAAGAAAATCTCATTTGTTTTTGCATCGCCATCTTTCAGAGATATAACTTTATATTTTTTTGGTTGACAAGCTGGTTTAAGGCTTATTTTTTACGTGTTGAGTTGTCGTTTTTCAGTGGTACCATTTTGGTGCACATTACTTTTTTTTTCACTTTTTGGAACATTTTGTAAAGGGATTTATGAAATTAAAATTTTTGGCAGTTTTTCAGTTTTTGTGTTTACGGCGTTCACTGTACGGGTCCAATAATGTTTCTGACTAATTGTAAAGATTGTTACGACGCGGCGATACCAAATAGTTGGGGGTTTTGGTGATTTTCCGTTTTTTTTTTTTTACTTATTAGATGTGTATAGGGATGTTTGTTGTTTAGGGGACTTTATTTAATTAATTCTTTTTATTAAAAAGTGTGTTGATTTAGTGCTTTTAACAATTTTTTTTACTTTACTTTCACAGGTTAGCTTGAACAAGCGATTCACTGATTGCTTGTACAAGCTATTCTTCACCTAATACAGTGTAATACAGATGTATGTATGCTGCGCATGCTCAGTGTGTCACAGCCGGGTCCTGCCAGAAGGCAGGACCCGGCTCCCCGGAAGGAGATCGCGCAGCCCCGGGCACTGGCAGTCCCGGGGCTGTGATCGAAGGCACTTACACCCCCCGGTAAGCGCTGCGGGGGGGACTGATTACAGTCAAATGCCCCTGACAAGCCGCGGTCAGCTCGACAGCGGAGAAATCTCTGATCGCGGGTGTTAGTGACGGGAGTTGGCTATAGTATATAGCCGACACCCGCAGCTTCTGGCGCGGGCTCCGTTCAGGAGCCGGCGCCAGAAGCATGACATACTATTACTGCATTTTGCGGGAACGCACCTCCCGCCATGTAGTAATAGTACTCCAAATGTCGGGAAGGAGTTAAAGAAAATCTAGCATCAAAATGAAAGGGGCATTCCGGGAATATGAACGTCTGATACAAAAACCCATAATGATATAAATGAATACAGCAAAAAGTAACACAAAAGATGGCCACCACTGGAAACTACAAGTCCCATGATCCTTTACTTGTCAGTAACTTCTCCTCCTTCTTATGCTCTGATGATATAACAGACTTTCTTGCTCTGTTACTATAGCAATGATGTGCATAACTGCCATTACCTCACTGAGATGACATCTCACCACAATACTGGCCATACTGGATGCAATGCAACTAACCAAATACAGCCAAATGTAGTGATGATCACATGACCTGCCCAGGCAAGTGCAGGACATGTGATGTGGACATGTGACCAGCGGCCATCTTCTGTCCTGTGGCTGCTCCGTGCGGAGAAAGTAAACAAACTGATTAACCCCTACGGGACTCAGCCTCTTTTGGCCTTTAGGACGCGGTCCCATTATTCAAATCTGGCCTGTGTCACTATAAGTGGTTATAGCTTTGGAACGATATAAAATATCCAAGGGATTTTGAAATTGTTTTCTCGTGACACATTGTACTTCAAATTAGTTTAAAAATTTGGACCATATCTTTTGTGGTTAGTTATGAAAAAAAAACTAAATTTGGCAAAAATTTGGAAAAATTCTTTATTTTCAAAGTTCTAAATTCTCTACTTTTGATGCAGATAGTCACAGCACCCAAATAAATTCATAACTTACATTTCCCAAATGCCTGCTTTATGTTGGCATGGTTTTTTAAGATTCCACATATTTTACTAGAATGTTATGAGGCTCGACTCTTCCCTCAGAGACTCCTGTTTCCTGTGCGTTTCCAGATGCCTCTGTGTTCCTGATGCCTCCGTGTTCCTGTGAGTTTCCAGATGTGTCCTGTGGTGCATATCCTGTGGCCCATGTCCGGTGGTCCATATCCTTTGGTCCGTGTCCTGTGGTTCATATCCTGTGGTCCAGGTCCAGTGGTCCCTGTCCGGTGGTCTTAATCCTGTGGTCCGTGTCCGGTGGTCCATATCCTGTGGTCCGTGTCCTGTGGTTCATATCCTGTGGTCCAGGTCCGGTGGTCCCTGTCCGGTGGTCTGTATCCTGTGGTCCGTGTCCTGTGGTCCATATCCTGTGGTCTGTGTCCGGTGGTCTGTGTTTCCTGCATCTGTTGCCTTGGCAGCCACCGCGGTGGTCCAGAGGGTCCACAGACTCTTCCCTCAGAGACTCCTGTTTCCTGTGCGTTTCCAGTGCCTCCCTCCTCCGTGTTCCTGTGCTCCGTGTTCAGTGAGTTTACAGAGTGTCCTGTGGTGATTCCGATGGCCCGTGGTCCCGGTGGGTCCAATCCTGTGGTCCGGTCCTGTGTGGTCAATATCCTGTGGGTCCACGGTCCGAGTGGATCCCTTCCGGTGGTCGTATCCTTTGGTGCGTGTCCTGTGGTCCCATATCTGTGGTCCGTGTACTGTGGTCTGTGTTTCCGTCATCTTGTTGCCTGGTGCAGCCACGCGGTGAGTCAGAGGGGTCCACAGACTTTCCCTCAGATACTCCGTTTCCTGTGCGTTTCATTTGCCTCCGGTTCCTGTGAGTTTCCAGACGTGTCCTGTGGTGCATATCCTGTGGTACGTGTCCTGTGGTTTCATAATCTGGGTCCAGGTCGGTGGTCCTTTAAGCCTGTGGTCGGTGTCCCGGTGGTCCATGTCCGGTGGTTCATAGCCTGTGGGTCGTGTCTGGTGGTCGTATATCGGTGGTCACGTGTCCTGTGGTTCATAGCCTGTGGTTCCATTGTCCGGTGGTCCCGATCCTGTGGTCAGCGGTACCTGTGTTTCGTAACTCGGGGGTTTGTGTCCGGTGGGTGCTATCCTGTGGTCGTTCCTGTACAACTGTGCTCCTGCTGTGCATCCAGGGGTCCAGCCCAGGGTGACCCTCCTGCCTTCAGTGCTTCCGCGCGTGCCTTTCTGTGTTTTCTGCTCGTTGCCTGGCAGCCACCGCGGTGGTCCAGAGAGTCCCAGGCTTTCCCTCGAGACTTTTCCGGCCCCCGTGCGTGAACCTAGGATCAGCCTATGTAAAAACTTGGCACATCTCCCTACCCGCATTGTACTTCTAAAAAAAAAATAAAGGAAAATCACGTGGAACTCATTGCTAAAAAATTTATTTCATTAAACATGAAGTTTTATCTTGTATGGAAATGCTAAATACCACATGGTTCCAGCCCCTTTCCTTTTCAGGAAAGAAAGGTAAGAATAACATATTATAAACAGTGTATTATAGTGTCCCAGATACCATAACGTGAATGTACCTGTCAAGATGCAATCTCATCTGAATGGACATTTTCTCTACTATGCAAGACCTAAATAAGTTCGGATGGTCAATGATTATAAGCTTTTTCACTCCATGGGGGATTTTCACATTTGTTTCTCGTTTTGTACTTTTCTCTTCTCGTTCGCATTTTCTTGGGGTGTGTGGATTGCCTTTTAACCTGTCCAGCACGTCCAACACAACAAACTTTCACAGGTTTGTCTATTTATCTTTGAACATCCAGGTGGCGTGTTTAGAAATGTCACCACATTGGACACAAAACTCCATCTTTTGGCATAGTAAAAATATTAACATGGGTTGGCTCAAAAATGGCAACTTTTGTGCTAACTTTTTAACCAAGTCACAAAAAAACAACGACTTAGTGCCAGTTACTCCTCCAAGGAAGAAACAGCCAAACTAACAGCCCTCCCACACAAAAAAGAAAAACAGAATGAAATTTCCAATACAAGATAAATGGCTCAATGTTCCGTATGAGTTGGACCACTTCCCAAGAGTGCATCTAAACTATTTTCTTTTTCCATGGGCTATGTAAACTAAAATGCAAATATCCATGTCGTAGAATAGTAATTGTACCTCAGTGTACTAATAAAACGATCCTCATTTTGAATCTGTGCAGATCAAAAGTCCTTGGTTAGCAGTAAGATGCGTGATGATCCTAAACTGGGTTTCTCTTGAGAGGAGACATCTATGCTACATTTCACTGCTTCTTCACATTACTTACGCATAGTGCACCAGCTTCGGCTGAAATCCACCTCTTGATGCCCTGACTCTATGACAAGGAAAAACATGAACCTTATGACTGCTATGTCACAAGTCCTACAGTTTCCTCCCATTACAAAACACTGAGAGGCCAGGGTATGATGTTATGACAATAAACTTAGCTCTGATCACATCATTTCCATTTACTAGGAAGACCTGGGTGCATCTATACACATCAAAGATTTAGACAATATTAGAAAATTTGTTAAGGATTTTGAAATAATTCCACTCACAAAAACACACTGTCTACAGACCCGAAATGCCATGGATAGACAGATGCTTACACAGAGCAAAATGTCAAAGTTCTAGAGCGTTCACACTATTTGTCCTCTTCTGTCACAGTTTGTATTTCTTTAAAATAATTGTTTAGTAGTTGTTTTCAATTTAAATAGTATTAGATTGTTTAAATTCAAATGAATATTTATTAATGTGCAATTTAAGTAATATATTTATATTAATTTAACCCCTTAACAACCCTGACCCTTTTTTGTTTTTTGTTTTCCGTTACCTTCCGTTTTTTTTTCTCCCCAACTTTCAATCCATGACTTTTTATTTTTTTTTTTTTCTGTATACACACCAGTATGAGGCTTTCTTCTGCGTAACAAATTGACTCCCTAGAATAACTATTTATAGTCAAATCCAGGTCACTGGTGAACCGGGAAAAAGTTCCATATGAGGTGCAATTGAAAAAAAAAGTGTTTTGTTCCATCATTCGTGTGGGTTCTGTGTTTAATAGTTTTTCACTTTCGGTTCACCGCTTCTATATTCTGTGGGCTCGGCATGATCATGGTGGTACCAAATTTATAAAGTTTTATAGGTTTTAATAGATTTAAAAAAATGACAACCTGTGCACCAAAACCAATATTCTTACATTAATAAGATATTGTAGCATATTCAGTAACTACGACTTTTTTCATACAACAGCATACAGACCTGTGTAAGTGCCTTTTTATATTCCGGACTTTTGGGAAAAAGATGCTTTATTTTAGGGAATGTACGACTTTTGAAACACTTTTTATTTCAATTGATGATTTTATGAAAACGTCAATTTTGACATTGGGAAATATTTTCCGTTACAGGTTTCATAGTTGCCTGCAAATACTGAAATACTATTTTTACGGTAGTTTTTACTACTGGATATCAAAAGCATCCGCCTCTGGCAAATCTTAATATCAAGCAGTATGACACACAGAGGTCCAAGGCGTCATAGTAACCGTTATCCCTCTGCTAACTTAACGCAATCCGCACACATCTCTCCCATGGTCAGGAAAGGAGTCATTTCTTGAAGAAAGTACCAGTTTTTTCTTTCAACCGTCCAGGAACAACCCCTTTAAACCAGATAGTGAAAGCTATCTTTTTTTAGTTATGTTTTTCACTTTCTGATATTTTAATATACAGTACATGAATTATAAAGAAAAGCTATTGGCCCTCAGCACTGTTATCAACATGTGGGGGTAGACGTTTGCCACAGGTGCAAAGTCATAAAATGTTCAGAGACAAGCATGGTAAGGTTAAGAGGATAGATAGGCTATGACCATTCCATTGCTTAGGAGGGTATATTCTAGAGGTGCAATCTTTCAATTTCTGTGATAATAATTTTGACTGCTGAATATGAAGGTTAAACTATAATTTGGTCTCTGCACAAGTTAAAAAAAGTAAATCAATTTCTTTTGAAACTAATACATGTTGACACCATCGTAACCCCCGAAGAAGCCTACGCTTTGGCGATCGCGTGGGGCTTTTTTTTCTCTTTGCTGGACGATCACTGGTAACATCACAGCTTTATGTACTAAAGCTTTATAGCAAAGTTTTATGCCTCTGTGTTGTTTCCATCCCTACGTGTGTTTACTGAAATTGTCTGGGTTCAACTTTAATATACTGTTTTGGCTTTATCCCTATATAAACTTACATTCTACACTTACAAGGTCTCCCCTCACCAAGTTTCAATTTTTTTATACCTGTTTACCACCTTGCTTTTGTACATGGAGCACACATGTTATAATGTTTTTTTCTATCATGTACACTCGTCTCACAGTACACTCATGCACAGTGGGGGTATTTTTTACCACATTTATGTTTTTAAATTGTTTTTTACTTTCTGTCTATTATAATAATGAGCTGCTGTAAATATGAACGGAACAAAAACCAAACAACTATTTTAGGTTTATTGTTACAGAACTACAGGATCATAACAAACATTTGATAATGACACCAAAAAATAAATTAATATCACCAAAAAGCCTTCTAAGTTGTCAATTTAAAATCTGTGAAGTCACAAAAGTAAACCTTTTTTTTATCTTGACGACCATGCCCAGTTGATATACTTCAATTCCATGCAGGGTTTAATAATCAAAACAGCTATCAGGACACATACCTTTGCAACGGATACTGTCCCACTTTATCAAAGACGTGCCAACAGCACCTAGTGCAGTTTGCAGGGTGCACCAGTTCTGATTGTTTCGCACGTTCTTCATTAAACTGGTGCACCCCTGCACTGCTCTGACAGAGTTCACCAACTTTTTTTGTTTTGCACTTAACATAGAACATGCAACATAACTCTGCATATAAATGTTTTGCATGGTTGACAGTGGGCACCAGAACGCCCCGTTTGTTTGTGTCATTGTGGGGACTAGTGCAGGGCCTGCAACACATGTGTATCATGAACAATTCTTAAATACAGTGCAAGCAGTATGAACTGAAAACAATGTGCAGAGAGTCAGACAGAAACTAGCGCAGACTTCAATAAAATCTGAACCTCTCTCTACTACTTTCCTCCATGGTCTGTTTGCCTCCTCATGCCAGGTTGCATCCCCCTGGTGACGCATCAGACTATTACTCTTCCTGGGATGGATATAAAGGTTTTAAACGGTCCCAATATAAAGTTGCTGGGTGTGAGACTGACTTAAGTTTCAAATGTGGTAACTTTTTAGACTTTATTAGGGGTTTCTCTTGTTCTGGCATGTTACAGGCTCAGCAAATGCCACATAGCACATGAAATTAGTTTCCTTTCTGCACCCTGTAAAGGGACCATAAAGTGGTTTACATCCACATGTGGTTTACATCTACATCGGCATATTGCTAGACTCGAGAGAAACTGCACTACAAAATCTGAAATGTATTTTCTCATTTTATATTTTATAGGTACATTTTAGGGCTTAATAAACATTTCATTGTCAAAATTTGAAAATTGAACCTCAATTTTTCATGTAAAATGCTTAAACGGTTAACAAGATTAACAAAGGCTGTTTTGAATAGTTTGCGGGGTGCTATTTAAAAAGGTGGTACTATGTAGGGAGTTTCTAATAAATTTAAAACCCCTATAAATATGAACAGGCCTCTAAAATAATTGAATCTTAAATTTTTGTGCAAATCTGTAAAATTGCCGACCGATTTGTACGCCTCCTAGTAGTATAGATTTGTACCGTGTTTGCCATGGAGAGCAAAAGAAGAGTGAAGAATTCAGGCGATACCTTTTTGAGGCTAACTGAGTATATTTGGATAGAGAGCTTTCGAGAATACTAGTTCTCTTTGTCAGACATGATGTTATGCATGGAACAAAATTTTCACAGCATTTTATACACACTAGGCAGGGATCATCAAAGCATATTAAAAAAAACCTTTAAAACAGCACCTCCTAACACCGTAATAAAATACCGGTAACATCAAAAATATTAAGTCTTCATAAAGCAGACATAGCATACAAATGGCTAATAGCCATAGTAACCTATTTTCGAGAGGACATACTGCATGATGAGCAATACATATTAGAATAAAAAATCAACTGTTTAAATTTTTCGTGAATATGCAAAACCATTGCAACCAACTTATATTACTAATTTGAAGTACAACAGTCACAAAAAAAAACCTATCTGAAAACACCTTGTTCCAAGTGCTAAAGTGCTTCTACCCCTTACTCACCTGACGGGCATTCAACGTTCATAGGATGCAGGTCGTTCCGCACCTTGACGTAGAATCACATCTGAGCCCGGTGATCGCCGCGTAACGCGGTAGCCGGATCGCCCATAACAGCCGGGCATCGCGACTATGGCGAGCCCGACTGTTTAACCGTATGACGCCGCGGTCATATGCAACAGCGTCTATGGTGCATCGGCGCGTCACATGATGTGCCGGTCGTTATACCAGGAAACCCTGATTCCGATAAGAACCCCAGGGCTGCTATCCAATTGCAAGAATTTTGGAAAAGGCACCATTACGCCGGCGGAAATCGTGTGCAAAAGCGGAGGCCAGATAGCAAACAGCACGTTAAGAAAGCCGGGGAAAATGTCACCAACGACCGACCCAAGAAATAAAACATGCTCACGATCTTACCGTGCAGCCTGTCAGCTATGCGAATGCATTAGACTATGGAATTATCTGCATACATTAGTATTAGCCGTATATTACCATGAACAATGAACACATGAGCACTTGTCAGCCCACCACCCTAGGTACAAAATAAAACAGTAAAAAAAAAATTTAAAAAAAGTGAACAAAAAATTCAATAAAAAAGAATAAATTCAAAATACAACTATTGGGTAGCAAACATCCGTAACAACCCGTACACAAAATTATAAAAAAACAGTAAAAAAAAAAAAATTTATCCACTGAACCCGTACGTTGAACACTGTGAAAAAAACACACAAAAAAACCTCACAAAATGATTAATTTTCACATCTGACACCGCATAAAAGCGCATAAAAAGTGATCAAAGTAAAATTTCCCCAACCTGAGACAAGAAAAAGTCGGGCAAAAACATAAGCTCTAAACCAGCTATTCTAACCAAAATTTAATGTTCTGCCCCATTTTACATGGCGAACAAACCACACTGTTTCTAATAGTCTGCAAAACAATTAACCAATAAAAAGTCTATTGTAAATGGAGTATCGCTGTAATCGTGAATAACCCATATATAGAATAAAGATAACACATTATTTTATGTATGTGAACACATCCGGCGAAAAAAGGCTAAAAACCATAAACAAGAATTCAGATTTTTTTAACATCACCAGAAAGAGTTAATCAAATCTGATTATTACTATTGCTCCCCCCACCCCCCGTCAGTATGTCCTGAAAAGTGGGATCTCATCCCACACATAAAAAATAATCCTCCCATATGTCCAAATTACAAAAAAATTACCTGTTAATAGCCTGTAAATGTGACATTGCAAGATCTGCGCTGAATGGGCGCCCCTTCTTCTAGTGCCCGGCCCGTGCGCCCATACATCTCACCACCACAATGGGGCTCCTCATACTTCTGGGACAAATTGGGCATCAACTTTGTGAGTTTTTTATCAATTAAATACTTTTGTGACTGTTTAATATTTGGCCAAAATGAAATAAATTGTCTAAAACCCAAATTACAGCTTGTAATGAACACAACCCTGCATTTGTTTTAAACCAATAACCCCTGTGAAGCATCTAAAGGGTCTAAAGGATTACCACTTTTTTAAAGTTGATTTTTACACATTGAGGTAGTAGTTTCTAATGGCATAATTTATATGGGTTGTTACTTGCTTATTTAGAGCCTGTCACAGTACACTTAAAACTGAGCACAGTTGACCTCTAATAAGGGTTTTGGGTGTTTTCAATAAAAAATGAGAAAAATTGCACCCCAATTCTGAACCTCCTAAACACCTAAAAAATAGAGAGTATGCATAAAACCTATGCAATATAAGCAGACATTGGGAAATGTTAGTTATAAAGTTACTTGGGTGCTATGACTATCGGCCTGAAAGCAAAAATTTTTAAACTTTGAAATGAATAAATTTTTTTGAATTTTTTGACAACATTATCAATTGTTTTCCTACTAAACAATAACTACAACACAAAAAATTCATCAAATTATTGTTCTATTTCTTTGAAGTAAAAAAAAACAATGTGTGATGAGAAAACCATCTCAAAATCCCCCTGATATGTTAATGCCTCACAAAGTTATAACCTCCTTAACAGTGCAAATTTAAAAAATCAGCCCTGGTCCTAAAGGTCAAATGGCTTAGACACCAAGGGGTTAAAGTTATAATAGCATATAGTGACACATGGGCAGAGTTGAAAAATAGGGCCACGTCCTTAAAGGGGGTTGCGCCATCTAAACCTAAATTGCCTATGTGCTTTTTCCTGCTTATAATATTTCCTGAATGCTCCAATTGTTCATCATCCCTTATGCTTGCTTTATTGCTGTGGTGGCAAACTCTGCATAGACATTAACAAACACCGACACTAATAAATAAGGGGGGGGGGACATCACATAATGTACTGAAGACAATTTAGAACAAAAGGAGTTGTGTAGAGATGCAGCTGCAGCATGTGAGAACGGCTGAAGCTCTAACACGAAGGCAAAGGTACATTACGACCAAAAGTTTGGACACCTTCTCATTCAAAGAGTTTTCTTTCTGTAGTTTACATGACATAAACATTGTAGATTCACACAGCAGGCATCAAACTAACTATGTGGAATTACTCGAATATAATTAACAAAAAGTGTGGAAAAAACTAGAACATGTCTTAAACCTGTTCTTGAAAGTAGCACACATTTGTGCATTGACTATTGCTTTGTGCATACCCTTTGGCATTCTCTTGATGAAAAGTGAAAGGTGTACCCTGCATCAGGGTTAATAATGGAATTCCTTGCCTCTAATGGGGTTGGGAACATCACCTTCATATGCAGAAGTCAGTGGAAATTACAGCCTGAAAGACCTACTTGCTAGCCGTTACAATTTGTATATATGGCTACAGAACTAGCGGATAAGTAAAGAAAAACGACTGCCATCATTACTTTAAGAAATGAGGTCAGTCTGAAAAGTTGCGGAAAACCTTCTGAACAGAGTTCACCACCCTCAGACAATCTCAGTAAACAGCACCTGCATAGAGAGACCTATTCAATGGCGCACACAGTTCTACGCAGCAGACACATCTCTACAACTAGCTGTTAAAAGCTAGTCTGTGTGCCAGCAGCCTTCATGGTAAAAGCTTATAGGAAAACCACTGATGGTACCGGCAACACTCAGAAAAAAGAACAGATTTGTTTGAGCTAAAGAACAGATGGAATGGACTTAAGACAGTGAAATCGTTCTTTGGTCTATGCGTCCAAATTTGAGATCTTCATTCCATCTACCAGTGTCTTTGTCTGAATGCAGAACGAAAAGGGAAAAATGGTCTCCTACATGCCTGTATTCCCCCATGAAAGCATAGAGGAGTGGCGGGCGGGGTGCTTTTCTGGTGACACTGTGTTGGTATCTTATACAAATTCAAAGGTATACGGAAACCAGCTTGGGTTACCACACCAGCTGGCCAGCGGCATGCTCTTCATCTAGTTGCGTTTAGTTGTACCACCATTTATTTTGTTTTTCACGGACAATGACCCCAAACATACCTCAGGCTGTCTAATGGCTGTTGAACCAAGAAGAGATGATGGGGTTCTACAGACCACAGTCACAACCGACCAAAGCGATACAGTTTGGGGTAAGCTGGACTGCATAGTGAAGGCAACAGGGCCCAACAAGTGCTAAGCCATACTCTGTGAAAACTCCTTCAAGACTATGGAAACACATTTCATGTGACTACCCCTAAGCTCATCAAAGAAATGCCAAAAGTGTGCAAAGCAGTAATCAAGCAAAAGGTGGCTACTTTGAAGAATCTAGAATATAAGACAATTGTCACTTGTCTTAACACGTTATATGTTAATATATACAAATCCACATGATGATAATTCAAAGTTTTTGATGCCTTTAACTCGATGGGAATCTAACAATTTCTATATTCAAGGAATACAGAAATTTTTTAGAAATGAAAGGTATTCCAACCTTTTTAGTCTCGCCTGTATCATCAATACACGTCTATGATTAGATTTATAAGAAAAGTGCCACCCCTTAAGGTGAACCTATGAAGCTGGATCATCAATAGGCTAAAAAGAACTGTCACCCATATAACATTCGACACCGCAAACATAATGTTATAGAGCAGCGAATGTTTACAGAACCACGAAGCTGAAGCATAACGCTATATGGGGTTTTATTGCAAAACCTTCCCTTCTAATCTGCTTTTCACACGCTGTATATAAGAAGCAGACATCCAGATTGGGAACGGTTTCTATAGTCTTCAATGAAATCACAGTCACATTATGGAGGGCTATACAGTCCAACCAATAACTACATAGACTGTTCAAGCAAGAAAAGCAGAGAATAATAAAAATAACAGGCTTCAATGATTTTATACTCTTTGGATATGGCTCCTTTTTTAAAATAAAAGCAAATTACTCATCCCTTATCATAAATCAACTACAGCTACTTTAGATTTCTATCACCGAACCATTCATGGATTGCGCTGAATTCTGCAATCTCTTTTTAATCCTTTATGAGATTAATGATTAGTGTACAATGCGACAGGATGCGTATAAACAATCTTTCTCAGTGTTTTTAAAGGAACTTTTTTCGCTGCCATACCTTTTTCAAAATATTATGGATCGTATACACTAAAAAACATTAAAAGAAAACCAAATTCTAAATCACATCATTATACAAAATATCTTAAACCTTTATTTACCATCTTAGACTTTTTGGCACAACCCTCCGAATAATTTGGGGAATTCACGCTGGGCGAAAAGCTCCCACATCCTATTAATTTGATTTGTTAAAAAAAAATGCAGCATTAACTTGCTTGCCAAAATACTCCATAATGACTACTACTGGAACTGAAACAGTTAGAACTGGCTGTATAATCTTCAGCTTATCTGCAAACATAGAAGGAATTTTGCGGGGTTGGATTTTGATCAGAAGACCAAATCCACTTAAAAGAACACTTCCTAAACTGGACCTACAGCCAAACCATCTAACAATATCCAACAATGAAATTCATTCATTTCCAATAATATTTACATAAGCGATGACTGGGTGAAAACAGATTGAATAAATGACTTTAACACGAAATTTTTATTAAATTTTTATCAAAATATCGCCTATGGCACTAGGGACTAGGGTTCTAAATAATTTTCACATCAAATTCTTCATTTATAAACCTGTGTTTAAACACAGGAAGTATGCATCTTATCAAAAACATAAGTGATGGTCCTTATAAATTAAATGGAATACAATAGACTATTGAACCTCAAAAGTCACAGTGAATTGTAATCCCTTTGTTTGCAGTGAAAGTCCACATGTAAGAAACATTCACTAATTTCCTTTTGACATTATCAGGATCCATAGACCAAAACCTAAAATTACAACTACTTTAACACTTTACCAACATCTATGTAAAATCGTAGTAACGGGACAATTCAAGAACAAAAATGTATTTTAAATATAAACAATTAACAATTCGTACAGAGTCTTAGTTGCGTCTATGAGCAGGAAATCTTTTGAATAAAAAGTCAAAAGGTTAACAGTTCTTCAATATGTACCAATGAACACGTCAAACTAAACCTGGAAAAAAATAAAGTACCCATTCTGTACACTAAAGTTTCACATATTCGGCATATTAATGTCACTTGTGTTTACGATAAAAAAATACTAACATTTTCCAGTATACCTTCAGAATCAGTTCCCCCTCACGATTTTCTCAGATCTCTGCTTCCTGTCCTTGTAGAGAAAGCTTCTATTCAAGTGGACAAAAATCTGACCATAGCCACACCTGTACAAAGCTCGATAAGATCACAGAAACAATCGATGTGTGTTTTACATGAGTTGTGTACCTATTTCACCATGTCAGATGTTTACGTCCACTGAAATTAACGCAAAGCTTTCAACAACAGCAAACATCGGTGAAGTTTACATAATTTAACATGACCCTGCGACATTTGGAGAGGGGAATTCAAATCCCCTCATTATGGCGCTAACGACAAAAAGTGTATGAGGAATAAACATTACCAGGTTTAGACATCCAGCTTTAGATGCTTCCTAACCCCCTTGTGTGCAATTCAACCTACTGTGGATATGCATAAAACAGGGATAGGGACAAGAAGAGACACAGCGCTACTCCTAGTTTGCGAGATCATCCTTGGTTATTCCGAGGGTGCTCTTGAGGAAGAGATGCTCTTAGGGGAGATTGGAGTACTCACCAATTGCTGGTTGTAGCTAGAGAGGGGACATGTGATACGTAACGGCTGACAGCTTACCCACCCTCACCCAAAGGTTGGGTAACAAGGGCGTATAGCAAATGGGCTGAGGTAAGTCACTGATTTTGTGCCACCAAAGGCTCTAATCCAAATATACTATACCAGTTAGCCTCAAAAAGGTAATTAACTAAACGAGAATACTAGTTCTCTTTGTCAGACATGATGTTATGCATGGAACAGAATTTTCACAGCATTTTATACACACTAGGCAGGGATCATCAAAGCCTATTAAATGAAAAACATTGCAACCAAATTATATTACTAAGTTGAAGTACAACATGTCACGAAAAAAAACTATCTGAAAATCACCTTGTTAAAGTGCTAAAGTGCTTTAACCCCTTTACGCACCTTGACGTGATTCTACGTCATAGGATGCAGGTCGTTCCCGCACCTTGACGTAGAATCACGTCTGAGCCCGGGTGATCGCCGCAGTACGCGGTAGCCGGGATCGCCCAGTAACAGCCGGGATCGCGACTATGGCGATCCCGACTGTTTAACCGTATAGACGCCGCGGTCATAGTGACAACAGCGTCTATGGTGCATCGGCGCGCACAGAGGTGCCGGTCGTTACCATGGAAACCCTGAGTTCCGATAAGGACCCCAGGGCTGCCTATAGTAGTTGCCTGCTAGGATCATGCACTGTGCACGATCTTACAGTGCAGCTGTCAGCCTATGCAGAATGCATGGACTATGGAATATGCTGCAATACATTAGTATTGCAGTATATTACAATGAACAAGTGATCAAATGAGCACTTGTTCATGTCCCACCCTAGGACAAAATAAAACAGTAAAAAAAAAGTTTTAAAAAAAAAGTGCAACTAAAAAAAATTAATAAAAAAGAATAAAAGTCAAAATACAACATATTGGGTATCACAACGTCCGTAACAACCCGTACAATAAAATAAAATTGTCACTGAACCCGTACGGTGAACACTGTAAAAAAACACACAAAAAAACCTCACAAAAATGATTAAATTTTCACATCTGACCGCATAAAAAGCGCATAAAAAGTGATCAAAAAGTAAAATTTACCCCAACATGATACCAAGAAAAAGTCCTGCAAAAAATAAGCTCTAAACCAGCTATGTAAACAAAAATTTATAAATGTTCTGCCCATTGTTACATGGCGATACAAAAACCAGCAAAATTAGTTCTATAGTCTGCAAAACAAGTTAACCATAAAAAAGCTATGTAAATGGGGTATCGCTGTAATCGTGATAACCCATAGAATAAAGATAACACATTATTTTTATGGTATGGTGAACATCCGGCGAAAAAAGTGCTAAAAACCATAAACAAGAATTAATGATTTTTTTAACCATCACCAAGAAAGAGTTAATTATTAGCTATTGATCCCCCCCCGTACATGATGTACTTGAAAAGTGGATCTTATCCACACAAAAAATAATCTCCCATATGTCCAAATTACAAAAAAATAAACATTTTATAGCCTGTAAAATGTGACATTGCAGATCTGCTCTGAATGCCGCAGCTTCCCTTCTATGCCCGGTCATGTGCCAATACAGCAATTACAACCACATATGGGGCATCCTCATACTTGGGACAAATTAGGCATCAAACTTTGTGGAGTTTTTTGTCATTTAATACTTTGTGACTGTTTAATTTTTGGCCAAAATTAATATATTGTCTAAAAAAAAATTACAGCTTGTAAATGACACCTGCATTTTGTTTCAACCCCTGTGAAGCATCTAAAGCAGGGGTCTCAAACTCGCGGCCCGCGGGACAACATTTTGCGGCCCCCACCTGGAAAAGCACCGCCCGCCGTGTATTCACGGCGGCGGTCGGGTCGCGCTGCATGGAGAGGGCTCACGGGCTGAGCCCTCTCCATAGCCGGTAAGTCTTTGCTGCATATTGCAGCAAAGGCTTACCGGTAACACCCGCGATCGGTGCCAGCACCGATCGCGGGTGCTTTCACAGCGATGGCTGCCGGCAAAGCTGCCGGCAGCCTCAAAAAGATAGCGGCGCATGGGCGCCGCCATCTTACCTGGGATCGCCTCCCATATGTCCAAATTACAAAAAAATTAACATTTTATAGCCTGTAAAATGTGACATTGCAGATCTGCTCTGAATGGCGCTCCTTCCCTTCTATGCCCGGCCGTGCGCCCATACAGCAGTCACCACCACATATGGGGCATCCTCATACTCGGGACAAATTGGGCATCAAACTTTGTGGAGTTTTTTATCATTTAATACTTTGTGACTGTTTAATTTTTGGCCAAAATGAATATATTGTCTAAAAAACAAATTACAGCTTGTAAATGACACCTGCATTTTGTTTTAACCCCTGTGAAGCATCTAAAGGGTCTAAAGGATTAACACACTTTTTAAAGTTGATTTTTTACACATTGAGGGGTGTAGTTTCTAAAATGGCATAATTTATGGGGTTTTACTGCTATTTAGGCCTGTCACAGTCACTTAAAGCTGAGCACGTGCCTCTAAATAAGGGTTTTGGCAATGTGTGATGAGAAAACCATCTCAAAATCCCCTGGATATGTTAATGCATCACAAAGTTATAACCTCCTATAACAGGGCAAATTTAAAAAATCAGGCCTGGTCCTAAAGGTCTAAAATGGCTTAGACACAAAGGGGTTAAAGTTATAATAGCATATAGTGACACATGGCAGATTTGAAAAATAGGGCCACGTCCTTAAAGGGGTTGGCCACTCTAACCTAAATTGCCTATGTGCTTTTTCCTGCCTTAATAATATTTCCTGAATGCTCACCAATTGATTCATCATCCCTTATGCTTGCTTTATTGCTGTGTGCAGACTCTGCATAGACATGTAAACAAACAACCTACACTAATAAATAGGGGGGGGGGGACATCATAGATGTACTGAAGAAGTTAGAAAAAGGAAGTTGTGTAGAGATGCAGAGTGCAGCATGTGGATAACGGCTGAGGCTCTTACAGAAGGCAAAAGGTACAATACAGACCAAAAGTTTGGACACACCTTCTCATTCAAAGAGTTTTCTGTATTTTCATGACTATAAAAATTGTAGATTCACACAGAAGGCATCAAAACCTAACTATGTGGAATTACCGTATATAATTAACAAAAAAGTGTGAAAAAACTAGAAATATGTCTTATATCCTAGGTTCTTGAAAGTAGCCACATTTTGCTTTGATTATTGCTTTGCATACCCTTGGCATTCTCTTGATGAAAAAAGGAAAGGTGTGCCCTGTCAGGGTTTAATAATGGGATTCCTTGCCTTATGAATGGGGTTGGGGACATCACTTGCATTGTGCAGAAGTCAGGTGGATATACAGCTGATAGTCCTACTGAATAGACCGTTACAATTTGTATTATGGCTAGAAAATAGCGGATAAGTAAAGAAAAACGACTGGCCATCATTACTTTAAGAAATGAAGGTCAGTCTGAAAAGTTGGGAAAACTTTGAACAGAGTCACCAGCCTCAGAAATCACAGGTAAACAGCACCTCAGATTAGAGACCTAGTCAATGGCGCACACAGTTCTAGCAGCAGACACATCTCTACAACTACTGTTAAGAGGAGTCTGTGTGCAGCAGCCTTCATGGTAAAAAGCTTATAGGAAACCACTGATAGGTACAGGCAACAAGCAGAACAGATTTGTTTGGGCTAAAGAACAGATGGAATGGACTTAAGACCAGTGGAAATCTGTGCTTTGGTCTGATGAGTCCAAATTTGAGATCTTCAGTTCCAACTACTGTGTCTTTGTGTGACGCAGAAAAGGTGAACAAATGGACTCTATATGCCTGGTTTCCCCCATGAAGCATGGAGGAGAGGGGTGGGATGCTTTTCTGGTGACACTGTTGGGTATTTATACAAAAGTGAAGGTATACTGAACCAGCTTGGTTACCACAACATCTTGCAGCGGCATGCTATTCAATCTAGTTTGCGTTTAGTTGGACCACCATTTATTTTTCAACAGGACAATGACCCCAAACATACCTCCAGGCTGTCTAAGGGCTATTTGACCAAGAAAGAGAGTGATGGGGTGCTACAGTCCACAGTCACCAGACCTGAACCAAATCGATACGGTTTGGGGTGAGCTGGACTGCAGAGTGAAGGCAAAAGGGCCAACAAGTGCTAAGCATCCCTGTGAACTCCTTCAAGACTATTATAAACACATTTCAGGTGACTACCTCTTGAAGCTCATCAAGAGAATGCCAAAAGTGTGCAAAGCAGTAATCAAAGCAAAAGGTGGCTACTTTGAAGAATCTAGAATATAAGACATATTTTCACTTGTTTAACACTTTTTTGTTAAGTATATAAATCCACATATGTTAATTCAAAGTTTTGATGCCTTTACTGTGAATCTACAATTTCTATAGTCAAGGAAATACAGAAAATTTTTGAATGAGAAGGTATGTCCAGACTTTTAGTCTGTACTGTATACATGCAGATACACGTCTAATGGATGAGATTTATTGAAAAGTGGCCAACCCCTTTAAGGTGAATATGAGCTGGGTCGTCAAAGGGTTAAAGAGAACCTGTCACCATGAAAATGCAGACACAATGCAGACAGAATTTTATAGAGCAGACAGAATGTTATAGAGCAACGGAGCTGAGCAGAACGCTATATGGGTTTGTTGCACAACTTCTCATTTATAACTCTGCTTTTCTCTGCTGTGTTTAGAAGCAGACATCTAGATATGGGAACGGTCCTATGAGTCTTCATATGAAATCACAGTCATTTATGGAGGGCTTACAAGTCCAACCCTAAGCATAGAAATAGCAGAGATATAATAAAAATAACAGGCTATAATGATTTTTCTCTTTGGATATGGCTTCCTTTTTTAAAATAAAAATCAGAGTATTCATCTTTATCATAATCAGTACTACAGCTAATTTAGATTTCTATCACAGACCATTATGGATTGCTGCTGACTTCTGCATAATCTTTTAATCCTTTTATGAGATTAAATGATTAGAATGCGGAAGGATGCGTATAAAACAATCTTTCTCAGTGTTTTTAAAAGGGACTTTTTCCTTACTTTTCCAATGTTTATGGTTCGTTTACATTATAGAAATAATTAACATTGTTATACAAATATAGTCATTAAACATTTATTTCCATCTTAGACTTTTTGGCACATCCGGATAGTTGGGGAATTCACTTCTGGGAGAACAGGATCCCAACATCCCTATTAATTTGATTTGTATAAAAAAAGCAGCTTAACTTGTCTTGCCATGATTTCATGTAATGACTACTGGAACTGAAACAGGTGGCTGTGTATATTCTATCTGCTTTCTGCAAACATAGAAGGGGTGTTTGCTGGGTTGGATTTTGAGTCAGAAGACCAAATCCACTTAAAAGAACACTTCCTGAAACTGGACCTACAAGCCAAACCATCTAACAATATCCAACAATGAAATTCATTCATTTACAATAATATTTAATAAGCTGATGACTGGGTGAAACAAGATTTGAATATATGACTTGTAACAAGAAATTTTTATAAATTTTTATCAAAAATATTCCGCCTATGGCACTAGGGGTCTAAATATTTTGCAGGCATAAAATTCTTCGTTTTAAACCTGTGTTTAAACACCAGGAAGTATGCATCTTATCAAATCATAAGTGATGGTACTTTAAAGTAATGGAAATGACAATTGACTATTGAACACTCTAAATATTCTGTGAATTGTAAGTCGCTTTGTTGCAGTGAAGTCATAGGTGAGAAACATTCACTAATTTCTTGTGACATTATCAGGATCCCATGAAAACCATAAAATGACAACTGGTTTAATATTTTACTTCATTATGTGAAATGTAGTTACTGACATTTCAAGATTCAAAAATGTATTTTGAATATAAACAATTAAAACAATTGTGCAAGTTTAGTTGCGCCTGTGAGCAGGGAATTTATTTGAATAAAAAAGTCAAAAGATTGACAGTTGTCAATATTGTATAAATGAACATGTCATCTAATCCTGGAAAAAATTAAGATACCCAGTTCTGTACACTTAAAGGGGTTTTCACATTTTAGCATATTAATGTTATTGTTTTTATGATAAAATATTATAAAATTTTCCAATATACTTTCTGAATCAGTTCCTCACAATTTTCTAGATCTCTGCTTGCTGTCCTTGTATAGGAAGCTTCTATATCAAGTGGACAGAAATCTGACCATGGTCACACATGTGCATAGCTCGTTATGTCACAGAGAGCAATCCGATGTGTGCGTTACAATGAGTTGTGTACCTGGGTCCCCATGGTCAGATTTTTGTCCACTGGATGTAGACGCAGAAGCTTTCTACAACAGCAGGGTGATGTTTACAGTAATTTAACATGGCCCTGCGACGTTTGGAGAGGGAATTCAATTCCCTTACATTATGGGATAACGACAAAAAGTGTATGAGGAATAAACATTACCAGGTTAGACATTCCATCTTCTAGTGCTTACTAACCCACCTTGTGTGCAATTCAACCTTACTGTGGATATGCAGAGAAAAAGGGATGGGGACAGAGAGAAAAAGCGCTACCTAGTGCGAGATTATCCTTGGTTAGTTCCGGGGTGCTCTTGAGGAAGAGGTGCTCTTGGGTGAAATTAGGTACTCACCTTTGCTGGTTGTGCTAGAGAGAGGGACATGTGATAAGTAACTGCTGCCGCGTACCCACCCTCGCCCCAAGGTTGGGTAACAAGGGCGTATAGCAAATGGGCTGGAGGGTAGGTCACTGGTTGTGCCACCCTATGTGTAAAAATGGGACGTCAGAAAGGCGCTGGTCATCAGGGGTAAAAGGTTTCCTTTTATTCAGAGATATTTTGGACAACGCATTTCGCACTACAACTAGTGCTTCCTCAGGAATGCCTCCTGTATAGATCTCAGGAAGCCCTCAGTGGCCATAGCTGGGATGCTGGAGGTAGGCGGCGAGGTAAGAGGTAGGAGTCTACTTGCAGCCTGGAGTTGTTGCTGGGGGTCAGAAATAGAAGGGCCAAATAGTGATGGATCCTTCTTGCACTTGGGTCTAGTCATTTCTTTATGTTGAGATGATGCGAGATGTGCCGTGGAGGTGGGTCGTAGCTGGGCGATGTCCGGTCGCAGTTACCCTGGGCATGGAGCTTGATTTGCATCATCAAAGCAGCTGGGCATCACATATAAAGGATGTCTGTTTCTGGAGTGTTGACAGGGTGACCGTGCACCAGTTGTTGTGAAGATGAATAATGCACTGGACCTTTAAGTGCCGGGTGCTATGGTGGAGATGGGTCAGACGCAGGTCCCGGATGCCCTTACCATGTGTTGGTGTAATGGGGCATCCCCGGACCCAGCTGTGCAGTCAGACGGTGCAGGGTCAGGACAGGTGCAGATCTGTTAGCGTCTGCCCTTGTGCCAGGGGCATAATGCTGGGGAGGCAGGGGGTAAGCAGCCCGCACAGTACCTTAGATAGGTCCTCCAGAAGTCCCCAAGAGGGGGTTATTCCTGCTGCAGGTTGGGCCTTGGTTCTGGAGTTGGCCCCAGGGGAAGCAAGGTTGGCGCCTGTGCCTTGAGCTGGTATCTGGGTTTCGCATCTGCTCCAGGCCGTGGCTTCTCCTAGTTGATAGACCCTGGGTGGTCAGAGGCTGTGCTATTCTCCCTGGTGGACTGGATGGGGGTTCTGGGTGCCACAGGCTGGCTTTAGGCTCCTGGTGGGTGCCTTATATGGTGTGAGGCGTATGGTGGGACATGGACCTGTGCTTCACTTGCCACTCTAGGCTGGGGCTACTCTCGACTGGTAGTCCTTGGGGTGAAGGAGGCTTTTCTGGGCCTTCTGTCGCTGCCAACCCGCTCCCTCCGTGGGTCAGGGGATCGGAGGTCTACTTAAACTGTTTTAGGGAATTTAGGCCCAGAATGGACCCCTGGAAAGCTCCGGGGGACGGTGGTGGAAGGGCCGCCGGGCGTGATGTTAAATTGAGGCCCCGGCTTTGTAGCGGGTGAAAGGCAGCACTAAGCCTTGGGCCTGATTTTGCCTCCATAAGGTCCAAGGGGTTCAGGGAGTGAGCTAGCCACTGCTCTGGGGCATTGGGATGCTGAGATGGGCCTGCTATCAGTGAGGATGGCCCGGATTTGATTATCCAAAACGAAGCATCCTGGAGACGAGTCTGGCTCGCTCAATGGCTAGGCCCTGCCCTCATCCGGTAATCACTGTAGAACGCTTTAACTTACCAAAGTGTTTTTGAGAAATTTTGGTTGATATTTTTTATTTTATGAAAAAGGTGAATTTTGTAAAAATTTTTAAAAAATTAGCTATTTTCAAAATCCAAAATGTACTGTTTTTCAAACGCATAGGCTTATTACCAAAATTATTTACTAACTAATATTTACCATATCTCAGCTTTGTATTGGCATCATTTTATTATTATTGTTAACCCTTAAAGTATTTTACAGAACTTCCAAAAAAATGAAGGTTTGATTTGGAATTCACTAATATTTATCATTAATATGTTCATTAAGCCCTAACATTTACCCACATTAACTGAATAAAAGTAGGAAATGCATCTACAAATATATTGCACAGTTTCTTTTGAGTAAGAGGATACCCCGTAACCTGCCGTCTGGGCACATGGCGGAGTGCAGAAAGGAAGTGGCACCATCACACTTTTGTGGGGCAGATTTTGATAGAATAGTTTTCAGAATGTCATGACGTGTTAGCAGAGCCCTTAAGGCCACGTTCACATGTGCCATTTTGGTTGCTTTTTGAAGCCCAATCCAAAGGCTCCACTTGTGATCAGATTTTGAGGCAAGATTGCATTTCCTTTGCGTTTAGGTAGCGTGTTGGAATCACAATGTTACCAAAACATGTGATCACCAGTGGAGCCTTTGGATTGTATTTCAAAACGCAACCAAAATGCCACGCGCATTAAAATTGACAAGAAACTGCATTTGCGACATTTTCTTGTGGGCTCTGATTTTACTTCTTTCAAATGTCATCTCAAATATATTCTTTGGTTTGGGACAATCACAGGGATACCAAATTTATATAGTTTTTATCAGGTGTTAATAGCTTGTGTTTTTTTTAAATTAAAACATTTTGCCATATTCTGACTCCAAGGAGTTGGCTAAGGTATCATTTTTTCCGGGAAGAGCTGACCTTTTATTTGTTACCATTTTGGGGACTGTGCAACCTATGTGTTGGAAGACGGCAAAAAGGTGGCAATTCAGACATTTTGCCACATTTTTCCGTAGCAGAGTTCACCACCATAAATAACTGTTTTTATATTTTTCTGTATACATATATAGGTTTCTAGATAGGGAATTTTGGTACGCGGTGATACCAGATATGTTGTGTTTTTTTTTATTTACTTTTTTGTCAACTTTTTAAACATTATATATTGTTTTATATCTATGTGTTTGGGGCTTTTGGGACATTGAAATGAACTTTATTTTTAATTTATATTTTCTTTTTTTATTTTTACATTACCAGCATATGAACTAGTGAGCATGTGATCACTAGTTCATACTAATGCACTGCAACGTATTAGGCAAACTGCTCAGTCCAGTCACGGCAGACGGCATCCCGCGATCACATCATGGGGAGCCAGGAGGAGAGGGAGGGTACATAGATCCCGCAGTCAGAGAATTGACCTCGGGATTTAAACAGTTAAACAGGCCAGATCGAAAATCATTCTGATCTGAACTGTTAGAGCAGGGGACCCGTGCAGAACTTGAGTTAGGCCGATGGTATGGTATGAGACAATCGCTGCACCTTAAAGAGAACCCGTCAGACAAATTAACCCCCAAAACTAAATATATTTTCATAAACTGCCATTAGAAAACATTGCCCTTATCCCTACATTGTCCCTCTACATGTCTGTAAAATTAAACAAGCAGGTACTAAATCTGTATGCAAATGACCTGAGAGAGGTCCACTGAATCATTATCATATTCAGCAGTCCAGGGGGGCACAGTAACACCCCCAGTGCTTGACTGACGGCCTGTATAATGATGTGACACTACTAGTGCCGGCTGCCTCTCTATACTTCCTGGTGCTGGCATCTGCTCCAAGATGCAGCCATGTGTATAGCAGAACATGTCAGGCACTTATTTATCTGATGTCTGTGTCTCACACATGTATATAGCAGAACACAGCATACCAGCAGATAAAGCACAGACAATAGCAATGCTTTACTATACATTACACACAGACATGAGCAGGGGGAGGAGAGGAGAGGGGAGTGGTAACCGGGATGACACCACTTTCTTTCTTCATGTGCTCAGCCATATTTACATAATAAATAAATGATGATTTTAGAATGAGTAATGTATGAATTAACTAGATAAAGGCTGGGATGGGACCCTTGTGAGCGGCTCCAACAGGTAGTGGTGACAGAAATAGTTACAGAGACCTGATGACAGGTGTCCTTTAAGCATGTCCTCATCACCCAGAAAATGGAATTTTATAGCTTGTCCCCTCTCCTTGTCCCTGGCACTTATAAGTCCTCCTTTACATCATACATCATAGCTCTGTACCGAAACTCTGTGCCATTATTTGCACTGTACATAAAGATTAAAGAAATGCTTAATAGCTTTTTCCACATTTAAAAAAAAACATGCCTGTTTTCTTCAGAAAATAGCACCACACCAGTCTACAGTGTGGTCTTGCAGTTCTGCCTTTGACTTTTAATAGAGCTGATCTGCAATAACAGAAAGGTTTTTTGGCAAGAATTCAGCCATGTTTAAATTACAAACAATCCCTTCAAATATAAAAATAGAGAATTCTGTAAGCTGTATATTACAGACGACCCCTAGTTACAAACGGACCTCTGGATTTTGGTAATTTACTGTCCTTTAGTCCTAGGCTACAATAAACAGCTGTTACAGTTATCACATGTGTCTGCTATGAAGGTTTATTGTTAATCCTGGTTCTTATGACAACACAACATTTTTAAAATCCAATTGTCACAGAGACCAAAAATTTTTTGACTGGGGTTACAATAATAAAGTATACAGTTCCAACTTACATACAAACTCAACTTAAGAAATAACCTACAGACCCTATCTTGTGTGTAACCCGGGGACTGCCTGTAGTACACAGAGGAACAAAAAAACTGTAGAGTATAAATACAGTAGAAGAGCTTTTAGGTCTGATGTATAATATCAACACTAGCTGATGTGATGTTGTGTATGTACTGTATATAAGACCTCATATTTCTCACTCTTCTTTTTCTGCCATCCTAGGTTTGATAAATGTGGTCTTCTATGTGAATCTTTAATCAAGAGCTAATGTAGGGTTATTTTGGTCTCTCACATGTGGCTTCGTTTCCCTGGTATTCTTTTGGTAACAGTTCAAGTGTGTGTGGTTTTGCTATGGTTTTTTTTTGCTTTCTGGGTTAAATAAGGTCTTACTTTTTTAAGAATGAGAAAACAAGAAACTGCAGGGCTCATTTTACATGCCTATTATACCTGAATCTTTTATATCCAGAAGAGAAATAATAGCCATTGTGAATACAAAATGCTGTTAATTTAAAGTTTGTGCTTAAGGTGAATGTCAGTTTTAGCTGGTGACGGGTTCCAATGGACTCTGTTATACTGATTTTAAAAATGCCCTTTTCAGCATTCTGAATCATTTCAGTACTATATAAAACTTTTTTCATTACCTGGCTCTCTGACAGCAGCATGTAGTGAGTCCTGGGGTAGGGGTGGAAGCTGAAGACTGTGTGCATGTATCTCTGTTTTGTCATGCATTATTCCTCTGCTCCACACCATCACCCTCCTTCCACTGCCTTCTCATTGTACATAACAGAAAGTGGGTAGGAGACTGGAAGAGAGGAGACTGAGACACAGGCACAAAGCCTGCTGTCTACCCCTCCCACCACACTACTTCACATTATCTGGTTCCCTGACAGCAAAGTTTTATAAAGTACTGAAACGAGTCAGAATGCTGACAAAGGCATTTTTAAAATTAGCATAGCATAGGCTATTGGAACCTGTCACCAGCTAAACATCACATACCTGGTGACAGTTTCACTTTCCATTATCTATTATTATTGCTAGAATTTTTACCACAAATTATCATCACCTGTTTATGGAAGGAAGCAGACATGTTTTTCAAATCAGAGACAACCCCTTTAAATCCACCAACAAACAAATAAATCCCCTTCCCATCATACATATAAGGTATTCCCTGAATCCTTCCAACATAGTCCCATGTAAATACACCCCTTCTGTCCTTTCAGCACCAATAAATGACATCACTATTATCCATTCACCCTGAATATTCAGTCCTGTCCAGCCTCAAAATACCTTCACTACCATGAACTGACCCCCTCACCACAGATCCAAGTTTTTTCCACTCCTTGATGAGGGCTCTGTCCTCTAGTATTGACAGGCCCTAACGCCTGGGAAATGCCAGAAAATCGAACCCACTGCAAGCAACCAACTACAGCCTAACATACTGATCATCACATGACTTGCCCAGGCAGGTGCAGGACATGTGATATAGACATGTGACGGGCCGCCATCTTCTGACCTGTGTCTGCTCCACTGGGACAAAATACACTGACTGATTAAAGGCTCAGTACAATTACTGGCCCACTAATTCTTTATTATAGTGTATCTCCACATTTTTCTGCTAAGGGGAGCAAAACTTCAAAACTTAACTTCAAAAGGTTTTATTAGCCAAATAAAGATACCATACAGGTAGCAAAATTTTAAATAACAATTAGCTTATATTTTAATGATCCGTTTGAATATAAATTGTGCTTATTCCTGGAATACCCCTTTAATGTCTAAACCATTGGCAACAAAAGTAAATACACCCCTAAGTGAAAATGGGCAAATATGTGCACATTTTCTCTCCCCAATGTCATGTTAGGTGTGAATGTGGAGCAGGTGTGGTAAATTTGGTGCTACTGCTCTTTCTTGTCATTGCAAAGAAGGATCTGAAAAATAAACTGTTGCTCTACATGGCATTGGACTAGGTTATCAAAAAGGGGGGGGGGGGCTTGTATGGGAATCAATACATTATTCATGCTGTCTATGTCTAAAAGATCTACTAAAAACACATAAATATGCCTTGTTTAATAACTTTCAATCAGCATATGTAATAATATTCATCTCCAAAGCAGCCAGTAATCATTCGGTGATATACTGTATATGTCACATGTAATAGACTGAAACACCCTAGTGGTTACCCACTAATAGAAAGTACCAGTCACAAAAGAATATTCCAGTGTGGAAATTGTAATGAATGTTCCTCTTACAGAGCACAATGGATACTTTCTTTTGAAGCCAAAATAGAATAATAGCAGGTTCCAGCTAAAGAAACCATTGACTAACATAAACTCTTATCTTCCCTCTGGACCTCAAGACAATCAACAACTTAACTAAACCCTTTATTTAATATAGTTTTTAAAAATAGACATACAAAAGTATTACAATCTGAAAAAAAGATTTCTATTCAGCACCCATCTAATGGACAGCATGCACCAATCCCACAACCTTAATAACAGCAGATTGTAATCTGAGACCGAAACCTCACTGCAACCAACTACCAATATAAAAGAATGAAGGTAGAAGTATATAATAGAATCAGCTCACAATATGTGCAATGATATGAACATTATCCAACGAGATAGGATAGAAATGAATATTGACTATTCTGCAATATATAGAAGAGACAGAATACAGAGTTTGTACTTACAAGACTTCATTGTCTAGCAGAAAATGATTAATTGGCTTAAGTAGCTATCAGTACCAATGGGGACAGCAGTGTGGCCACAAAACAACCAACAATGGTGTCATTTAGCCAAAGTCCAGCATCTTGCAGCAGAAACGAAAAGCAATTTCTTTTGATTATAATATGTTCCATACTTTATTATGTCACCTAATGCTAGATACCTGCACAGTATTAGACACGCTTCATACAACACAGAGTGTTACAAGGACATTCCCTATGAATTTGGGATATAATACAGGTCCTGCACACAGATTTCTTGTGTTCCATAGTCCAGACTCACTGAACCGTTTGTCTGCACTGACTGCTCATCTCACCCACACAGATGGAAATATACCAACTTAGGCTGTGACTTGCAGTAAAGTGTGCTGTGCATATAAAAATAAGATATTCTCACTGCAAGCCTTTGTACATTGAGGTGAAATTGTACATGTAAAACATATACCACATATATAAATATACATGTTTATTCTATTAATAGTAATACTATTTACTTCAATAACAGTAATAGAACTAGGGTCATATCTATTCTATATACAACATTTCTTTGAAGTTCCATACACGTCCTTCTAAAATGCATACCCTGTTGCCTAACAGTACATATTTATGTTAAGCTTTGCATGGAAACCTTTGGGTAAAATATCTCATGTAGCATAATCATAGTGGAAACTGCATAAGCAAATAATAAAAGTAACAAAAAACACAAAAAGGCAATAAACATGAAAGGCTGTGAACTATGTGTTACCAGTGCAGCAATGGGCACATATCATGGCAGCCCATGCTGGGTACATGCACCTGCTCTGATGTTGAAGGACCAGGAATGAGAAGATACCAGGAATCATATCCAGCTATGAGGAGGACATCTCATGGACTAGACACATGGATATAAACTAAACTACAACACTCCAGCCACCTACAATGGAGGAGCTCACATAGGTCCATGTAGGTCCATTCAACCAGTCACTGCCATTTGCCTCTGCAGAGGTGGCTTCCATATACTCTACATGATAGAGGGTACACTCTCTATGACATGTACCCCCTCGCCAGGTGCAGACAAAGCCTGCTACATATGAGCCCAGCTCGTGTGCCCATCATTACCCTAATAGTCCTGATACCTGCTAGGTCCCAGCATGACTGTAATGAGGTGGCACTGCAGCCCTGTCCATGCTCTATTCATAGACCTGCTGTCACTGAGGTGTAGGCTGGCACGGACTTACCTCTGACGAGAGCTGCTGTCTTCTGCCTCATGCTCGGCGTCAGCGGGCTCTCAGCTCCCAGAGGTCAGCGCTACCTCCATCTCTCCCTCATCCAGAAACCGAGAGGCTGCAGCCAGGACTCAAGCGAGCGGCGAGGACGTGAGGACCTGGAGGAGGGAGGAGGACGCGGGGGCGCGCTCTGGCACAGCGCGGGCGGCGGGGGCGCGCATCCCCCCAAATGGGAGCTTTCCGGGAGGCATACATGACAGGGCTCCGGGCACTAGGCTGAGGCGACTGATGGCAGTCACACGCTGGAGCCTGTGGACCGACAGTCATATGTGCCAGTCTGACATTAGCTGTCCGTGTGCCATTGCCTCGTATACACTGTGCCTGTTCCAATACACGGGTAATGTATTGGTGCTAATCAGACAGCGTCTAACAATGATGCCAAAGCAACCATTACTTATACATAATCTGTGAGTGTGCCTTGTGGGTATAAATGCCACAGCGGCCTCTAGTGCCAGAGATAGTGTGTGCAGCGCCTCCTGGGGCTAGGCAGAGTTATAACATTCAGCCCAGCTTTTGGGATGCTGAAAGGGGGGCATGTGTCCTGCCCCTTAACCCCACCCCTAATGTCCCTCCAAAGTTAATAGAATGCCCCTCTTAGTGGCCCATGCATTGTAAAATACCTGTGACACACCACTCTGTTTAGTGCACACTAAGGTGACCCAGTAATAATGCCTTCCTTCCTTTTGTCCCTTACTTCTATGGCCACCTATCCAAAATAAACTCCAATGTATAATATTCCCATTTTCTGTAGCACCCTACTTATAATGCCCTTCTTTCTGTAGCCCCCCGATTTATGCCCCCTTTCCTAAAGCACCATTTATAATACCTCCATCTTTGTAGCGCTCCCTACTTTGTTGCTTAAATTAAAGGGGTATTATCGTCTGGGAATTTACATTCAGTTCAATTAATCTGCCATATATAAACATTTCTTCAATTAGATGTTATTAAAAAAAAATTTACCTGTGTGAAGATAATTTTTTGTGAAGATAAAATGTAGTCTTATGGTCCCTTAGCAACAAGACTGGGTCCTTAGATACAACCACCTCTGCTGGAGAAATTGCCCAAAGAAACAAAAAGTTTTTGTATATGAAATGTCCGCAGTTACTGTATGTCCCCTAGCCGTTCTATGGTAATGAACCCTGAATCCAGATGGTCAGGCAGGACTCAATCGAGCATGTCTGGCCATTGCTGTCAAAATGTGAGGTGGTCACTATCACGTTTCTAAGGGACAACATGGCTACATTTATGAGAAATTATCTTCACATGGAAACATCAAATTGAAGAAATGTTTACAAATGGCAAATGAACTACATTAAATGTAAATGACCAGGTGGGAATACCCCTTTAAGGCTCAGCCAGAGCCGGATCATCATTGGCGCTATTGGAGCGCTAGCGCCGGGCCCCCCGGATCCGGATTTATTGGTTGGGGGCCCCCGGCCTGGCGCTCCAATAGCGCCGATATTCATGCTCTCACCTGTAAGTGATTGGATGACACTGCGGCCTCTGTGCAGGACTGGTATATACTACTATATGGTCACTATATGGTGGTATATACTGGTCTGTGTGTAGGTTATTATATATTATTGCAGTATTATCCAGTTATTATGTAGGGGTGATAATCATGATGCAATGATATTATTTGGGCCTGGTAAGAGGTGCTATTAGTGATATTGTCCTCTGCTCGGTGGTGTTTGTATAATAACAATATGGTGGTAAAGATCATCAATAAATTGAGTTTATATGTGGTAAATGATTGGTAATACTGGTCTGTGTATAGAGTCTTGTGCTCATTATCAGGATGTTGGTACTATCTTTATGTTGTGGTGATGCTGCATTTTGGAGGGATCATTTATAAATAGTTGCGCTATTGTTTGGAATACTGGTCTTATGGTAGTTTTAATTGGTTACAGTATTGTGGTATCATTTTAAAATAGTATGGCGGGAGTATTTTTTGGTTTCTACTATCTCTAGAGCTTTTAAACAGTCTAACTATGTGGTACCTTTTTACTTATATCGTTGTGGGAGGGGGCCCCACATTGGCTGCAGAGCTGGGGGGGCCCCATCCTAAAGGAGGTGCTCCATACCACTGGGACCCTTAATCTGGCCCTGGGCTCAGCCCCATTTTTTGGATTCTGACCTCCATCGCTTTATATGGTTATAACTTTTGAACACTGTAACTTATCAAAGCAATTCTGAGATTTTTTTTCCTTACATGTTGTACTTCATTTTAGTACTAAATTTTGGCTGATAAGTTTTGAGCTTATTTACAAAAAAAAGAAAAAAATTATGAATTTTTTTCAAAAATGGTACATTTTCGAAATTCAAAATCATCGCGCTTTCAGGCATACAGATTTATCACCTAAATAAGTTGCTGAATAACATTTCCCATTTGTCTACTTTACATTTCACATAATTTTATGAAATGTCTGGATAATTATTTGATGTCACGCAGCTACAAATCATATGGTTTTCCGATATTCAGACATGACCATTTGGGGATGATTAAATACAGTTTTGAATGATTTACATATAAAAAAATACATTTTAAAAAACCCTGTATAATAAACCCATTTTCAAATCTGCAGCCATCAAACTATCAGAAACTTTTAGGAAGATTGTTAACCCCTTGAGATCTTCATAGTAATTCAATCAAAATGGAGGTGAAATTAAGAACGGTCAAATTTTGTCAGTTAAACGTTTATTTAGCCATAAAATGTACACGTTTCCAAAAGATAAAAATACAAAACTCATCTTATGGGAATTTTTATTGATTTATCAATTTATTTTTTATTGAACAACATTTTTTTTTACTTTTTTATTTCTTCCACCATGGGACATGAACAAGCAATCATCTGATTTCTTGTTCATGATAATACCCTGCAATAGTCATGTATTGCAGGGTTTTAACAGTGTCAGCTTATGCAATACGATCGTCAGAGACGGCATCTTACAGGCACTTCCTGCAGGCAGTCCTGATCGGACCCCAGGGCTGACAGGGTAACGAACGGCACCCCCCTGGGGGGCCATCGTTGGGTAAAAGTCCCCCAAAAGGGAGTTTAAATGCTGCGGTCATGCTGACAGCGGCATTTAACGGGTTAAACACCCACAAACAGGCATCAGCTCAGCTAGTACTACGCTGAGCGCTAATAGTGGGAGCCTGCGCAGTACTAGTACGCTGCTGAGTGGCAAAGGGTTAAGCTCCTCACACTCCCCACAAACCTCTGTCTTTTTTGCTGTGAAAAAGAAAAATTGATACTCACCTTTCCACATACCTCCACAGCAGCTATTTTGTCTTTTCTACCACTGCAGTGTGCGGCTGTGAAGCCGGCAGGTACAATGATGTCATGTCATCACACCTGAGAGCCTCTGCCACACACTGACCGCATCCTTCTTCACCACTGCATCCCGGAGCTAGATCCCCTTTAACACCTTAAGGTCAAGGTCTATTTTGGCCTTCAGGATGGAGCGCTTTTTTCATTTTCTCCATTGTCAAGTTTCAGATTCCATTACTTTTTTTTTATTATTCGTCTGACAGGCATGTGAGGCTTGATTTTTTCTCATAAGAGTTATATTTTCCAATAGCTTAATTTGTAGGGTAAAATAGCTCCCTAAACTTCTTATACAATAATCCTGTGGGAAAACAAAATAAAACAGCTACTTTTTTTTTAAATTAAAACATTTATGCAGTTGACCCTACGGTACATGAAGATTGTGAAATTAATTTGTGGGTTACTATGATTAAGGAGACACCAAATTCCTAAAGGTTTTCTTTTGTTTTACTAATTTCAAAGATAAAAACACCTGTTTGAGGAGAGCATATTTATGTGTCGCCATATTCTGAGAGCTAAAATGTTTTAATTAATAAAAAAGGTAGTATTAAAGGGAACTTTTCATCAGAAATTGGCCTAATAAACTACTATCAGTATTCTTTTAAGCAGTTGAACAGCTTCTGATCATGTTTCTCTCATGCTTCTGTGTAATGGCATCATCTGGAAAATCAACTTTGAGTCAAGGAGGTGGAGAGTTTAATACTGAAGTCAAGCTTTTCCTGCACTAGAACACTCACTTCACTGTAATTGATGTCCCTGCATCCAGGGAAATCACTGATCTAATCTCCTGAAGTCCAGTGCATGAGGAGGTGTTCAGAGGCAGGGAGAGCTTGACTTCAGTGTTAAACTGTACTAGGGCTGCAAACAGAAATTTTTTACTGAGTCATATATTCACAAAACGGTCCGTGTGTTATCTATTTTTGTGGATCCTCAAAAAAAAAAAAACAAAGGTCAGCAAATGTAGCCACTAGCTTATCCCAACATCTTTAAAAGGCACATGATTGCCAACAGTTGTCTGAGGTCAGTTGCCCACATAAGATTTTCTCATATGAGTGCAGACCTACTCTATACCCATTGTGCTATGTCTGTTGAGCTTATCCTCTTAGACAAAAACACAAAATGCGACTACTGATCCATACTGAAACTCGCCCATTATAGCCAATATCATTAGGCCGACTCCTTGGAACAGTTCTATGACTGCCTTTGGAGCTCCATTTGCCTAAAACATTTATTAAAGTGACTTTTGCCATAAGTCATAAATCTGGCTTTATTTGGCATTGCATTAGAGATGTTTAAGCCACTATTTTTGAGTGCTATAAAAATCCCATTTTTAACACTAAAGAGTAACAAAAAACCACAATGCAATTTTTTTGCCACTTTTTAAAGCCAAAGAGTGAAGATAATCCTGTGGTAAATGAAAGAAAACCTATCCCACAGGAATGACAGTAGGAGTACAAAAATGGATTGGTGAATAGTAATAGGATAGCACTATGAAAACACCAAGATTGAAAATCAATGTTATTTTGAGGTAAGAAGGCATCTAGAACCTTTTTTGAAGCTCTCTGCTGTCCCTGCTGTGACCAGCGCCTAAGGCAGGTTATTCCACAGATTCACAATTCTTACTGTAAAATGCCTTGACGCCTTTGAAGATAAAATGAAATCTACTATTTGGAATCTACTTTTCTTGGTAGTTCCAGAAATAGATTCCGTATGCTTTCTTCTGTGTTTATTCTTGTGATGTTTTATAAAAAATTAAATTGATAATTTTAGAACCTTTAAAGAACCGGAACCTTTTTGTTTTGCATTTTCATTTTTTTAATCCCCATGCTCAAAAACCCATAACTTTTTCTTTTTCCAGGCGAGATGTGTGACGGTATTTGCTGCGTAAAACAAATTTGCACTTCATAGAAGATGGTATGAAAATTCCAGTGCCGTTGCTAGGACAGTGAATGCGGTAAAAATTCCAAATGACAGTGCATTGGTTAAAAAAAAACGCAGTTGTGCCGCTTTTGTGGGGTTTGGTCTTACGGTTTCACATGTTGCGCCCAAAGGACAGTCCATTTATTCTTTGGGTCGGTCCGATTTAGGGGCTACCAAATGTATAGGTTTTATAAGTTTTCCTACATGTTAAAAAAAATTAAAATAAACTCTGTTCCAAATTTTTTTTTGGGGGATTTGCAATTTGGCGCTCCTACCTTTTGATAACTTTGGTTATGGCTGTGGGTGGGTGTCGTTTTTTGCGGATTTGATGCGTTTACAAGGTTATCCAATTTCGGATGTTCGACCTTGTGATCATGTAGAGGGAAATTTTACCCGTTGTTTAAATGACAACAAAGTGCCTTTTCGACTTTTGGGCGCGCTTTTCCGTTACGGGATTTCCACGAGTGAAAAACCGTTAAGTGATTTTGATAGCTCGGGCATTTTCGGACGGGCGATTACCTAATGTGTTTATGATTTAAAGTTATTTTATAGTTATAGTCGTTCTATGGAAAGGGGGGTGATGGTGCTTGAGTTTGGGTTTTTCTTCTACTTGGTTTTTTTAAAACTTGTTTTTATTTTTATTGTTACTTTTCGACTCCCTAGGTAATTAACCCTAGGGGGTCGGCACCCCCTATTCAATATACTGCCCCTTACTACAGTCTGGGGATTTTTACTCTTCCCACAACAATGTGTTGCTTACGGCACCCATTGTAATGCATGGGTGGGTTAACCGACGTAGCCTCGGTTCTTCGCGCGACCCGAGGTGGGTTACTATGGCGACGGATCGCGCTCCCCGATGACGTCACGGGGCGGCGATCCTCAAAATTGCTGGCGGCGATCGAAGTGAAAACACCCGCGACGGTGCAGCACGTAACGGGTCGTGAAAGGTTAAAAACAATTTTAAAAACTGGTACTTGCAGTTGATCAAAAATTAGCAGATTATCCGTTGTGCAACTTCTGGCATTGTGGAATTTATAAATGATACTTGGGATACAAAATAAAATGGGCACACACAAGGATCTATACACAATTTGAACAGACGTTGAATAGCGTTTCTCAAGACTTTCTTGCTCTGTTTTCTTCATCATTCACACAGATCTCTGAAAAACACATTAATGTGCACGGGCTCATTTAAATGTGTGAGTGGGCCATTTGTAAAAAAAAAAATAATAATTTATAGCACTCGGGCAAAAACAATGGGGGTTATTTACTAAGTGCCCGATTCGCATTTTCCGTGCGACGTGTAAACCGAATATTTCCGATTTGGCGCGATTCTACCGAATGACCAGGGGATTGTTGGCGCACGCGATTGGATTGTGGCGCATCGGCAATGGCATGCACGCGTGACGGGGAAAGCGGGGGGCGTGGGCCAAACGGAAAACCCGAAGGATTCGGAAAAACGACCGCATTAAAAAAAAAGATGTTTGGCGGAACTTGCACTTAACTTCACCTAGGAATAGGCCGGTGAACTTGAGTGCATTTCGGCGGGCTCGGGGAACTTCAGAACGAAGCAGCGCCACATGGTGGGCGTCAGATGGTACTAACTTAGTGAATCCCAGCCCTACCCGGATCCGCGCATGAACGCGCGCGGGATCGCCGAATGGGACCGGGGGTAAGAAATTGCCCCAATGTGTTGTTTGCATGAACCTTCGTGGCAGTTTGTAAACATAAGATGTGATCTTATAACAGTGCAAGTTTCTGTGGTTGCTCCATTTTTCTTCCATTTGTCTCAGTGCGTGCTATCAGTTTTGTCTCCGATGTCCGAAAAAAAAAAACTGAAGGTTTTAACCGGTTAATGATGAGCTCAGTTTATAGACTTAACCCCTTCACGCTCCGGCGGACCTATCCGCCTTGCGGAGTGTGAAAGGTTGTATGAAGAAGGCACGGGTGAGCCTTCTTCATACAGGATGTACGTGGGCTTTGGTGTACGCAGCAAACGACGCCAATCGCATCCCCGCGGTCGGGTGCTGCACGATATCGCGGTGTGCGTTAACCTTTTCTTTGCCGACGGCAAATAGTCGCCGGCGGGACTTGTGTACTTTAGCGGCGACCATGGAGCGCCGCCATCTACCTCGGACGACGCTCCCCCAGAACGTCTCGGGGGGCGGCGGATCGGTTTGGCCATGTTAAGCCTAGGGTCTTCCTTTGACCCGAGGATACATGGCTTCTGCCATATGCATACATATAGCTGTAGGTCATTGTAATGTCTGTTGAGCAGAAAATGCCATATACTGCGATCCAGCAGTATTGCAGTATATGGCAGGAGCGATCAGACCTCTAGGGTTCATGTGACCCTAGAGGGTTAAGAAAATAGTGGGAAAAAAAAGAAAAAAAAACGTTAAAAAATGTAACAAAAGAATAACAAATATTAAAAGTTCAACTCACCCCTTTCCTAGAAACTGATATTAAAATATATAAAATAGTAAAAAATACAGAACACATTAGGTATCGCCCGCGCCCAAAGATGCCCGATCTATCAAAATATAAACAACGGTTATTGACGGGGTGCCGGACCGGAACGGCAAAGGCGCCCAACTGTCCAAAGCGGACTTTACACCTTTTTCGATGACATAAAAAATGTAATAAAAATTGTCAAAATGTGCACAGTCATCAAAACGGCTAAGCATGAGAACGTTGGGCTCATTTCGCAAAAAAATGACACCTCACACCGCTCCATGCCAGCCAATGTTATGACAGAAAAGTTAATTCGGCGTAGAAGATGACAAACAACGTTTTTTTTTTTTTTGCAGTTTTTTGTAAACAATGCGATTTAAGCGTGGAGTAAAAAATGGTAGTATGATTGTATAAACGCACTAAGTCACACCTATATATAAATTTGGGGTTATTCTACCGCGATCGCCAGTCACCGAAACAAAGACTAAAGTAAGGAGACTAATCAAAGTAGGTATAGAGGTGTTTTTGGAGGCGCAGGAGGAAAGTCGTAAAAATGTGAGCCCCGGAAGCACTTGACGCACATGCAGTTTCTTTCCATTTTTCTACATTTGGAAATTTTTTGCGGCTTCCCACATTGGCATGGAATAATAAATAACATCATGGGAAGTAACATTTGTTACGCACAAAATAAGCCTCCATCAGCTCTGTACATGGAAAATGAAAAAGTTATGCGATTCTTTGAGATGTCAGACGAGAAATTGAGCGAGATAATAACCCATGCCGTACTTTATAGGGGTTAAGGACCAGGATTTCGGATTTACTTTTTAGATTTTGTTTTTAGGACATCTTGACATTTGTCAACAATATTTGGTTATAAATTCGGACACGCTTTATATATACAGGGGTTTTCATAATGACGACTATGTTTAGGTTGTAAAAAAAGTTTTGTTGTTTGATGTTCTGGAATAACAAGACTCGTAAATTTGGCAAAAATCTTTCATTAGCAAATTCTTCATTTTCACAGTTTGAACTGGTTGTGCAATTCCTAGCGCGGAAGTAAACCAATCCCCCATAATAGGTCGATTCTACAATTCGGAATGTTGCTTGTGAAGTTGAACTGATTTTAGTGTCCTACTCATTTATTTCCTAGCGACATGTTCTCTGTAGGCGCAGACATGTCACCTTTCCATGCTATCACCTTTTCATAAATTTGAGGGCACTCGACCTCCGCTTTCAAGTGACTTTGGAATGGGCCCATACTATAACAGTCCACACCCCCTAAATCATATAGAAACTACACTATCATAGCGAACATCATATAACTACTACCCACATCTGGTAACAAGTTCAATAAGTTGATTGTAAAGCTCTATAACCCTTTAAGTGCTTTCACAAGGGGTTAAAACATATGGATCTTGGCGTAGTTCGGAATACCCCGCTTTTCATTAGCAAATTTTTTCCGTAAAAATTAACATCATTTAGTCCGCAATAAATGACAGAAAGTCCCGCGCCATTAGAGGGATGTGATTGTATTGTCCACAATGTTACGGCTCGAGCCATTAAAAACCATTTCTTGGTAATGCGAAACATGAGGGCTTCTTATTTGCAGGGGTTGAATAACTTGATTATATAAATTTAATGGATTCACTTACCGGGACTGGAACTTCTTTAGCTTATTCATGAGATTTTATTAACTTTTAAAGGGAGGACACACGGAACATCGTGATCAATTTTTTTTTTTTTCAGATTTTGGATTTTTTAGCGTTAGTCTATGCTTCAATAATGTACACAGTCGACACTTGCTGGCACTTGCAGGATCCGCAGTTCCCAAATCTTCTTGTTAGGCCATTAGGCGGGCTAACATGCTTTTGAAAACGTTCACACCTGGCTTTTCAGCTCATTAGTAGCTGGGAAGTATTAGAAACTATACTAGATTGCCAGGGTCGCTAGAGTAGCAATGACTGGGACTTTCTGGTTCTGCTTATGTGTGACAGCAGCGTTCTCCGAAACTGGTGTTGAGTATCAGCGGCGGCCGCAGAAACTCCACCTCCGTCACGGGCAGCGGCGGATGCTAAGATCGAGCGCTTGTCATAGGAGTTGTGTGCGGAATGATGGGGTGGGGGGGGGGAGAATTGTGGTTGGTAACCTTGCATGATGCCTGTGTTGTTCTGCCCCATGAGGGGGTAATTCCCAGAAGCCTTACAGTCATATCAGGTTTGGAGGTTGTAGTGATGACGCGCAATTTATGAGCCAGCAAGAACTATCACCTGGTGTCCAGTGTTTGAAATCCTTCTCACTCGCTTGCGTGGATTAGGTTGTATTGCTGGAATTTGTGTCTGTATCGTTGTGGCCTCGGCTAGGTTTTTGACATGACTCTTTGTACTGATTTGATTTGACGTACCTTCGTTGTACTCCGGCTGTTACCATTCTTTTGTGTTTTATGTTTGTCAGTTGTTTGTGTTTCCCTTCCCACACTTATTCAGTGTATTTTGAGTCTTCAAGTAGTCGCCCCACGGTTTGGCTTTGGGGGGGGGGGCATAGGAAGAGGACAGAGGTGGAAAAGCTCAGGGCAAACTATCCCTGTCTTCGTGTTACCCACCCTTAACAGAAACACTGGCCACACATAGGTCTGCATCCTGGAAGACCTGTCTGTACATTCACTCCGTCCATGGAGCATTTGTCAGCTAGTGGGTCGCTCAGGTCCAGATTCTTAACTAAGCATGCTGCAGAGTAGTGTATGACCCACGATCCTCCTGTTGCGGTGGATGTCTTTCCTGGTGTCTCTGCGGGCGTGTTTTTGGCTGGTTCTTTAATGCCTGTCGGCCCATCTTTCCTGCTTCTGTTTTTGCTGTGTTCGGTCGTTGCGGCGTTTGAGTCTCCACGGTCTAAACTTTCCGCTTGTGTTCATTGCGTCGAAGAAAATATGAGGTGTGTGACAACGCTGTTCAGAGATGAAGGCCACTAGCAATTGGTTTCACTTGGCTTGTTGTTGATAACATTTATATGTTTGTCGACCACAGCTGTACCCAAGTAAGGCCGTCTGCATTGTAGAGGAAGGTAGAATGATGATTGTTAGGATGTCATATAAAGGTATGCAGGAAGTGTTGCGTCCTCCCCTCTTTACGCCCGTCTTTAGCATGCTCGCAACCACCCCATGCCGGCCACGCTCTTTTCTGTTTTTGCTCTTTGGTTTCCTCCTGGGTTGATTTTTTTTCATATTCGTATGCCCCCGTCCCCTCCTTATTTTCTTGAGTTTTTACTCTTTGCCCACTGTTTTTTTTTCTTTCTGTTTCTTTTTCTACCTCGTTTTCGTGTTCGCTTTGTTCCTTTTGTCACTTTTCTTTTTCTTATTTTTACGTGTTTTTTTTTCTCACCCGTCCCTTTTTTTGCTTTTTCCCATCTGTCCTCTTCGATCTTTGTCTTTCCCCTCCCCTCCCGCCCCCCTCCCCCTCCTGTGTATTTCCTTTTGCGTCTTTCCGGTTTACGCAATTTCCATCCCGACCCCCCACGGGTGTTCCCCTCCTCTCCCTTGCTCATTAACTGGTTCTTACACCCTTTTTGTGCATTATACGCCCACCCCCCCCCTCCTTCTTCCCCCACCCTCTCCCCCCCCCTCCCCCTTTCCTTTTGGTTTTTTTTTTCTCCTGAACATCATCTTGTAACTCTTTGCTTCTTTCCTCTTTCTCTGTTCGCACCGGATTCCCACTTTTCCCTTTTGTAGGGCTTGGTTGCGTATATTACCTCCGTACTCTTTCCCCAGTGTTCAAGACTTCATCTAACTATTATCACTTGCGATCTCTGCATGCGGAGTACGCTTCTATATTCACAGGTAACCTTCTCAGGCGTTATAAGATCCATGTGAACACGTCATTATGAGATGTCTATTTTTCCTTTCCTTTGCTATTTTTTCCTATTTGCTTAGAGTGCTTTGCCTTCCCCTACGCCCCCGCATGGCGAGCTCCCTTGATCGCCGTCGCTTCTTTTTTTTAGTCATTCTTGGGTTTTTTGTTCGGTTGTTGTCCGTTTGTCTCTTTTTCGCGGTCACCATCATTGCTCTTTTATGCTCTTTCTTCTTATGCGGTCTTTTTCTTGGTGATTTGGGTTTTGTTGTGCACCTCAGTCATTCTCTTTTATATCATATAATGTATGCTTCAAATGAAGGTTCGGGAGACAACACTGTGCAGGCTCTCAGAACCAACCACATGCACACAGAACCTAAGGTTCTCTCCCTGACTTCTTTGTGGGGACCCCGTAAGAAATTTTTTCATTTAGGGAGGGATCAGGGATTGTAAATTTTATTTGTCTTTACGCTCTCATCTCATCGGGAGTCACACGACGCACAAAGGGGGGCGTGGATACTATCTCTTTTGTGCAGGTGATCCGCAAAATTGGGCCTTTTCTCTCCCACCTGACTCTCCTATCCCTGTTCTCATATTGACAGACATTGTTTCTGGATTAGGCCCGATTTAATGACCGAAACACACTGACCGTCTGTCGTCAACTGGGCAGTTTTCTACACCTTAGATCCCTCGTGTCAGGGAAAATGACGAGCGGAAGATATTGTGCCCAATTCAGACAGTAGGGACGACTCGCAATGGAAGACTGTGCCCCCCTAAAGACAGATTTATGTCCGGACTGTCAGACGAGGGTCCAGGACTTAGTCGTAGCTCTATGCCACGAAACCCCAGAAATTAAGATGAGCCTATTGCCTACTGGTCGCCCGATGGAGTGATGTCGTCGCCTAAGATCCCAGGCACTCACCTCGGTTGTCCCTGACTGTCAGCCAGCGGCAGTCGTCTCCAGGCCGTCAGAATGGACTCCATGGAGCTGGGATAGCATCTTCCTGCACAGCGGGAAGGCAACAGCAATAAGAGCTACTGTGTTTTGTTGAGGAAGTCACCGGGATCATCAGATACAAACGTTCCAGAGGCCCATAGCAGAGGAAAAACTTTCCGCTCCAAGCAGTAATCAAGGCGGCACTGTTTTCGGAGCTCAGTTCTATCCGTTGTGTCTCGAAGGTATTCTCTTGTACGGTTTTTTAAATTTCCATTGTTTCCCTTGTCCTGGTGTGCCTCAGGATTCAGCGCTGGAAAACTAATTTAATTGATTATCATTGCTCTCAGTTTGTATGACATTGCTTCAATTGTCACTCCTATTCCAGATGTCATGCGGATTGGACCCCTCTACAGGCAGGGTTGATTAAATTCCGAACCCGCCCGATAAAAGGGCTTATGTAGGAAGCTATGCATTGAAGCATGGTGTTCTTTCCTAGTTATGGAAAATGTCTGAAAATGTCATCTTGGCTCCGGATCCATATCCGGTATTTAATGGGAATCTGGGAGCTGGTTCACTGGGGTCCTCCTGTAAGGATCACCTGACCAGAGTTTCATTAGGTACAGTAGTGGTGGAAAGATCAGAGTCTTCCAGGTTTCTCTCTTGATTACCAGATGTGTTTTCAAAACCCTGTCCAGTCCTTCCTCCTCACAGGGAGTTTGATTGTAAAATTGACCTCTTCCTGATTGCTAGCTTGCCAAAGGGTCGACTATAACCTGTCGGTACCAAACGGGAGTCACTGAAGAGTTATATTGATGAGATTTTGGGCACTCGGAACATATCGCCCCCTGGAGTCGCCCACTGGTCGGGGATTCGCCTATTATTGTATGAGGAAGAAAAACATGGTGTGGTTATACGGGCCCGTGATTAGGTGATTATTGGAGAATTAAATAAGATGAACTGGTAAAAAACTCAGGTGCCTAAAACGTCCGCCTTGATCCCCGGATCCTTAAATCAGAACGTTCTTTGTTAAGGCCCAAGTTTTGCTCAAATTAGAACTCAAGGCGGGGGTATTAAAACCTGATTCGGGAGTGCCAGGAGGGGAATTAGTGGAAGACCGCGATTTAATACACCTTTTGGGACACTTTGACGGATACCGTGGGGTGTATGGCCCTTTGGTTTGAGTAATGCCCGACCGGTGTTCACGAGGGTTTGACTGAAACTGCACATCTTCTGATGTAAGACATTGGTGTGTTTGGGTGGTGATGTCTCAGCGATATTTTGATTTTTCCTCTAAACCCGATATCATTTCTCATCACCACAACATCTCCGCCAAGTACTTACCAGGGGTGTCGCAACAACCACCTCTCGCTGAAGCTGAAAGTGTGGTTTTTGCGGTAGGACCCTCAGTAAATTAAATGCAGACATGCGTGGTTTGTATTTATGAAATTGTTCTCGCTAACTTTTTGGTTGACTTCAGTACATTAACGAAATAATATGCCTAGAGAAATAAAAATTTACTAAAGCTATTATTATTGTTAGTCTTGTTTTTGATTTTTCTTTCAAACATTGCTAAAAGTTTTTAAACTTGTGGAGCCTCCATACATGCGTCACACTGGATGGAAGAGGTGCAAAAGTTGGAAAATCAAAAAGAATTTACTAGGAGGGGTAACAAAGATGTGGATATAGGTGATGTCAGGATAGCGGACAGGTCCTCTTTAAAGAGAGGCTGGTGACGTGTTGCTATGGTCATCTGGTTTTAAGGCAAAAAGTGCGGTTACATATACGTACATGAAGTTAGTTAGTAAGTTATTTAAAACTTCTGTGATATTCTGAGGGTTGACAGTCACCACATTGTTCTTGTTTTAATTTTTACTAACATTTGAATAATTAATTATTTTGTCACTATATAACTAGTTTTAGAAATGTCTTTTCATTGACTTTAAAAACATGGCATATTTTAGCACCATTAACATAATATTAGATGAAAGGTTCACTCTCTGGATGAACAATCCCCTGCATGTAGAACAGTTTACAAACAGTTTAAAATGTTGACTGAATGCTCCAGCATTTGGTCACCATGGAAACAGTGAAAGTTGTTATGTACAAATACTGAGGCCTTATCCAAAAGCAAATAGATATTTCTATCATAACTTTTAGTTTTTGTGCAACCTTCCCCTTCTACATTCCATTCTTTAATGATTGGGAAGTGTTAAAAATATAGAATAAAGGGTTGTGTAAAATAATAGGGTTAAAGAACATAGATAGATATCTGTGTAAAGGTGGAAGTACTTTTATTACACAAAAACCTGAAAACCCCTTCCCCAAAATGCACATCTAACCGTAAACCAATCAGCAGAGAAAACAAAAAAAAAAGGAAAGGAAAGGAAAGGAAAAGAGGCAAAAGTAGGTGATGAGGTAAGCAATAATCTAGCGCCAGCACATTTTGGAATCCATCAAGAGAACAATAAACATAAGGATACAAATAGGGTACCCACCACAGAATGGAAAATATCCAGTTACTACAATCATTGAAAAGAGAGAAGATCCGGGAGCGCCTCCCTAAGACTGGGGACATTTTAAAAGGGGTATTAGGAGCCCACAAGGAGCCCCACACTTTCTGGAATTATCAGGACAGCACCGTGTTTGTGAACTATTATTTCATAAGGCACGGTCAGATCAACTAGCTTCTTCCACTGGGGAAACAGGCAGGGAATTCTATAATATAGCAATTACATTATGAGTTGAAAACAGTAATTACTTAGAAAAATAGCTTCTATTAAAAAAAGACCAGTCATCTTCCCTGGTAATTACCAATAGTCACAAGGCCAGGAAGCTAGGATTGTGGGATTCAGATAGCAGATAGCAGAACAAAATACTTCCCTCAAAATTCAGCTACATAGTACAGGTCCATAGCGTGAGACCAAGACCTGTCTAGCTATCCATTTTGATGGGAGGGGGGGGGGGATGTAGGTTATTGATGTATAAAAAATGTTCCACTATAGATCTCAGGGAGCTCAGGCAAAGGAGGAAGATAGCCAAGTGGATTCAGCATCCTGATATGACCAACTAAGCAGAATATAATGGAGCTGAACCCCACTGGGGTAATACAAAAAGAATCTGTTGACAACAGCCCTGGCCTGGACAGACAAAGTTGTGCCAAGCATTCTACCCAAGAAAGAGGAAACAAAGCAACCAGCTGAGAGAGAAAAAGAGGTCTGGGACCAGGAAGAAGAATCTTCTGGCCTCCAGAGGGTACAATAGTATGGACAAATGCAATCATTTTAAGCAATTTTATGTGTCTGGCTACAGACACTGGCAGAAGCTTCCAAGCTTCTAAGAGAGAAGGAGCGAGAAATACCCCACACAATGTGTGTCTGCCTTCCCTATCTGGAGACCACAGAACTCAGAGCCCCATCCATAGCCCAAAGTATTGGAGTAAGGAAGGACTTGGTGCATGGGGAGGCCCAAGAAGTCTCCAAATATAATTATAATTGAAATAACCCTAGGCAGAGTAGTGACAGGGATAGCCATGTACAGTACATCTGCATTAGAGGAACTATACAATATGAACACCGACTTAATGAATTTAGGCTCATACCCAAACCTGTCAAGTACTGCCAGTATATGGCCATTCTACAGAATCAAAGGCCTTGGCCGAGTTATGTTAGAGGAAGGCCCAGTCCTGTTGTTCCCACCTGTGAGATAACTTGAGCCAACCGGATATAACCTGATCTGAATGTATAATGGATGAGATTCGCTTTTCAGGTATATCATTTAAGGGGTTTAAATGGCTAATTGATGTGATTTTCTTGGTGGTGATTAAAAAAATCATTAATTTTGGTATAGGTTTTTAATTTTTTTTTCCCGGCTGTTCGCCTTATCATAGAAATGATATACTATCTAAATTCTATGGGTCCCCACGATTATGACGATTCCAATTTACATAGCTTTTTTTTATGGTTTACTTGTTTTGCAGAATATATGATGCATTCTGCATCGGCTGACAGTGGCACTGTTAGACCTCATGCACACCACATGGTCTTTTATGTTCTGTATATAAAGATGTATTCTGGCCGGAAATACGGGACGTATTGCAACAGTATGGCAACGTACTGCGCGTATCTGTGCAGTATCCATATAAAGTACATTGGGCTGGCAAATGATGGATAGCTGGCTATTGTCTGGCTGACAGAATGCGCCTCCCACTGGTTCTGGACACTGCACGTATATACGGCAGCATACAGTGCACAGCCGTATTCAGCACGTATTTAGCCACATATTTCCCATTTACTTCTATGGGCCATATGGAACAGAAATACGGTGGAAAATAGGACATGCTCTATATTTTTATACGGCTCGCTTATGGTACGGTACGGTGGACAATCCATTTACATGGCCGTATTGCCCATTGGAATGCATGGGGCCGTATAACAGCTGTATAAATGGCCATTTTTATATGGTTGTGTAGATGGGGCCTTAGATCTTTCAGGCATTTACTTCCGGCAGCCTTTGGGTCCTTTATTGGACCTCAGGGCTACCATAGCAATGATTGTGATCCCGACTTTCACATGCTGTCGAGTTCCCTTGGTAAATGCCAGTGTCCGGGCAATCACTATGATATTATGACGTACAGTTACGTAAAGGTGCGGGAAGTGGTTAATGTGGTGACAGATTCCCTCTAAAATATGTATGGGGAATATGAGGGGGATACAGAAAAGGCAATTCATAGAAATAGCAGGTGTCCAACTTCTGAGCCATCAGTTTGCACAATAAATTCTTTAGAGAAGTCAATTTTACAAATAGCTAAGTCTATAAAAAGTTATAGATCAATATTTACAAAATTATGGGACAAATTTAACTGAAAACCACATTTTTAATGTGGCAACCTCAGTAAGGGAGCCTGTGTGTTAAAATAAAAAACAATTCTCAATTCACAATATTTCAACATGTCTACAGCTGTTGCATCTGATGTCAATGTGATAAGTTTAAATTCAATATAGAATATAATGTGCAGAGATATTTAAGAAACTAAAGATAGCATATTTTTCAATTAAAAATTATTAGCATAGGGAGGAATAAGCTCTAGAAAATTGAGCAAAAAAATATATATTTTAATTCTAATCCATAGGAAGAGTTAAAATTTACTCATAGCACACTTAAATTGCACAAGTGCTATAATAACAACAATACCATCAATGTACTGTATGGATTCGCATAGAGGTTGTCATGGAGAGCACAGTTAGAGGGCATATGTGTGTAAGCCACAAATAGCTATGTGATTAAATTGTGGCTTCTCTGAAAGGTAAACTATGGATCATTAATCTATAGTGATGAAAAGGTCAAAAGCCATTAATGTTTTCTGCAGACATCATGTACTACAAAATGCATCTTTTTATCTGTTTATTTTTATTAATGTTAAGTCAATTTGCCTAGAATCTTAATCTAATTAGAAAAAATGCAAAAAAACCCCCAAAAATGCATAGCATCAATTTTAATGTCAGTTTTGCCGGAATATACATTGCTCCAGTTTGCAGAAAATGTATAAAATTTACATTATTTCTTAAATACCAAAAGGGGTGGTTTGAGATAAATACATCAGACATTGCTATCAGCCTCTAAACACCAACTACTTTTTTACTCTGGGAGATTTCACATTATGTTGATCTGTATTGAAATAAAATTTAAGGAATCACATGAGTTGAGAAGAGGTAAGCTGGTCAGACCAATCTTGGTCTGAATAATGTCCCATTGAACATGTACATCAACATAAGTCAACAGCTATGTAGTAGCAATTGAAGGCTAGATCAAGTTGAGATCAATGCAAGTTGGGTTCTTTTTTAGATCACTGTCACCCTCACACACCTCTCCACGCTCCTGTCCCTGCTCCGGCGGTCAGACGCACATGTCCCCTCCTCCTAGGGCGCATGCGCACTGGCTTTTGAAAATTTAAAGGGCCAGTGCACCATTCATTGGTGCTAGCCGTTCCCAGAATCCTTCTTAAGCCAGTCATTCCCTGCAGAGCCTGCCGGATCTTTGTGCCTAACACACTTAGAAAAAGCTTGTTGGATGCCTTGTGCTATTATTCTGAATATCCATTGTGACCCTGGTTCTGTTGCTGACTTCGACCCCGTTCTACCTGCCTTGACCTATTGCTACGTCCCTGACTCTTATCCTGTGCTGCCTGTCCTGACCTCCTGTCTGTCCGGACTACAAGATTGCCTGACGTTCCTGTACCTCGCTCTTGGCTTCCACCGCGGACAAGTTCACCTGTGGAACGACCTGGGGGTACCACGCCACAAAAAGACCATCCTACTTTGCGGCAGGCTCTGGTGAAAACTGGGTACTACTTAGATACCGGTCTCAGGTGTCGGCTTACATCTTCGTCCGTGGTGCTCCAGTGGGTCCACTACCCATGTGCAAAATTTTAAACATTTAAAGCATGTAAAATAATTCCAATTCACATGTTAAAACAGAGTCCATGAAAATAAATCCTTCCTTTGCACCTGCCCTGGACCAGGTGCAGATTTGCGCCTGAAAAGTCATAAAAATAAGCAAAAAAAAAGTGATACATAAGTGAAAAGTTGCACGGAACATCTGGAAAGTAAAGATAAATAAGGCGCTAGTCAAGGTGCAGACCAAGGTGTACTTGAAAAACAACAGCAAAAGTCGCAGTGAAAAGTTTCAAAAATGTAGACAATTTAACTCGAGTATAAGCCGACCCCTAATTTTTAAACACAAAAAATGGAAAAAAATCTATTGACTCAAGTATAAGCCGAGGGTGGGAAATGCATTGGTCATAGCCTCCCCAGTACATAGCCTACCAGCCCCTTATAGTATATAGCCTGCCAGCCCCCTGACGTTACGATCCCTACGACGGACAGGGCAGAGACACGGAGCCGATGCCGGAGCATCGCTATATAGAAGAGGACCTGTTGGGGGGCTTCGGAAGGTGAGTACACAGTTTTTTTTCTTGACTCGGGTATAAGCCGACCTTATACTCGAGTATATATACGGTAGCATAAATAGAGATACAAATCCACCAATTGGTGCGAATGCAAAGTCACGTCAGGGAAGGGGAGAAGAGTTAGCTTGTACCTGAGATAAAAGGAGCAGTCAGCTTGTGTCCACCGATAATGGCTGGAACACTGAGGGGGAAGAACAATTGGGCATAATCAGAGAGAGTATTGGGGGGTTTGTGAAGAGAGAAGGTTTGAGATACCAATAATGTATGTTGGAATTTTTTTCAAGCTTCCCAGTACACAGCATAGAGTAATAAATAAAGTCACTGAGAAGTAAAAATTGTTATGCAGAAAATAAGTCCTAACACAGCTCTGTACACAGAAAAATGAAAATGGTATAGCTTTTTGACGGAGGGGGGCAAAGAATTAATAAAAAAACTCTGCGACACAAAGTGGTTAATAACTGGTAAGTGCACTTTTTTGGACCTAAATACTTTGTTACGTGTTCCCTTTAAGTGTACAGGTAAAATAAAAAAAATTTAAAAAAAGCACACAGTGCAAAAATAAGCCAAATGCAACGAAGGAACAAAGGAGATGTAAGATACAATAACGTGACCACAATGTTAATCATGTTTACAAAATCAATTTAATCGGCACACAGTATTTTCCTACTACAGTACTTACAGATAATACCAGTTATAACATATCCAAAAGACTAAAAGATGTATATAACAGAATCCGAAGAAGAAGAAATCCAACCTTAAAACATACATACAACAACAGAAAGCAGCTCAGTATAAGTGATAACTACAGCTGATTGATGGAAGGGTATGATGGGTGTCACTCAACAAAACTAGATTAGCAATACGCATGATTTCTTCTGAACATACAGAGAATTCAATACTGATATGTCACATTCAGCAGGAGAATATAGGCTGAAACAATTTAAAATGTTGTAGAACATAATGCAAATAAATAGTCCCTGGCACAGAGTCACAGGTAGATTCACTCAAAAGTACCACAAAAGACAATCAGATGTTTACTACACTAACCTTATAACCCCCCCCCCCCCCCATAATAAGTTCAAGAAAAGACTCACTTACCAAGGTCTGCTGTCGAGTGAAGGGTCAGGCTGGATAAAATCAGTAAAAATGTTATTTAGTTAACGTTTGTCAGACTTTGTAGAACATTACATCTAGGTTTGTTATTTTTTTTATTAATGGAAAAACTAGAATCCTTTCTCTTGGAATTGTGTACGAAGGAGGTGATTGCCATTTAAAAGGCAAAGTGAAAAGGCTCATCTTTTTTGAGTATGTACTGTAGGTAAAAAAAAGGGAAAACACTGGTTACTTAATTATAGGGGGTGGACACTTTATAATAGACTTGCACCGTATGCAGTTTTTAGTCACTACTTACAAATTAGAGATAAGCAAATAGAATTTGACAAAGTGACATTCATGATAACAAAACTTTTTTAAAAGGGCAACTAACATGCATTTGCATGAGGAAATAAAAAGCCCAGAAACACATAGAGGCACTTATTAGTGCTTCTGCAGACCTGGCATAGTTTTGCCCAGCAGTGTGGCTGCCCCACGGATAAATCAATAGGTCTATAACTCTTGATGTATCTTTCGCAACAGGGGGAGTGTAGTCTTCACACGCTGGCACATGAGCACCGACTTATGACAAATTCCCCCCATAAAGTAGAAATAGCTAACCCAGGCCCTGCAATGCCACTGGCCCTTTTAAAGCCGGTTCCTGCACAATCTGCAACAATTGCTTGCTAACTGAGTACAGTGAGAAATGCTGTGCGAAGGGACAGAGCGGGCTAGTGCAGCGATAGCAAACGGCAGCTGTTAGGGGAAGAACAGGGACAGTGTCTTAGGGAATTGTATTGTCTTGTTCAGGGTCAACAGTAATGGTTGCCATTGATTGTTTAGAGACTCAGTGCAGCTGCTGATTTTGGAGATCTATTTGCTACTTTTCTCGTTGCTGGGTTGTCTGAGCTGTGTAATCCTAGCTATCCTCCTAGCTGCCTCCTGTAGCCAGTAGTCACACAGCCTCCAATAGTTAAGTAGTCCCCACTAGCCAATAGTCACCTTGCTTCAGTAGCTATTAGTGACAGAGCCCCCAGCAGCCAAAACTCACAGAGCCCCTAGTAGTCACTGTCTGACCCTAGTCAATAGCCTCTAACACAGCCAAACAGTTCTCTACGATGTACTGAGGAGACTAAACCAGGTCTAAACAGTGCTGTCTATAGTTGGGAGTTTATTCCTGCTGGAATAGATATACTGGTTTGGCTTAACCCCACATAATGTTTTTAGACTTCTTGTAGGTCATACTTGGTGTTAAAGGGGCTGCCTTTCAAGGTAGCAAAAGGAGTCATTGTTTTCCACTTAACACATTGGAAAACATATTTGCATACTTCCCAGAGCCCCTAGTAGTCAATTATCACATGTCCCCAGTAGTCAAAAGTCAAGGAGTCAATAGTCATGAAGCCTACAGTCGTGAAGCCTCCAGTAGCCAATAATCCCATCGCCCCCCCAGTAACCAATAGTGACAAAGCCTCCATTAGACAATAGTCACAAAGACACTAGTAGCCAATAGTCACATTGTCCCGAGTAGCCAATAGTCATTTAGCCCCCATTAGTCAATGGTCGTATTGCCCAAGTAGACAAGAGTCACACAGCCCCCAGTAGCCAATAGTCACAAAGTCCCCAGTAGCCAATAGTCAATGAGCACCCATTAGTCAATGGTCATGTTGCTCCAGTAGCCTATAGTCACACAAACCATGGTAGCAAATAGTCACAGCCCAAGTAGAAAATCAACACAAAGCCTCCAGTAGCTTATAGCCATGCAGTTGCAAGTATCCAATAGTCACACAGCCCATCCAACGATAAGCTTTGTTCAGTGATGAATACTACCCTTCCATCCTATCTCACAAGATATGAACCTCAATATGTAGGTAGTGCTTGTGATAAAGGAGGCTGGCTCTTGAGGAAGCATAAATGAGGAAATAATCACAATTACTGGTGGTTCTCTATGGCTTCATGGCTTCTATGCCTGATTACTGGTGTACAACCCCTGATAAATCTTCCCCATTTTCACAAAAGTCAATCACTGGCCTCTGTGGTACAATGGCCTGACAAGCCTTTGTGGTGCCCTATACTGCTGAGACAAGTCATTGACTGCCGCTGTGATGTGTACTGTCAGGATCAGAGGTAGTGGATCCTCTAAACCACTGCAGATGATGACACAAGCCAACACCTGGGACCGGAGTCTAAGTGGCACCCGGTTTTCACTAGAGCCCGCTGCCGCGTACCATCAGGTTGTTCCACAGGCGTGACTTGTCCGCGCTGGCAGCCAAAAGCGGGGTACAGGAACGGCAGGCAATCTCGCAGTCAGGAAAAGGAAGGAGGTCAGGACGGGCAGCACGGGATCAGAGTCAGGGACGTAGCAGGGGTACAGGAACGGCAGGCAATCTCGTAGTCAGGAAAAGGAAGGACGTCAGGACGGGCAGCACGGGATCAGAGTCAGGGACGTAGCAATAGGTTAATGCAGGCAGTGAAGGAGCATAGTCAGGAACGGAACCAGTGTCACAACAGAAAATCACAATAACAGCACTGGGCATTAGACCAAGCTTTCTCTAAGGCAGAAGGCACGAAGGTCCTGCAGGATGTGCAGGGAGAGGCAGGTTTAAATAGATTTCTGGGAAATGGCAAGCGCCAATTAACAGTGTGCTGGCCCTTCGGTGCAGTTTGAATAGACCGTACCTTGCTCCTCAATATATTGGCCAAGTACAGACTAAATTCTGGCCAATCACTTGATTAGGGTAACAACTGAAATTATAAAACTTCAGATCAGGTTCTTCTCCGGTTGGCTCAAGTATCTCACAGGTGGGAACACAGGCCTGGGCCTTCCTCTAACATACTCGTCAAGGCCCTTTGATTCTGTAAGAATGGCCCATATACTGGCTATACTGACAGTTTGGGTATGAGCCTAAATTCATTAAGTCGGTGTTCATATTGTTAGTTTCCTCTAAGCAGATGTACTGTACATGGCTATCCCTGTCACTACTCTGCCCTAGGGTTATTAGTCAATTATAATTATACTGTGGGAGCTTCTTGGGCCTCCCCCATGCACCAAGTCCCTTCTTACTCCAATACTTGGGCTATGGATGGGGCTCTGAGTTCTGTGGTCTCCAGATAGGGAAGGCGACACCATTTGTTGGGGTAATTTCTCGCTCCTTCTCTCTTAGAAGCTTGGAGCTTTCTTGCCATGTCTGGCCAGACACATAAATTCTTTTTTTTAAATGATTGCATTTGTCCATACTATTGTACCCTCTGGAGGCCAGAAGATTCTTCTTCCTGGTCCCAGACCTCTTTTTCTCTCTCAGCTGGTTGCTTTGTTTCCTCTTTCTTGGGTAGAATGCTTGGCACAACTTTGTCTGTCCAGGCCAGGGCTGTTGTCAACAGATTCTTTTTGTATTACCCCAGTGGGGTTCAGCTCCATTATATTCTGCTTAGTTGGTCATATCAGGATGCTGAATCCACTTGGCTATCTTCCTCCTTTGCCTGAGCTCCCTGAGATCTATAGTGGAACATTTTTTATACATCAATAACCTACATCCCCCCCCCCCTCCCATCAAAATGGATAGCTAGACAGGTCTTGGTCTCACGCTATGGACCTGTACTATGTAGCTGAATTTTGAGGGAAGTATTTTGTTCTGCTATCTGCTATCTGAATCCCACAATCCTAGCTTCCTGGCCTTGTGACTATTGGTAATTACCAGGGAAGATGACTGGTCTTTTTTTAATAGAAGCTATTTTTCTAAGTAATTACTGTTTTCAACTCATAATGTAATTGCTATATTATAGAATTCCCTGCCTGTTTCCCCAGTGGAAGAAGCTAGTTGATCTGACCGTGCCTTATGAAATAATAGTTCACAAACACGGTGCTGTCCTGATAATTCCAGAAAGTGTGGGGCTCCTTGTGGGCTCCTAATACCCCTTTTAAAATGTCCCCAGTCTTAGGGAGGCGCTCCCGGATCTTCTCTCTTTTCAATGATTGTAGTAACTGGATATTTGCCATTCGGTGGTGGGTACCTATTTGTATCCTTATGTTATTGTTCTCTTGATGGATTCCAAAATGGTGCTGGCGCTAGATTATTGCTTACCTCATCACCTACTTTTGGCCTCTTTTCCCTTCCTTTCGCTTTCCTTTTTTTTTTGTTTTCCTCTGCTGAGTGGTTTAACGGTTGATGTGCATTTTGGGGACGGGGTTTTCAGGTTTTTTTGTAATAAAAGTACTCCAACCTTTACACCAGATATCATCTATGTTCTTTAAAACCCTAGTTTGTTACACCCACCCTTTATTCTATAGTTTTAACACTTTCCCAATCATAAGAATGGAATTAGAGAGGGGAAGGTTTGCAGCACAAAAACTAAAGTTATGATAGAAATATCTATTTGCTTTTGATAAGGCCCTCAGTTTTGTACATAACAACTTTCACTGTTTCCATGGTGACCAAATGCTGAAGCATTCAGTCCAACATTTAAACTTTTTGTAGTTCACATGCAGGGGATTGTTCATCCTAGAGTGAACCTTTCATCTAATATTTATGTTAATTGTGTCTATAATATGCCATGTTTTTAAAGTCAAAATGAAAAAGACATTTCTAAAAACTATTATATAGTTGACCAAATAAATTAATTATTCATCAATGTTAGTAAAAATTAAGAACCAAGAAGAACAATGTGGTGACTGTCAAAAACCTCAGAATATCACAAAGGTTGTTTTAATAATATTCTACCAATTATGTACAGTATCTGTACGGGCACTTTTGTTGCCTTACAACCAGATGACAATAGCACATAGACTGATTAAGGGCTGAAAAGCCAGGTGTGATGTTTACAAAGCAATGTTAGCCATTAAGGCTAACAAGAAGATTTTGCACTCGGATCCTCAAGTGCATTGTTGGCTGTGGACATTAGAGCCAGACAACGGTAAAAATCCTAAATAAAAATTGATTACGGCGGTCCCTACTTAAGGACAACCCGACTTAACAGACACCCATAGTTACAGCAGACCCCTCTGCCCACTGTGACCTCTGGTGAAGCCTCTCCTGGATGCGTTAAAATAGTCCCCGATTGCCATAATCAGGCTTAAAAAATTGTCTGGCAATGAAGCTTTATTGAAATTCTTGGTCCTATTACAAGTAGGCAAAAAAATTTGAAACTCCAATTGTCACTGGGCAAAAAAAAACATTGGTCGGGAACTAACCAAAAAAAAAAATTGATAAAATATACAGTTTCGACTTACATACAAATTCAACTTAAGAATAACAACCCTACCGTCACTCATCTTGTATGTAACCCGGGACTTGCCTGTATTTTCTTTCTTTGTGTCCCCCTTAAAGAGTTAATAAAATCTCATGAATAAGCTCCAGAAGTCCAAAATGAATTATTTTTCAGTGTTATTTCCCCTGCAAATAATAAGCCCTCATGTTCGCATTATCCAATAAAATTTTAAATTTTATAATAGCCTGTAGCATGTGACAATACACATCTTCTCTAAATGGTGGCGTGTGCTGGCGCTGTTCCTATTCATTATGAAACGTCAGTTTTGGCCTTAAATTTTTTAAATGTATTTTCCAGAAAAATTCAAAAGTTTCTAAATCACCAAGTCCATATTGTTTTAACGACCCATGTGAAACACTTAAAGGTGATAACTTACTAAGTTATTTTCTACTTAGGGGTGTAGTTATATACTTTATATGGGAGAGGTGTCGTTTTCCTCTGTGATTTATGGGGTTTTCCTGTTTATAGGCCATTCAACGTCCCATTGAAAGCTGAGTTGTCCCTCAAATTTGAGAAATCGCATTTAAAGTTCTGCCCGTCAAAACTCCCTAGAAAATAGAGGACACATAAAATCTCATTCACACCATAAAGCAGAGATTCCGAAATGTTGTTATCTAAGCTTTTTGGGTAGTTTTCCTCCTCCTGGAATGCAGAACCGTTTCACACTTTGAAATGAAGAACTTTTTTATTTAATTTTTGCCAAATTTTATTTGGTTTTTTTCAGAACGAAAACAAAACTTATATTTTACAACCAACATGTGTCATGAAAAAACACCACCTGTATATGTTAAAAAGCGTTCCGATTTATAACCAAATATTGTGACAAATGTCATCCAGATTCTAAATCGAATCTGGTCTTAAGAAGCATAAACTGGCTACTCATTAACGGTTAAACCTTCATTTTTTTTTTCGGACACGGAGAACAACTGATACATCACTAGGACAAAATGAAGAACATGGAGACACCACAGAGACTTGCATGCACTGTTAATGATAAAATCTTATGTTTACCAACTGCCCTAAGGTTACTGCACACAACATTATGTGGTCAGATTTACTTACCTGGTCCATTCGCCGATCCACACACAGCCACCGGCGCGTTCTCTGCTGCGGATCCTGCACTCTTCCGGGTCTTTGCCCGGCTTCAAAAGTACTATGATATTGATGTCATTCAGTGAGGCTGGAAGGCAACCTCAGGGTCAGTTTTAGACAAAGTGGGGCTCTGGACAAAACTAAAAAGTGGGGCCCAAAACTATTTTATTAACAGTCACATTCAGTAATAGGCTCCCTTTAGTCCTGCACAACAATAGCACTTTGTAGTTTACAAACAGTAGTATGGTAAGACAATATGTAATATGGGACTGTAGGAGAATTTTATAGGAGATAGTCAGATGATAGGTAGAATAATGATAGGAGATAAATATGAAAGATGATATAACTTTATAGCTGCATAAATAGGAAGTAGATTATAAGAAGATAGACCGTTCTGCCATGCTGTCTTGTACTAGAAAGGATAAGATGGTTAAGTACCAATCCAACAACTCCAATAACTCTGCGGTTACCTTTTCCACCCAACATAGCACCGACTTTAACCAGGTGGTCAATGTCCTCAAAAAAAATCTCCCAATATTATACCAGGATGACAAACTTAATGCCATCCTAAAGAATGGGTGTAATTTTGTGTCCAGGAAGGGACAAACTCTGGGTTCCATTCTTTCCCCGAGTTTATTCACCAGTGGGAATTTGGATACAGGGACGTGGTTGGATACAAAGGGGTTCTTCCGTTGTGGCACATCTCGATGTAATGTTTGTATTTATTCTAAACGTTCTGACCACTTTTTTTCTACTGACGACACATATAAATATCCTATCAAGACATTCATTAATTGCGACACAACTTTTGTTGTATACACTATAGAGTGTACCAAATGCAAAGTTTTCTATGTAGGTTCCACCACCCGCAAATTGAAAACGAGGATAGCGGAACACCTAAGAGACAGCACAAAAGATTTATCGTGCAATATGTCGGGTGCATCCAGGCAGTTTGCGAGTGTGCACTCAGGAGAAACGGCTACTTTTCGTTTTTCAGGTATCGAAAAAAAATTTTCCCCCAAAAGAGGAGGCAATAAAAAGAGTATTTTGTTACAAAGAGAAGTCCTCTGGATTTTTAGGCTAGGCACACGATTCCCAACCGGCCTGAACTTCAGAACGGACTTCTCATATTTCTATTAAAAAGCTCTTATCTTAGTTGCCTAAATTTCCACCTAACATTCAATCGCCTGTGTACATCTCCTGTTGGGGTTCTTTCACCTCGGTATGCCACAGAATGTGATCATCACTTTCTTAGTTACCTTATATTTAAAGTTTTTTTTACTATGGCATTAACATGTTTGGAAATGTTTTCAATTCTATATATTCATATGATATTCTGTATTCCTATTTGAATTTTGTACGCTAACGATTATTATATGGAGAGAATTTATTGTATTTTTGTCTCTTTTCGTAGTGTCGTTTGTTGCACACGCCTATTCGATGACGTGATGCATCACATGACACGTCGTTTGCTGCACACGCCCAATCGTTGACGTGGTGCATCACATGACTCGTACACACCCCCGTTTTGTGATTGGTGGTTGTTTCCTTTAAATTTGTTAAGTGATTCATTGTTTGTATGCCATGACTAAGGGCACAAGCTGCCCGAAACGCGTCGGCTGTTGCCTACCTACCACATTATGTTTTTAATTCTACTGGAATAAAGATTACACTTTTATGGAAGTGCTGCGACCAATTCCTTCTTTCATGACTTCATGCTACGTCTGCGGTCCCAGCAGGCATCGCTTTTGCACTCCTGGTGTGCTGGATTCACACGCATGACTTTACCCCTCAGTGTCTGGATTGACCGGGACCTCCGAAAAGGGTGAGCCGCACGTACTTTTTCTTCTATTTTATTGCTAGATAGATAAATGGTTAGACAAATAGATATATAGATAGGAATTGATAAATAATAGGAGGTAGATAACTAGACAGATAGGTGATAATCATCTTCACCTGGGAATTCAACAAGGGAGCTGTCACGATCAGAGGTAATGGATCCTCTGTACCACTGGGGGCGATGAAGTAAGCCGACACCTGGGACCGGAGTGTAAGTGGTACCCGATTTTCACCAGAGGCCGCCGCAAAGCAGGTTGGACTCTTTGCAGCGTGGTATCACCAGGTCGCTCCACAGGCGAGAATTTGCCCGTGGTGGCAGCCAAGGCGTAGTGCAGAATCATGAGGCAAACTCATGGTCGGGAACAGACAACACAGGATCGGAGTTGGGGACGTAGCAATAGGTCAGGACAGGCAGCAGGATGAGATTCGCTTTTCAGGTATATCATTTAAGGGGTTTAAATGGCTAATTGATGTGATTTTCTTGGTGGTGATTAAAAAAATCATTAATTTTGGTATAGGTTTTTAATTTTTTTTTCCCGGCTGTTCGCCTTATCATAGAAATGATATACTATCTAAATTCTATGGGTCCCCACGATTATGACGATTCCAATTTACATAGCTTTTTTTTATGGTTTACTTGTTTTGCAGAATATATGATGCATTCTGCATCGGCTGACAGTGGCACTGTTAGACCTCATGCACACCACATGGTCTTTTATGTTCTGTATATAAAGATGTATTCTGGCCGGAAATACGGGACGTATTGCAACAGTATGGCAACGTACTGCGCGTATCTGTGCAGTATCCATATAAAGTACATTGGGCTGGCAAATGATGGATAGCTGGCTATTGTCTGGCTGACAGAATGCGCCTCCCACTGGTTCTGGACACTGCACGTATATACGGCAGCATACAGTGCACAGCCGTATTCAGCACGTATTTAGCCACATATTTCCCATTTACTTCTATGGGCCATATGGAACAGAAATACGGTGGAAAATAGGACATGCTCTATATTTTTATACGGCTCGCTTATGGTACGGTACGGTGGACAATCCATTTACATGGCCGTATTGCCCATTGGAATGCATGGGGCCGTATAACAGCTGTATAAATGGCCATTTTTATATGGTTGTGTAGATGGGGCCTTAGATCTTTCAGGCATTTACTTCCGGCAGCCTTTGGGTCCTTTATTGGACCTCAGGGCTACCATAGCAATGATTGTGATCCCGACTTTCACATGCTGTCGAGTTCCCTTGGTAAATGCCAGTGTCCGGGCAATCACTATGATATTATGACGTACAGTTACGTAAAGGTGCGGGAAGTGGTTAATGTGGTGACAGATTCCCTCTAAAATATGTATGGGGAATATGAGGGGGATACAGAAAAGGCAATTCATAGAAATAGCAGGTGTCCAACTTCTGAGCCATCAGTTTGCACAATAAATTCTTTAGAGAAGTCAATTTTACAAATAGCTAAGTCTATAAAAAGTTATAGATCAATATTTACAAAATTATGGGACAAATTTAACTGAAAACCACATTTTTAATGTGGCAACCTCAGTAAGGGAGCCTGTGTGTTAAAATAAAAAACAATTCTCAATTCACAATATTTCAACATGTCTACAGCTGTTGCATCTGATGTCAATGTGATAAGTTTAAATTCAATATAGAATATAATGTGCAGAGATATTTAAGAAACTAAAGATAGCATATTTTTCAATTAAAAATTATTAGCATAGGGAGGAATAAGCTCTAGAAAATTGAGCAAAAAAATATATATTTTAATTCTAATCCATAGGAAGAGTTAAAATTTACTCATAGCACACTTAAATTGCACAAGTGCTATAATAACAACAATACCATCAATGTACTGTATGGATTCGCATAGAGGTTGTCATGGAGAGCACAGTTAGAGGGCATATGTGTGTAAGCCACAAATAGCTATGTGATTAAATTGTGGCTTCTCTGAAAGGTAAACTATGGATCATTAATCTATAGTGATGAAAAGGTCAAAAGCCATTAATGTTTTCTGCAGACATCATGTACTACAAAATGCATCTTTTTATCTGTTTATTTTTATTAATGTTAAGTCAATTTGCCTAGAATCTTAATCTAATTAGAAAAAATGCAAAAAAACCCCCAAAAATGCATAGCATCAATTTTAATGTCAGTTTTGCCGGAATATACATTGCTCCAGTTTGCAGAAAATGTATAAAATTTACATTATTTCTTAAATACCAAAAGGGGTGGTTTGAGATAAATACATCAGACATTGCTATCAGCCTCTAAACACCAACTACTTTTTTACTCTGGGAGATTTCACATTATGTTGATCTGTATTGAAATAAAATTTAAGGAATCACATGAGTTGAGAAGAGGTAAGCTGGTCAGACCAATCTTGGTCTGAATAATGTCCCATTGAACATGTACATCAACATAAGTCAACAGCTATGTAGTAGCAATTGAAGGCTAGATCAAGTTGAGATCAATGCAAGTTGGGTTCTTTTTTAGATCACTGTCACCCTCACACACCTCTCCACGCTCCTGTCCCTGCTCCGGCGGTCAGACGCACATGTCCCCTCCTCCTAGGGCGCATGCGCACTGGCTTTTGAAAATTTAAAGGGCCAGTGCACCATTCATTGGTGCTAGCCGTTCCCAGAATCCTTCTTAAGCCAGTCATTCCCTGCAGAGCCTGCCGGATCTTTGTGCCTAACACACTTAGAAAAAGCTTGTTGGATGCCTTGTGCTATTATTCTGAATATCCATTGTGACCCTGGTTCTGTTGCTGACTTCGACCCCGTTCTACCTGCCTTGACCTATTGCTACGTCCCTGACTCTTATCCTGTGCTGCCTGTCCTGACCTCCTGTCTGTCCGGACTACAAGATTGCCTGACGTTCCTGTACCTCGCTCTTGGCTTCCACCGCGGACAAGTTCACCTGTGGAACGACCTGGGGGTACCACGCCACAAAAAGACCATCCTACTTTGCGGCAGGCTCTGGTGAAAACTGGGTACTACTTAGATACCGGTCTCAGGTGTCGGCTTACATCTTCGTCCGTGGTGCTCCAGTGGGTCCACTACCCATGTGCAAAATTTTAAACATTTAAAGCATGTAAAATAATTCCAATTCACATGTTAAAACAGAGTCCATGAAAATAAATCCTTCCTTTGCACCTGCCCTGGACCAGGTGCAGATTTGCGCCTGAAAAGTCATAAAAATAAGCAAAAAAAAAGTGATACATAAGTGAAAAGTTGCACGGAACATCTGGAAAGTAAAGATAAATAAGGCGCTAGTCAAGGTGCAGACCAAGGTGTACTTGAAAAACAACAGCAAAAGTCGCAGTGAAAAGTTTCAAAAATGTAGACAATTTAACTCGAGTATAAGCCGACCCCTAATTTTTAAACACAAAAAATGGAAAAAAATCTATTGACTCAAGTATAAGCCGAGGGTGGGAAATGCATTGGTCATAGCCTCCCCAGTACATAGCCTACCAGCCCCTTATAGTATATAGCCTGCCAGCCCCCTGACGTTACGATCCCTACGACGGACAGGGCAGAGACACGGAGCCGATGCCGGAGCATCGCTATATAGAAGAGGACCTGTTGGGGGGCTTCGGAAGGTGAGTACACAGTTTTTTTTCTTGACTCGGGTATAAGCCGACCTTATACTCGAGTATATATACGGTAGCATAAATAGAGATACAAATCCACCAATTGGTGCGAATGCAAAGTCACGTCAGGGAAGGGGAGAAGAGTTAGCTTGTACCTGAGATAAAAGGAGCAGTCAGCTTGTGTCCACCGATAATGGCTGGAACACTGAGGGGGAAGAACAATTGGGCATAATCAGAGAGAGTATTGGGGGGTTTGTGAAGAGAGAAGGTTTGAGATACCAATAATGTATGTTGGAATTTTTTTCAAGCTTCCCAGTACACAGCATAGAGTAATAAATAAAGTCACTGAGAAGTAAAAATTGTTATGCAGAAAATAAGTCCTAACACAGCTCTGTACACAGAAAAATGAAAATGGTATAGCTTTTTGACGGAGGGGGGCAAAGAATTAATAAAAAAACTCTGCGACACAAAGTGGTTAATAACTGGTAAGTGCACTTTTTTGGACCTAAATACTTTGTTACGTGTTCCCTTTAAGTGTACAGGTAAAATAAAAAAAATTTAAAAAAAGCACACAGTGCAAAAATAAGCCAAATGCAACGAAGGAACAAAGGAGATGTAAGATACAATAACGTGACCACAATGTTAATCATGTTTACAAAATCAATTTAATCGGCACACAGTATTTTCCTACTACAGTACTTACAGATAATACCAGTTATAACATATCCAAAAGACTAAAAGATGTATATAACAGAATCCGAAGAAGAAGAAATCCAACCTTAAAACATACATACAACAACAGAAAGCAGCTCAGTATAAGTGATAACTACAGCTGATTGATGGAAGGGTATGATGGGTGTCACTCAACAAAACTAGATTAGCAATACGCATGATTTCTTCTGAACATACAGAGAATTCAATACTGATATGTCACATTCAGCAGGAGAATATAGGCTGAAACAATTTAAAATGTTGTAGAACATAATGCAAATAAATAGTCCCTGGCACAGAGTCACAGGTAGATTCACTCAAAAGTACCACAAAAGACAATCAGATGTTTACTACACTAACCTTATAACCCCCCCCCCCCCCCATAATAAGTTCAAGAAAAGACTCACTTACCAAGGTCTGCTGTCGAGTGAAGGGTCAGGCTGGATAAAATCAGTAAAAATGTTATTTAGTTAACGTTTGTCAGACTTTGTAGAACATTACATCTAGGTTTGTTATTTTTTTTATTAATGGAAAAACTAGAATCCTTTCTCTTGGAATTGTGTACGAAGGAGGTGATTGCCATTTAAAAGGCAAAGTGAAAAGGCTCATCTTTTTTGAGTATGTACTGTAGGTAAAAAAAAGGGAAAACACTGGTTACTTAATTATAGGGGGTGGACACTTTATAATAGACTTGCACCGTATGCAGTTTTTAGTCACTACTTACAAATTAGAGATAAGCAAATAGAATTTGACAAAGTGACATTCATGATAACAAAACTTTTTTAAAAGGGCAACTAACATGCATTTGCATGAGGAAATAAAAAGCCCAGAAACACATAGAGGCACTTATTAGTGCTTCTGCAGACCTGGCATAGTTTTGCCCAGCAGTGTGGCTGCCCCACGGATAAATCAATAGGTCTATAACTCTTGATGTATCTTTCGCAACAGGGGGAGTGTAGTCTTCACACGCTGGCACATGAGCACCGACTTATGACAAATTCCCCCCATAAAGTAGAAATAGCTAACCCAGGCCCTGCAATGCCACTGGCCCTTTTAAAGCCGGTTCCTGCACAATCTGCAACAATTGCTTGCTAACTGAGTACAGTGAGAAATGCTGTGCGAAGGGACAGAGCGGGCTAGTGCAGCGATAGCAAACGGCAGCTGTTAGGGGAAGAACAGGGACAGTGTCTTAGGGAATTGTATTGTCTTGTTCAGGGTCAACAGTAATGGTTGCCATTGATTGTTTAGAGACTCAGTGCAGCTGCTGATTTTGGAGATCTATTTGCTACTTTTCTCGTTGCTGGGTTGTCTGAGCTGTGTAATCCTAGCTATCCTCCTAGCTGCCTCCTGTAGCCAGTAGTCACACAGCCTCCAATAGTTAAGTAGTCCCCACTAGCCAATAGTCACCTTGCTTCAGTAGCTATTAGTGACAGAGCCCCCAGCAGCCAAAACTCACAGAGCCCCTAGTAGTCACTGTCTGACCCTAGTCAATAGCCTCTAACACAGCCAAACAGTTCTCTACGATGTACTGAGGAGACTAAACCAGGTCTAAACAGTGCTGTCTATAGTTGGGAGTTTATTCCTGCTGGAATAGATATACTGGTTTGGCTTAACCCCACATAATGTTTTTAGACTTCTTGTAGGTCATACTTGGTGTTAAAGGGGCTGCCTTTCAAGGTAGCAAAAGGAGTCATTGTTTTCCACTTAACACATTGGAAAACATATTTGCATACTTCCCAGAGCCCCTAGTAGTCAATTATCACATGTCCCCAGTAGTCAAAAGTCAAGGAGTCAATAGTCATGAAGCCTACAGTCGTGAAGCCTCCAGTAGCCAATAATCCCATCGCCCCCCCAGTAACCAATAGTGACAAAGCCTCCATTAGACAATAGTCACAAAGACACTAGTAGCCAATAGTCACATTGTCCCGAGTAGCCAATAGTCATTTAGCCCCCATTAGTCAATGGTCGTATTGCCCAAGTAGACAAGAGTCACACAGCCCCCAGTAGCCAATAGTCACAAAGTCCCCAGTAGCCAATAGTCAATGAGCACCCATTAGTCAATGGTCATGTTGCTCCAGTAGCCTATAGTCACACAAACCATGGTAGCAAATAGTCACAGCCCAAGTAGAAAATCAACACAAAGCCTCCAGTAGCTTATAGCCATGCAGTTGCAAGTATCCAATAGTCACACAGCCCATCCAACGATAAGCTTTGTTCAGTGATGAATACTACCCTTCCATCCTATCTCACAAGATATGAACCTCAATATGTAGGTAGTGCTTGTGATAAAGGAGGCTGGCTCTTGAGGAAGCATAAATGAGGAAATAATCACAATTACTGGTGGTTCTCTATGGCTTCATGGCTTCTATGCCTGATTACTGGTGTACAACCCCTGATAAATCTTCCCCATTTTCACAAAAGTCAATCACTGGCCTCTGTGGTACAATGGCCTGACAAGCCTTTGTGGTGCCCTATACTGCTGAGACAAGTCATTGACTGCCGCTGTGATGTGTACTGTCAGGATCAGAGGTAGTGGATCCTCTAAACCACTGCAGATGATGACACAAGCCAACACCTGGGACCGGAGTCTAAGTGGCACCCGGTTTTCACTAGAGCCCGCTGCCGCGTACCATCAGGTTGTTCCACAGGCGTGACTTGTCCGCGCTGGCAGCCAAAAGCGGGGTACAGGAACGGCAGGCAATCTCGCAGTCAGGAAAAGGAAGGAGGTCAGGACGGGCAGCACGGGATCAGAGTCAGGGACGTAGCAGGGGTACAGGAACGGCAGGCAATCTCGTAGTCAGGAAAAGGAAGGACGTCAGGACGGGCAGCACGGGATCAGAGTCAGGGACGTAGCAATAGGTTAATGCAGGCAGTGAAGGAGCATAGTCAGGAACGGAACCAGTGTCACAACAGAAAATCACAATAACAGCACTGGGCATTAGACCAAGCTTTCTCTAAGGCAGAAGGCACGAAGGTCCTGCAGGATGTGCAGGGAGAGGCAGGTTTAAATAGATTTCTGGGAAATGGCAAGCGCCAATTAACAGTGTGCTGGCCTTAAAATTTCCTGAAGTCTGTGCGTGTGGACCTTGGCGGGAATCAGGAATGGGGTGAGCGACGCCAGCGCCCTCGTCTGCAAACATGGAGGGGTACGGGTGAGCCCGCAACCCACAAGATGGGTCCACAGGAGACCCCGTAACCCCCGTGACAGTACCCCCCCCCTTCGCTCACTCACCCCTCTTCTAGGCTGGAGAAATCTCTGCAGGAGACCATGGTCCAGGATATTGTTCTCAGGCTCCCATGATCTCTCCTCAGGCCCAAACCCCTTCCAGTCAACAAGGAAGAACCGCTTACCTCTCACTGACTTCATATCCAGGACCTCTTTTACCTCAAAAACATTGGTGGAATCAGCCTCAGGAGCAGGAGAAGGCACTTGCCGAGAGTAGAGATTCTGGATGACTGGTTTCAAGAGAGAGACGTGGAAGGAGTTCGGGATTCACATGGAGGGAGGAACGCAAAGTTTGTATGCCTCAGGGTTTACGCGTTTCACTACCTTAAAAAGGCCACAGCTTGTAGCTGGGGATTTTCAGCCTAACGTATCTGGATGAAAGCCACACCTTGTAATCCGGATAGTAGACTTGTCGGAGGCCTGCATTTCTTATCGTCCTGAGTCTTGGTCAGTCTGTTCCCAGAGTCTGTTCCCAGATAGACCTGATGTCCTGTACCAACTCTTCCACCGCAGGAACATCCGAGGGAACGGACAGAGGAAGAGGTGGGCATGGAATTTGTCTGTAAACATAAAGAACAGGGCTGCACCAGCAGACTCCGAGTCCAGGGAGAACTCTGCCCACGGTAACATAGTGGACCAGTCGTCCTGACGGGCAGAGACAAAATGAGGAAGGTAACAAACCAGAGATTGGATAATTCTCTCTACCTGTCCATTAGACTGCGGATGGTACGGAGAAGAGAAGTCCAATTTCACCTGCAGCTGATTATATAGGGATCGCCAGAAGCGGGAGACAAAGTCAGAATCTTCGTCCAAAGGGCAGGTAGGACATAAGTCTTTTCCGGTGGGAGCTGCCAGAGGTTCACTGGAGTGGCCACAACCAGCCGTTCAGGAGGGATGATATGCAGAGGAGCCGGTTCTTCCCCAATGACATCAGAGGCACGAAAGAGGTCGTCAGCCTTCATGTTCTTCTCAGCCGGATGGAAATGAATGAAGAAGTTGATCAGGAAATCATGAGAAGAAGAGTGACCAGCGAGCTTGACGTGGATTGAGTCGCTGAGCAGTCTGGAGATAGAGAAGATTCTTGTGGTCCGTGTAAATGCATACCGGAAAACGAGCTCCCTCCAGGAGGTAATGGCACTCTTCTAAGGCAAGCTCAATCGCCAGCAGTTGTGCAATAATTCCTCTCTGTGGAGAAGAAAGTCTTAGAGAAAAATCCGCAGGTGAGGATTTCGGCCTTTAGAACCCTTCAAATTGAGACGTCATGAGTTCAATAAAATTTTAATAATAATTAATAATTATTTTGGGGCCCACTTCTAGTTTTGCCAGAGGCCCCACTTTGTCTAAAATCGGCCCCGCACATACCTTTGTTTTGGCTCTGCACTCCTGGCTTTTTTTTTCTGTCCTGCTGTTCAGATCTGTCTTCAGAGTTTTGCCTTTTTCATAAGATTGAATTGGAGGTTTTTTTCAACAAAAGTAGGCAAAAAAGCTGTAAGCAGCTTTCATATGGCTGACAAGAGCAGGTATGGATTTGCGACTTTTTTGTGACTTTTTACTCTCAACTTTTACATCTGGAATCAGGTTATAATTCAGAGAACATTGCAGAAAACTAGACAATGGCAAACTATGAAGGGAGGTTGTCTTAGGTGTAACAGTGCACATGTGCCACAAAAAGTCACTAAAAGAGAATAAAAAGGTCAAGCCAAAACAAAGATACACGTGTTCCCATGTGTAACAATCACTGACCAGCCTTTTGTCTTTCATGTCTGGCAGTGTCAGAAGATCAAAGGGGGAGGAGGAAATCACATGGCATTATTTTTTGACATGAGCTGTGCAGTGTGCATGGTGATTTTGTGATGTCCATGGTTTCCAGACATTAATTTAGTTATGGTAACTTTAATTTGTCCAATTACTTTTGAGCCCCTGAAATGAGGCTTCATAGAAAAATGGTTGGAATTCCTAAATGTGGTGGCAAGCAAAGCATAAATCATGAATATTGTTTCACTATCTGTATATCCATAACCTTTTAATAGGGTACATGATCTATTTCACATAATGGTGGGACTCACACTCTGGACTCCAATGGTGAGCTACGACTGCCAGAAATAATGGACAGCGCAACTAAAAAAAACATCAGCATTCACAATAAAAAGTCTGGGACAGGTAACTGCATCTCAGAACAAAATTGTTGTACCCGACAATCAACCCAGCGTGCAGTCACGCCAGTGTTTGTCAACAAACCCACAGCGCATGTCAATGTTGTTGCTAAGCAACCCGATTAGAGCAGGACGCCTTCTCCACAAATCATAAAGTATAGTAGGGCTAGAGTACGTCTAAGAGCACCACTTCACTGATTATAGGCATACCTCAGCCATGGTGGGAACAGCAATCCGAGTGGACTCACTGAGACGATGTGATCGCGTTGCTAGCTGTGTCCAGCATTGCCGCGGTCTATTACGTCATGCAGTATCGTCACTGTCTCGGAACTGCCTCAACTCTCACGAGATTTCGCCCCTACATTTTGCCCATAGGAGAATGAATGTGGAAAGAAGGTTGTTAAAGACTGGGAAGGTTATCCAGCAAACGGTAAAACCTCTTGATTGGAGGCAGGATAATCAGGGTCCACCCAATCACGGTGAACTTCTACATTTGTCGCTGTATCCATCAGGAATATCCATGTCTCCGTTGTGCTTCTTGGTCAAATTCTTCCAGTATAGAGAAATAAAGTGGCAATCTTGTGGGTCATAAAAAATAAATATAAAAAGGGGAAATATCGGCGTGGGCCATATTCCAAAGGGAAAGAAGGTTGTGGTAAGCGCTTAGGGTTGACTGTCATCAGCACTATGTATAATGTGATCTGTGAATATAAAGAGAACAAAATTAATATCAAGATGTACAGAGTTAATAGTTCGACTTCCTTACATCGTAGTATGTATAATCAGTATCAATGGAAAGAATCATAGGATGAAAAATACTAAATCACAGTGTTCACGTTAAACTCGATATTTCAAAAATATTGAAAGCAACGACACAGAAGAAGTGAACTCTCCAAACACCGATTTAGTGGTAAATATCTCATCTCATTCTTTGACAAATATGCAACTTGAACTTTTGAGTAAAGGACTATCCTTTTGTCCGACAAATAATATTGATTGGCTTAGATTCAAGGCAGAATTAGCCCGTTTCTTTAATTAAAAGTGTGGTTTTCCCAACAACAGGTTCCAGTCACTGTCAATAACCCGTGTCAACCCATACCTGAGGTATGTTTAAAGGATATGGGCCTTTATAACAAGAGTGAGTTTTTGCCATTTGTAAATTCATGTGCAGTTGAGACGTTCATTTCGTCAGTCAAACATGATATCACTCTTTTACAATCACAATTGGGTCACACAGATCAACCAGTTGTCCGCAATAATCGATCCAAGGCAGCGAGGGCTGCTTTAGCTGAACTGGTCCATGACGACAAATTGGTGATAAAACCTGCCGACAAAGGAGGTGCAATTGTCGTCATGGATCGTGACAACTATCTAAGCGAGATTCAAAGACAACTGGCTGACACACAGGTTTATTGTAAACTGTCTGAAAACCCATTGCCATGGATCACTAAGAGGCTCAGACTACTTGTCGACAATGCATATGCCAATGATGTGATAGATAAAGCTACACATACGTTTTTGATTCCTGATAAACCTATCACTCCAGTACTATATTGCTTACCGAAAATCCACAAGAGGCTGACCGATCCCCCCGGCAGACCTATTGTGTTGGGTAGAAATTCGATCTTCTCCCAGGTGGCCATCTTTGTGGAGAAATTTTTACATAATTTAGCAGTTTCTGCTAAATCTTATATCCGGGACACCTCGGATTTCCTTACTAGATTACAGGATGTTGAGCTTCCTCCCAATGCTATTCTAGCTTCGTTTGACGTGACCAGCCTATATACAAGCATCAACCATGAGAGAGGGATGATGTGCGTTAGGAAAGCTCTCTCCACCACACATTTTTCCAATGAATGTCAGTCATTTGTTGCAGAGCTACTGGATATTATTCTGACATGTAATTATTTCTTGTTTGGGGATGATTACTTTTTGCAATTACGTGGGACAGCAATGGGGTCAATATGGCCCCTACTTATGCGAATATGGTCATGGCAGACCTGGAGGAGACGTCGATATACACGTCCCCACTTTTTGTACACGTACTGAAGTGGTGGCGGTATATCGACGATATCTTCCTGATCTGGACTGATAATGTGGACACATTGCATACTTTTTTTGACTTCTTAAACCAGATGGACTCAGATATCAAATTCACCATGTCCCATTCTGTAATGAATATACAATTTCTAGACACCAATGTGTACATCGAGAGGAACAGACTCCTAACAGATTTATTTGTTAAGAGCACTGATCGCAACAATTTGTTGAGATACGACAGTGCTCACCCTAAACGAATTTTGGACTCTCTTCCTTATAGTCAGATGATTAGGGTCCGTAGAATTGTTGATGACTCTGACCGTGTGAATATAAGACTCAATGAAATGTCTGATAAATTCCTTGCCAGGGGTTACCCCATGCAGTTGGTCCACAGACATAGGACAAAAGCCTTGAATCTGGAGAAGTCTTCTCTACTAACCCCTAGGTCTAAGGAACACACAAAATCTGATAGAATTCCTTTTGTGGCTACCTATGGCCCACATAGTCAGTTTATTTCTAAGTTGATTCATAGACATTGGTCTACACTATCCCGATATCATCATGACATTAAGGAGTTTCAGGTCCCTCCCCTTTTTTCCTACAGGAGACCAACAAATTTGAGGGACAGACTGGTCAAGGGCGATATTGGTCCTAGTGATAAGAAACCAAATTTGGCAACCAGTTTGAAACCTGGTTGCTTTCCCTGCATGAACTGTGAAAACTGCAGCTACATGTTGAAAGGCGGCTCCTTTATTCATCCGATAACGGGTCGGAAATATGATATCAGACATCACTTGACCTGTAGAACCGACCACGTAATTTATATCCTGATTTGCCCTTGCCCAAAATTATATGTGGGGGAGACCACTACAGAGTGCAGATTGAGACTGCACAACCACAGATCATCCATCAGGACGTCCAAATTAGACCTACCTGCTCCCCGACATTTTGTAAAATATGGTTACTCAATACATCAACTAAAATTTTGCATTATTGACCTCTTTATATTCACAGATCACAACCTTCTTTCCCTTTGGAATATGGCCCACGCCGATATTTCCCCTTTTTATATTTATTTTTTATGACCCACAACATTGCCACTTTATTTCTCTATACTGGAAAAATTTGACCAAGAAGCACAACAGAGACATGGATATTCCTGATGGATACAGCGACAAATGTAGAAGTTCACCGTGACTGGGTGGACCCTGATTATCCTACCTCCAATCAAGAGGTTTTACCGTTTGCTGGATAACCTTCCCAGTCTTTGACAACCTTCTTTCCACATTCATTCTCCTATGGGCAAAATGTACGCATGTACGCCTGAAAACCCACATCTGACAAATGCTGCGGCACGCTAGTGCTGGGGGGCGCCGAAATCTCGTGAGAGTTGTTGAGAGCAGTTCCGAAGCCACAAGGGACGAATACTCAAATGACGTCATTAGACCGCTGCTATGCTGGACAACAGCATATACCCCGAAGCAGGCAATCAACACATCGGTTTGCTTTTGGAATCACCACCATGCTGAGGTAATGAGCTATAATAGTGATGGTGCCTCTAACGTACTCCTAGCCCTACTATACTTTATTGATTTGATGGATAAGGCGGCCTTGCTCTATTGGTTTCTTAGGGCAACAACATTGACAATGCTGTGGTTTGTTGAAACCAATGGCGTTGACGGCCGCTGGGTATTGATTGCACATCCCGGTACTATGTACCACTTGTTTTAGTAACGACACTTGTTCATCCATCATAGCACTGATGTATTACATAAATAAATGATGGTTTGTTGACACATGTAACTATATTGTCAGTATAGTCTAATTGCACATGTTGATTTCCTTTGATGATGTCACATCTCGGGGGATATAAACGCTTAGCCTGTATGTTCACACTTTATACTGAAAATGGCGACTTGAGATGCTGAATAGTTGTATTCTCCCACTGGTGAAATAAACACTAGTTTTTCACGGAGTGCCGCTTCCCTGTTTTTGATTTTGGATTGTGGACCTTGGGATCGTGAGTGACCCCTAGAAGCCTGCACCCACACGGTATTTGATGAACCCCGACTTTTCACAGTGCTCTCTGTTCTCTTATTGTGCCGGCAGAGTTCATATAGACTCCATATCAGGCAGAACGCATATAACACCCTATCAGGAAGATGCACTATATTACTCACAATCCGACACAGACACATATATTACATAGCTTCTACAGGAACAAAACATCAGGAAGGTACATATATTATGTTAACCTTAAGAAGCATCGAAGTTTCTCAGAGACCATGTCTCCTTGTTAAATGAGCTCCTCAGCTTTACTATTATGCAGTTCTTTACACTGGAACATGGTTGCATGAAAACTATCTACTATACAATCGCTCTTTAATAGCTGCATTGTTCAGTTCAATTACACTGCCCTTGGAACAAACTACTTGATTTGGTTTGTGTAGCATGAGAACCTACATTAACACATTAAAGTGAACCAGCATAATCATATTATGCCATATTAAACAGATTTACATGTCCGCAGTCACATTGCATTAACTTTCATATAAATCGTACAACATAATTCCAGTGGCATTGCTTTATAAAATATCAGAAACTACTTTAATGTGGATTTTAATTCTAGGCCCTGCTATGTGATGACTGGCAAATCACTTAAGTACAGAATGTACCTAATCACTGGAATAGCTATTTATATTAAGCAATTGTACTTAACTTGAAATTTTCCCACTTTTTTTTACGCATTAATCAATAATAGATAATAATTTTCAATTACCACACAGGAATTATCACCTCATTTTGTTTTAAACCAAATCATTATCTGGCCTGCAAACTACACTATTTGATAATACATATCGACTATACTATTTGAATCTATAAAGTTCATTTTAACATTATTTTTTGTTTGGGAAATTTTGTTATACCTAAAAAACTTAGGAAGAACACTTCTTCTTAGGAATTCTACATAGACACAACGCTGGCAGAACCTCCAAGATACATTATTTTATTGAGCAATTGACAGCTACGAGAATATTTATCCCATTAGTCCCTAAAAGATATAACATAAATAGCTCTCAGCCAGTTCAAGACAAGTACTACTCTCTGCGCTAAGCAGGGTCTAATCTCTAAAGCAGTAAGGTTCTAGCTATTATTATCTGTGTTTTTTGCCCACTCCAAATGCCATATCTTAATGAGACTGTACTCTCTATTATTTGAAATAAATAACTTCAAACTTTGCTTTCATCATAGAATGCTCCCTTTGCTGCATGACATAAGTTGCAGACCTTAGGCATTTTAGGTGTTTTTTGCTTAGGTAACTGGAGACAATGTTACCAAATACTACCAAAGCCCCTCCTAAAGTGGATTGGCTTGATGGGCACTTATATTCGTACCATAACACATCAAGCTGCTCCCACAACAGCTAAATGGGGCTGAGATCTGGTGACTGGAACTGGCCACACAACATAGCATTCAGAAGAATACCAGCAAATTTGGAGGGCTTTTGGTCATTTGTCCTGTTGTAGGAGGAATTGGCTCCATCAAGCGCTGTCCACAGAGTTTGGCAGGGTGTTGCAAAATCAAGTGATAGCCTTCCTTATGATATCAAATCTCTCACTTTAACCAGCACCAAAGCAACCCCAGACAATCATTTACCTCCACCATGCTTGACAATGGCTTAGTTTGTAGAAGTTGTTTACACAGTTTTCCATCAATTTAACACATCTCAACACAAAGATTTGTCTGTCCATAACACCTTGTCCCCACTCTACTTCCTCTGTCCACTGTACTTTGTGTTCTTTTGGCTAATAAAAGGTAAAGATGAATATGGGCAAGTTCAGGCTTTTTCTTTGCCACTCTTCTGCCATTGAGTCTCTCTTCACTGAAAAGGGTGGAACACCGGTGGTTTGGTGGGTACATTTAATGAAGCTTGCTAGTTGAGGACCTGTGAGGCATCGGTTCTCTCAAACTGATACTCTAATGTACTGGTGTTGTTGCTATGGCTGTGCAGCGGGCACACTCTGTAGGGGATTAGTACACACCATTGTAGGGAACCTTTCAGTTTCTTGCATTTGTCCACATGGAATGGGCTTTCATTTCTAAATTAAGAATAACTGTTGAGTTTCACATGAAATTCTTTTTTTCTAGCCATGGGAGAATTTCTATAAAACAAACAAATGTGATGCTGGTCAAATTCTCAGCCAGCTCAAAGGAACGGTCAGTTTTATAGCTTCTCTAAATTATCCAAACTGTTCCCCTGAGGAAGCCTGCTTGAGTGGCGATACGCATGGGGCTTATGTCCTCTCCCCACCCAATGGTGCTTCAAACTTGTTAGTAAAACGGTACTGTTGTATTAAACATACCCGTCTACATCTCTAGCTCTTGGGAGGGGACATACTTGGACATTTGGTGATGTTCGTGCGGATCTCCCGAGGTGGTGAGATATCAATTTTATGTTTTTCGTTTAAACTTGGACTGATGAACCCAAGATACGTGGAGTCGAGGATAAATTACGGGGCGGGGTGTACTGCTGGCGCCTTCGTGCCCCTGTTTGTGTTACAGGGCACGGTAATGACTTGGACGGAATGCGCGGTAGCAAGTGCCCAGATGGGTTTATACCATGAGATTAACTATCCTCTCCCAGCCCCCAGCACTTGTTAAATGTTAACGGATCTTATAAAAATGAAACATGGTTAGTGACTCATGCAACTTAGGACCATAGCTCTGTAAACTATTTTTTTCCATAGCTGTAAGACTAAAACCGATGTGTTATGCTGCATACTGTAAATGATGGTACAATTGTAGTTAAAGCCAGGTTGTGAAGACTTTGAAGTTTGTTTTAAAAGAGATGCAGATCCTAAAAAATGATCTACTCACTTTTTCCGCATCTTTCCCTGAAACGATGAGATTTTCCTTTATCACATGGCTCTGGGCAGTCTTGCTTTTCATTAATAATACTGACAAGGATATTATAATACATAAAAAAAATCCTGTCCATCTTTTTAGAGAACTCACAATTAATGCTGGAACATTGACTATGGTTGTCAGCTACAAAATGCAAGTCAACAAAAAGTATAGGCTTCCAAAGAAACTAAGATGTTATCATTGTTTAATTGTTCCTGTGATTGGCCTGGAACCTTATGCTGTAGAAATATGATTTTGGATGTTTATTTTGTCATGTAACTTGAGCATGCTCAAAGGGTTTCCGGAGGTTACAGACTTTCAATAATACACCTGTTAATTTTTTACGATACATTGAGTCTTAAGCTTTAAACCTTGAAAAATACTATTAGTTTTGCTCCTGTTTAAGAGATATGGAGGGAATCGATACTTTGGGCTGTCAATCAGGTAGGCATTTGGTTCTCACTGAGGTGAATTTTAGTGACAATTCACGCGCTCTTTTTTGCTTGTGAACTTCTTCAAGCAGACTTTGCCTATCCGGGCGATACGCCAGTTTTCTACTTTTTGAGACTTTTTTGTGTTAACGTCGGCATGTTTATCCTCTGCGTACATTTGGGGTAAACGCAAGCGGAAATGTTAACAGTAATGAAATACAGGCAAATCACCTCCCATCAGCTTTGTAATTAGTTTTCAAACTGCATTCTAAACGCAATAAACTGTGTGACCTCACCCTTAGAAGTAACCAATAAAAAAAAAAAAAAGCAAAAATTGTAAAATTTGACAAAGAGGTTCTGCTTTGCAAAATGGTTAAACAGTTAATATGTGAAATAATTCCAATTTGCATGTTAAATCAGGTCCATGAAAAAAAAAATTCCTTTGCACCTGCCCCTGAGCCATGGAGTGCCAAGGCAGCAAAATGGCACGGAATTGCACTAACTATTAGAAACCAAAATTACATAGGCACACAATGCACAGTTGTGCAGACCAAGGCTACTTGAAAAAGACAGAGTTAAAAGTCGCAAAATTGCCGCAAAAAGGGCAAAGTCAGCTAAAATATACAATTTGGCTAGCTAAAACTATGATACAGTCATGTGCCCCTTTGAATACTTGCACTGAATTTTAAAAGTGTATTATTTCTCCATATTACTCTTATCTTGTAACATCTATTGTAAAAGCCCGTTGCAGATGGCAAGTTATGGTCACCAAAAGCACCTACTGATTGTCATTATATCACAGTTATGTCTCTGTATTTGAAGTTCCACTGGCACTGCAAATAAACCCAAGTGTGACAGTCAAGAGTCGAATGATGCTTCAGTTTTACATAATTAATGTTTAGTTTATTGCCTACTAGGTTTTTCAGGACAATTTTTATTTTGATATATTCACAATTTTCCTCTGCTATAAATTTGAAATGCTCAGAATATAGTCCTTTTTCTTCAAATTAGCTCCACATAGAAACACAAATATGTATCAGATGGACATATCTAGGTTATGTTCTATCCCTTCAAGCAACTGTAATGTCAGCAACTCTCTGAAGATAAAATTAAATTTTGCAAATCCATTTTGGCATTTCAAAAATTATCTGAATGTGTCTAATTCTGAAGATATTAGAGTCCTAAACAAATATGGACCTCGCGGAACATTACTACTTCTTGACATACTCGTCAATCTTTTAGCGAAAATCTAATTTTATTATTAAGGTAACCTGTCACCAGGAGACCCATTATTTACACTCCCCAGTCCCCCACAGAGCATTAGTACACTATCTCTGCCAAAGTGTTTTTTGTATTAAAATATGGTTTTACAGAAAAATTAGTTATCTGTCCCTTTCATTAGCATCTGCTTTGTGACTATGCAGTTGGCTATTTGTGTAGGAAGCGGAAGGATCAGATTCCCCCCCCCCCACCCTTTGGTAACATCTACTCCGTGTGCCTTTCAAATTATGAAAACATACCTGACTGGGCTAGCACCCCCCTGCTCCTCTACAGTCCAATCCCTAGAGTGTGTGGGAGTTATTATATATTTGAAAATGTCACATGTTTCTCCAGGGTGGGGGACACTGCCTTTTCAGCGCCTCCCAATTGGCAACTCGCTAGTCACACAGCAGATGCTAATGAAATGGTACAATCTACATATCTTTTTTTCTGTAAAACTATTGTTTTTATTAAAACAAAAACACTTTGGCATGTCTGTCTAGCTCTGTGTGGCATGGGGGAGTTGGCTAAAATGGGGTCTCCTGGTGCAGTTTCCCTTTAAGCTGTCATTTAAGCTTTTTTTTTATGTACATTTTAATATTATATTAATCTAAATTAGTACTAAAGTAAAATAATCTAATAAAAATTACCGTTTTATGTTAAGTTAAGACTTTAAGCACAATATTGAGCACAATCTAGGAAAACCAGGTTAGTCCACATAATGAAAATTGGTAACAAAAAATCAAATGTAAGATAAAAAATGACAATTAACGCCAGTAGCACAGCGTGAAAATGTTCTATAACAGTGAGCATCCCAAAGTGTTGCACTAAAATACACTTGTCTTGCAAAACAAAATGCCCCCACCAGCTTTTCACCAAAAAACTAAACCGTTATGCTGCAACAAATGCTAAAAACAATGCAATTAATTTCTATCAGTTTTTCTCATAACATATGGAGAGAACCAAAATAAACATAGTAAATGATTATTAAATACACAAGACAATATAACATCTCAAACAAGAATTGATGCTTTTATTTTCCACCACACGCTTAAAGATTCATAAATTGCATCAATATGCTCAAATAACCCACTCAAATGAAGGGTTTTTTGTTACAGTGCATCTTGTTCATCACAAAAAACCGACCCTTATTTGTCCAAATTGTTCGCAAAAAAATAAGAATGTATAGCCTATTAAACCCCTCCCCAACTCGTCACTGTACAGGAACGGTGGCGAAACCGGGAAGTCAATTGCCAACATTGTTTCAGACACAGTGTATCGGGGCAAGTTGCGGCTGTTTCCTAGACTGCCATCTCTCCCGCCCCTTGGCAGAGGGGTTTCTGCTGCCCCCCTCCCCCCACCCTGATCACTCCAATTGGCTCATCATGCAGGACCAGTCAATCGCATTGATTTTCACTTTGACGTCAGTAAACCAATACTATGCCCCCACTGCCCCCCAGGCCACAGAAATACCTGGTGGTTTGATTTTGTAGAAATACCTGTGCTGAGACCATACAGCACCCTCCAGAAAATGAATGGGGTGTACAAAAGCGCTGGCCGTGTACATTGTAATGATCCTGTAAAACTCTACGTCTTTAGTTTGCAATGTGCCGGCATGTGTATCATTTCTCCTTTTCACGAAAAAATATTCGGAAACTATATTTGGACAAGCAGATACGGGCCCCAGAACCTGGGATTAGATGTCCCCCTGTTTCTCAGCACAGGCATTTTTCTCTGGTGAATTTAAAGGAAGAAAAATCTGATTCCAAAGGGTGGGTTAGGAGGACAATCTATATACGTATGAGACCGCGATAACTCCATCGAGGCAAAATTTTAGTTATGTCCCCTGGTATATTTCACCTCATTAAAATGCCAAAGCAGTTCACAATTCCACATCCAAACCTCTGTGTGAATTCATGTATTAAAAAAAAGAATTATTTAGACATCGGTTAGTCCAATTTGCTACCCTCAATACCCCTCCATTATTTCATTGGCGGATTTAGTATAATCACGAGACCGACACACATAACAGGGTCACTATTGACACTGAACTTTCCGGGAAATATTGCAAGTTTCCATCGTGGTCCTCCTGGCACATATTTTGACCACCATAATGTTCAAAATGATCCATTTCACCACGTTTATTACACCTACCCACAAAAATATTACCAACCTGCTAAATTCCCCAAAGGTGTGTACATCTCACAATAGGGTCCTTTTCGGGGTTCATCGTTTTCCCTAGAGCTCTCCACTCTGATGAAGGATTCTGTCAAAATTTGGCTTCTAAAGCCAAACATCCATCTTTCCCTCTATGTGTTGCACCCATACAACATCACATATGCCCACACTTGGGTATGTCTACACTCGGGAGTAAACCCTAACCTCAGCTTGACTTGAGTCCGCATACACCATACATCATCCGACATCATGGTGTGTGTGCTCAACGCCTAAGTGCCACTACGCTTGCGCGGAGGCGGGGGGTTGGGTCGGAAAGGTGAGTAAGAGTATAGTAAGGGGTGGCTGTGGGCGTATATCTGAGGGGCAATGCACTGGCTGTCATACATGGACTGGGGGAGCAGCCTGACTTATATACAAGGGTAGGGCTGCTGGCTTTATAAACAAAGGCACACACTAGCTATGTACTGCTATATTACTGGGGCCGGGCCTACTGGTCTATATACTTAGGGGGCAGTGGCTGCTAATACTGGAAGAAGATTGTGGTGGACCAATGCTTCTACCCGACCGTTGGTTAATGCGCGAGTCACTGGTGTTTCACCGTCTTTTTGTTTTAAAATGTGCTGAAAAAAGCTTTAATCTGTTTATATTGAGTCAATGAAAAAATTAACACCTTATCCGATGCCCCCTGCAGGCTCTATCTTCGACTCCCCTACAAGTCCACGTTGCCACCAATGACGTCATCCACTTGCCGCATCAATGTGTTGTGCGCGCGCCATAGGCCTCACGACCATGAATGTCATCAACGGCTGAAGTCATGTATGTTAATGACGCGAGGGGAGCCGAAGAGGAGCTGGAGCCACGAAGACTGCAGGGATGGTCGGAAAGTTGAGTACAGAGTATTTGTTGGGTTTTCTTTTACAAAGGCAAAGGGGCTGCTGGCTATATCATAGGTGTGGGGTTCACGTGCTATGCGGGGGAGTGCAGCTCACTGGCTTATACTGGGAGGGGGACACTGCTATTACTTCCGGGTACTGGTTTTATACTAAGGGGCAGAAGGGGTCGCTATATACTATGGGATGAACCTGATTTCACCCTCGTCTAACTGATAGTTATCTTTTGGAAATGGACTACGCTCGGATGTATACTACGAGTATTCTATTCGTGAAATTGGCAATAAAAAAATACTGGTGGGACCTCAGTTTTACGACTTCACTTTGCCTCCGAATGAATATGTCTACTTTTATTCTGGTTTATTTATTAGTACATTTATGGCAATACAAGTTTCTAGGTTTTATTTGTGTTCCATGATCTCAATTGTCCCTTTTGTTTTGGGATGTAAGATCAACTGTGTACAAATGCTACGTTAAAATTAAATTATTATAGATAAACTAGAGGGGTCTGGTCACAATCATTTGTCCCTCATGTCACACCCTTATGCCTGCAGTAAGACTGCTTTCACTTATGAAGCCTATTTTCTCATTGCTTTTTTTTATTCAACAACAAGGATTATAGCTGTGAGGATAATATGCAATCCCTTTGGTACCTCCATAAACAGCATTTTTTTTTTTTAGAGAGATAGTCTGAAGTCATATAACCTGTAGCTGGAATGTCTGCTGTATATGGTGAGAGTTGTGTAGACCCAAGGTAGGGAACCTATGACTCAGAGTCCAATTTGGTCTCTTTTAAAGATGGGTCATTGCCTTATGCTTGAGACAATCATTTAATCAATTAGGAATCGATGTTGTGCGCCATCTAAGACAACACACAGCACTGTTCATTGAGCGCTGAGCATGGTATAGAAAGAGCGTGGCAGTGACAAGAAGTCTCTCTGGCATGCACAGGACGATTTTCCATTCTGATGGTAAGTAGTCCTGGGGCTATTCTGTGGCTACAGCCTTTGCTGTACAGAATTTATATGTCGCTATGTTCATGTCAACATATACAGGTATGAATGTACATGTTGCATTTTCCGCATATCCTGTACAAGTCACCTGGTCAACTGGTCGTTCACAAACATAAAACATGCCAAAACCACCCTACCTTTGATTTTCTCGGTTTACACGGATGAAAAAAATTACCATCCTTCATTTTCAGAACTCATTGCTCATCCTTTAACGTGTTACAAATTTCATAGACTGCACTACCACAACCTGTTTACTTTCTACGTCCAAAATTGGCTGTTATGCTGCTTCCGCTAAACCTAACATTCCATTTGCCGTCCTATTTTCTGTATAGTGTGTTAAACTCAAAACACATTCTCTTCTTTTCGTATATTTGAACTCATTAAACAGCAAATAGCAGTGTTAAATTTTAAGAAATCAAACCGTATAAAAAAAATACTGCACCTATTCTCCGCTCATTCTAAATTCCTGGCACTTGTCTTCTCTAATCTTATAAATCGTCATGGGAGAAGATGATGCATCTATCACACAGGAGGCGTGTAATTCACGTAGTTTGCTAATTAGTAACTTTTTTCTAGGTGGCTGTCAGATGACAGAGGAGCTGATTGTTGGCAGCCAGGCCACACGATGCGCCATCTCACACATTTTCTGTTCTACGATTTCTGCTTGTTGTGCTCCAGGCTCCCTTAGAGTTGAAAGGGTATTCTTATTACAAGCAATTCAATTTCATTCTTTTTATTATAAAAAGTTCATAATTTTTCCAATATACTTTCTGATACAATTCCTTCTCCTTTACTTTTCTAGATCTCGCTGCTGTCATTCTATGAGAGCTTCTAATGTTTACACTACATTGGAGAGAAGTCTGACATGTGTCACCCAGGTGTCCAACTTCGTTATATCACACACATCTGATTCCTCTCTTTGTATAACGAGCTGTGCACCTGGGTATCAGTTCAATTTTTCCTTTCCCTATTCACCAAAATGAACGCATTCCATAGAATTGACAGCAAACTTAGCCCAAGATCAATTGCCAGCCCCCACGTAGCCAACTGCCTCGGTCTGGTTGAAGTACTTGCAAAAAGTAATGATGAATGACAAGCAGTTTGTCCTAGACTCACGCCACATAATGATAATGGTGCGGAAAGGTCCAAATCAGACTGGAACCGTCATTGGCCGGTGCTATTTTGGACGATAATATAAGGGAGATGGATTGGACCTAGACCTCTGGTCACCTATAGGAGGGGCGATCTATCAGGCGGTTTTCCACAACAGCCACTTTATCCCAGACAAACCGAAGGCCAACCTGTTGGGGATCTAGACCCCTATGTTGCTGTTTTAAATTTGGGAAGAATTGTGTCGCCTGCACCCTAACATTTCTAACACGAATTGTTTTGCAGTAATGTAACAGGCAAATCCGTTAAGATCCGTGGCTTTATAACTGTCGGACCGCATGGGCGTCTACAAAGCCACCACATTGAGGTGGATGGGAATATGTAGAGTAAGACCTATAGAGAGTTTCGAAGACGGTGGAGATATCTAGGTGATATCAGACACGCAAGGGATAACATTGCGAGACATATCCACATCATCAGGGGGTATTACAAACAGCTACGTGTTGTAGGTATTGACATGATACCATATCCATGAGAGGCGTGGACTGGATAAAAAGAACCTGCAGGCTGCACTAATGGATATATAAGGCGGGTACATGTTTGTCACTGGCGGACTAAATTAACAACTCAATTACCTGCGTTTTATAGTCCGAGGTGCAAACACCAGGTGTGGCTTCGGTTGTCCTTTCACAGGACAGGTCCCTTTCCTAACTATAAGTAACACACATACCACGTGCCTTCTTTACTGTTGATACATCTTACATATATACCGATAATAAATTAACCACATTCGGTTTTGTTGGGGTCTTCTAATGCATCAACCTATAATCATCTCGATACTCAGGACTATGGCAATCCTTGCTATCATTAATACTCTGTTTTCCCAAACCCTTGCTCTCGCACAGGCACTTTCAATCAGACCAATTGCACTATGCTTTCCTCTGACAGAAACAATTGTTAATGTATTGTTTAAGCAACGATCATGTCATTTGTTTTACAACCTGCTGTTTAACCACCCCATTGCGGGGCCGTTGTTTTGGCATCCATAAAGCCGCCGGCTACCTTAACGCACACGTCATCCGCACTGGTAGTATCATGTTTCCTGACAACTGCCACATTCAAACCCTCCCCTAACAAAAACAACACCCCCGTTTCACCTGACACCCGATCATTTACCGGAAGTGCTGTCACATGAAGGAAGTGCTGTCACATGGCCTATTCACATGACCTGAAGTACTGTCTGCTTCTTGTTGCCCGCGCTCATGGTTCTAATGAGACAAGCTGTTCTCGTTGACGTGCAACCCGGTTACCACCACGGTTATTCATTGGTAGGTTGGAACGTTATATGCGTGTATTCCCCCTTTGGGTAAAACCCCCATTAGACCAGCTAGGATCAATCGTCCGGGTTCTCCTTACGGGACCCTGAGGGTTACCCTACACTTGGTATACCCACTGTATACAGCCCAAGGGACCTCTTGTCACGATAGTGTTGTCCGTTTGCTCTATTTTCAACAAAGGCATTTCTGCCAGAACTCCCTCGGATGATCCTAGTAATGAGAAACGCGTCGGGAGTGGGGATGCTTGGGTGATTAGAACAGGTAAGTTTTGGTACTGCCCTTTGTAAGGGCGGGAGCTTGCACACCCCGTGGTGAGAGGGACAGTGGTAGGTGTTGTTCATCATCCAACTGTTCCTCCTCTACACTCAGCTATGTGCTATGTACCTATCTGGGGCTTCCCGGGCTTCCACGATAAGGTGACCACACGCATAATGGGTCGGACTTCAGCTGGAAACATTTCTCATCAACTGGTACAAAGCGGCTGAGATGGTGGAGACCATACATGTTCATATTGTCCAGGTATAGACCACATGAACCTTCCTGCGGTGGATCTTAGTCTCCTGTTTTGTGTGTTTTTTTCTTTTCCTCTGTGCAGGTTGTCAGATAACAGGACACCATATACATAGGGTGTCGAATATGTAATTTTTCCAGGTTGTTTTGATAAGTCGTCCTCGCAGATGGTGACATTTTGAACCAAATTAATTAAAGTTTATGAAGTTTTAATATTTTCAACGTACTGCCATGCTGTTAAGAGAATTTTTGAAAATTTCAGTGAACCTTGGATACACTCCTTGAGTATGGTTAAAATTTTCTTGCTATTTTCTTTTTTATGTTCACAATCCTAATGAAGTGTTTATAACACCTTGTACCTGGATACCTAACCACATTAATCTGCCACATAATAAGTAATCAATTAAATGTCTACTAGAGTCCCTACCACACTAGGATTTTTAACTCGCACGCATCAGACTGAGTAATACGGAGCTAAAACAGCAATAAAACTGAGTAAATTATAAAGTAAGGGGTAAAAAAATCATCTTTATGTGTGAACAAATCACTAGGGAGGAGATTGAACTTGAGAACTTCTTTCTCACTGGGCAACCCCTTAATAATGCTTCCTGGGGTTTTTTTCTTTTTTCATCATTCCTTTCCTTCAAAAGCCATAAACTTTTATATTTTTTCAGAGTCAACCTGTACTGAATGTGGTACTTGTTATTTGTTGTTTTTTTTTTTTTTTTTTTTTTTTTGTTTTGTTGGGGGGGGGGCACAATTTTTGGGATTCAACTCACACAAATTGTTTCAAAATAAAATTTCAGTCTATATTGTCAAACATAAATGAAATTACGTTTGAACTCTTGACAATATGCATTCACAATAGTGCATACTAAATTTATAGTGTATTTTGGACTTTTTCATTTTTTTTTTAAATTGCATGTACTTATTTTTTTGTGTGATGGATGATGAAAAAATTTTCACCCACATAATTTTGCTATTGTCTGCTTTAATGTTTTAAAAGATTTTATTTATAAAGCCTACACTTGAACCTCCCCAACATAAAATCAACATAGAAATAGTAAAAACAAAACAACAGTATGGACCCACTGTGGAAGAATCACTTGGGGGAGCATGAGGAGGTACTGGAGAAAGGGCCAATCTATTGAATGGAAACAGGTTTCTTTGTTCCCTCGGTTTGGGGGTAAAATATTGAGGGGTTTTATTTGAGATGAATCCGTTGAATAGACATCACTCGTACATACACTTATATCCCAGAAACAGAAATTGTGAGGTCTTATTGGGGCGGGGGGGAAAGACCTGTTATATTTATTTTGTATACTTGCAGCTTTGGTATTTTGGGGTTCATAAGATTTTTTCTGCTTGCAAATTTAATAGAATTTTTTGTGTGCAAACTGATAAAAAAAATGTAAAATTGCTTCAAGATCGGATTAAAGTTACCAGGATGGGTGCCACTTCTTTTTATTAATATTTATGTTTACTATGACCTCAGAGGGTTTACATTAGATTTCCATAGTTGCAGATGATCCTAAGCCTTAAAATAATTAATAACCTACAGAGGAATTTGTGGAACTGAAGGCCTAAAATTTCCGATAGTTTATGTAATAAATGTAAGGTTGATCCATTTGGGTCCGGAAATGAAAATGAAATTATTAAATGATTAAATCTTAAATGATACATTGCTTGGTAGAACTAGTAGCAACAAGACTTGGGGTATTGCTTGATAGTAAACACATTTTATTCATCGTTCCGTCATCTTGCTGCTAAAGAATACAAATTCTGGGATGGTCAAGAAGGCATAGTTTTCACAACAGGGACAAGTTTTTTGTCCTCTTATACCAAACCCCGGTCAGGGATGAGACCCACATCGAAAGGCGTATGTTTGGGCCCCAGTGATAAAAAGGACAGAGTAGATCGGAACTGGATGCAGATGGAGAGAACCAATAAGTTTTAGGGGAATGGTGTGACGAGAATACAATGGTAAATTAACCAACTTGGTTCAGCTTAGAAAACAGATGCTGAAGCGGAGAACCTCATTAACACATGTGTATTTCATGGTGGCCAGAACCAGGGGGTCATTCTCATACGTAGGAGAGAGGCGGTTTAACCATCACCATAGACAAAGAAATCTTACGAGGGGCATGTTTACTGCCAGAGAGATGTCCGGACCAGACCTGAGTACCAAAGCATAATTTTGCATATCAGAAAAACATCTGTAATTAAGGTCCAGGGCCTTTCACTTAGCACAGGGCCCAAAAGTGAGGCCATCTACCAAAACTACTCTCACAGTAAATGTACACAAGTGATTGCACGCCAGTTTTCAGATAGCATCATCAATGCATGCAGTACGCACTCATTCTCGCAAAAGTGGCAGCCGTTCTGTGTTCGCTGCCATTGGAAGACTCGTATAATACAGGTGTATGCTTAGTGTAATAAGCAGTAACAGTAGTATGAAAGGTAAAAATGGAATTTCTTTACCAATCCTGGGTATGAATACGGACCAATCTTGAATCTGGAGAAGTCTTCTCTACTAACCCCTAGGTCTAAGGAACATACAAAATCTGATAGAATTCCTTTTGTGTCTACCTATGGCCCACATAGTCAGTTTATTTCTAAGTTGATTCATAGACATTGGTCTACACTATCCCGATATCATCATGACATTAAGGAGTTTCAGGTCCCTCCCCTTTTTTCCTACAGGAGACCAAAAAATTTGAGGGACAGACTGGTCAAGGGCGATATTGGACCTAGTGATAAGAAACCAAATTTGACAACCAGTTTGAAACCTGGTTGCTTTCCCTGCATGAACTGTGAAAACTGCAGCGACATGTTGAAAGGCGGCTTTATTCATCCGATAACGGGTCGGAAATATGATATCAGACATCACTTGACCTGTAGAACTGACCACGTTATTTATATCCTGATTTGCCTTTGCCCAATATATGTGGGGGAGACCACTACAGAATGCAGATTGAGACTGCACAACCACAGATCATCCATCAGGACGTCCAAATTATACCTACCTGTTCCCCGACATTTTGTAGAATATGGTCACTCAATACATCAACTAAAATTTTGCATTATTGACCATGTACCACCCCTTAGGCGTGGAGGGGATAGACAAAAAGTTCTAAAGAAACGTGAAACCGAATGGATTCATAGGCCCAAGTCCATACAAATATCGAGTTTAACGTGAACACTGTGATTTAGTATTTTTCATCCTTAATAAAATTACCAGGTTTTAAGAAGTTTAGACTTTTAAGCACAATATTGAGCACAATCTAGGAAAACCAGGTTGTCCACATATGGAAAATTGGTAACAAAAAATATAAAATTTAAAGATAAAAAATGACAATTAAAGCCAGTAGCAGCAGCTGAAAAATGTTCTAAACAGTGAGCACCAAAATGTTGCCACTAAAATAACAACTTGTCTGCAAAAAATAAGCCCACAGCCAGCTTTGTCAGCCAAAAAATACTAAACTTATGCTGCAAAAATGCTCCAGCTTTGTCAGCCAAAAAATACTAAACTTATGCTGCAAAAATGCTAAAACAAATGCAATTAATTTCTATTCACGTTTTTCTTCAATAAAATTGGAGAAACAAAAATAAAACTATATAAATGAGGTATTAAATACCAAGAAATACTAACAATCCGAAACAAGAATTGATGATTTTATTTTCCACCACACGTAAAGAGTTCATCAAATGTCATCAATAGGCTAAATACCCACTAAAATGAAGGGTTTTTTTTACAGTGCATCTTGTTTCACAAAAAACAAGCCCTTATTTGTCCAAATTGCCAAAAAAAATAAAGAATGTATAGCTTATTAAACCCCTTCCCAACTCGCACTGTAATAGAACGGTGCGACGGGAAGTCAATTGCCAACATGGTTCAGACACAGTGATCGGGGCAAGTTGGCGGCTGTTCCTGACTGCCATCCATCCCGCCCCGTGGACCAGAGGGGTTTTGCTGCCCCCTTCCCCCCAACTCATGATCACTCCAATTGGCTCATCAATGCAGACCAGTCAATAGCAGTGATTTTACTTATGACGTCAGTAATAAATACCATCTATGCCCCACTGCCCCCAGGCCACAGAAATACATGGGTGGGGTTTGATTTGTAAGACAGGTGCTGAGACCATACAGCACACCTACAAACAGAAATGAAGAGGTGGTACAAAGCGACTGGCCGTGTACATTGTTACAGAGGATCTGTAAAACTCTTCTCTTTGTTGCAATGTGCCGGTCATGTGTATCATTTCTACTCTTTTCAAGAAAAAGATATTAGGAAACTATATTTGGACAAGAAGGACAGGGCACCCAGTACCTTAGGATTAGATGTCCCCTGTTCCCAGACACAGCATTTCTGGTGAATTCTAAAGGAAGAAGAATAGTCTGATCCAAAGGGTGGGGGTTAGGTAAGGGACAATATATACTACTATGAGGACCTGCAGAACTCCAGAGTGACAAAATTTAGTTGGTCCCCTGGTATATTTCACCTCATTATATGCAAAGCATTCACAATTCACATCCAACCTCTGTTGTGAATCATTTTAGTAAAGGAATTATTATAACAGCTGTTAGGTCACATGCTCCCTTACCCTCCATTATTTCATTGTGGGATGTAGTAATCAGAGACCTGACACACATAACGAGTGTCACATAATGGACACTGAACTTCCAGAATAATGCAATTTCCATCGTGGTCATCCATTGCACATTTGACACCAGTATGTTCAAAATGATCATTTCACCAGTGTATTACACTACACCACATATACTACACCTTGCTAAATTCCCAAGGGGTGTACATTCAACACATTAGGGTACTTTTCGGGCCATCCTGACACTTGTGAAGGATTTTCTGTCAAAATTTGGTTCTAAAAGCCAAACATCCATCTTTCCCTCTACTGGTTCACCCATACACATATCATATGCCACGTGGGGTACTTCTACACTCGGGAGAAAACACCTAACTCGGCTGTACTTGAGTCGCATACACCATGACATCAGCCGACATCATGGTATGTGTGCTATAATCGGCACTATGACTGCACGCGTGCGCGGGGGGGGGGGGGTGGGTTGGAAGGGTGAGTAGAGAGTATAGTAGGGGTGTGGCTGTGGTTATACTGAGGGGCAGGCACTGGCTGTAATGGGGGAGCAGGCACTGACTATATACGGGGGGCTGCTGGCTTTATACAACAGCACACTGGCTATGTACTGTATATACTGGGGGCAGGGGCTCACTGGTCTTTACTAGGGGCAGGTGGGCTGGCTATAATATGGAGAGATTGTGACCATGCAGTTTCCCACCTTTGGTTAATGCTACGAGTCAATAGGTTTTCACACAGTTTTTTGTTTTAAATGTGCTGAAAAGCTTAACTCTGCTTATTGAGTCAATGAGAAAAATTACCACCTTTCCGATGCCCCCTGCGGTCTCTATCTATCTTCAGCTCCCCTCAAGGTCCGTTGCATACACCATGACGTCATCCACTTGCCGCATCATAGTGTGTGTGCGCCGCCATAGGCACAGACTATGATGTCGCAAGCGGCTGAGGTCATGATGTATGTGCTGAAACGGAGGGGAGCCGAAGAGGGAGCTGGAGCCAAAGAAGACTGCAGGGAGGCGGAAAGTTGAGTACAGAGTGTTGTGGGTTTTCTTTTACAAAGGGCAAAGGGCTGCTGGCTATCAATGTGGGGGGGATTCACTGGCTATACGGGGTGTGCAGCACGCTTAACTGGGGCAGGCACTGGCTATTACTGGGCAGGGCTACTGGTTTTATCTATGGGCAGGGGGGCTATATACTGGAGGGAGATGACTCGAGTACAGCTTATACTCGAGTATATCATTATTTCGTGAAATTGGCAATAAAAAAATACTGGTGGGCTCAGTTTTTACGACTTTCACTTTGCACTCCTAATGATATGTCTACTTTATTCTGGTTTATTTATTAGTACATTATGGCAATCCAATCTTTATAGGTTTTATTGTGTTCCATTGATCTCATGTCCAGCTTTTGTTTGGGATTAAAGATCAACTGTATACAAAATGCTACTTAAAATAAATTATATAGTGAAACTAGAGGGGTCTGGGCTAACATACATTGTCCACTTCACAACCCTTATGCCTGCAGTAAGACTGCTGTACTTCACTTAGAAGCCTATTTCATTGCTTTTTTTATTCAAAACAAGGATTATAGCTGTGAGGATAATTATGCATTCCCTTGGTACCTCCATACAGCAGTTTTTTAGAGAGATGTTCTGAAGTCAATATAACACCTGTAGCTTGGATGTCTGATGGATTGTGTAGACCAGAGGTAGGGAACCTATGCTCAGAACCAATGTGGCTCTTTTAATGGTTGCATATGAGCCTTGCAGACAAATCATTAATAATTTAGGATCGGAGTTGTGCGCATCTAAACAACACACAATGTTCAATGAGCTGAGCATGGGTATAGAGAAGAGCGTGGCGTGACAAGATCTCTCTGCATGGGCACGTAGGGAATTTTTTTTGCTGCACTTATCTTCACTGGGCCTTCTTGCAACAATTGGAGACTATTTCACTCATGCTATTGTGATCCTTTTCGGTAATGGATGACATGTTGCACTTTCTCTCGATTGCTACAAGATTCACCCTTTGCTGTCAACAAATTTGTAGCTGTGTTCAACATACACCATGCAAAAGGCAATGGCACAAAAATGCCCCACTCTACTTTGTATTTTCGGTTTACAGTTGAAAAAAATTACATCCTTCATTTTAGCTCTATTGCTCATCCATTACGTTTACAATTTCAGGGTGCATACACACATCCGTTTACTCCAAATTGGGTGTTTGCTGCTTACGCTAAAACCTTAAACATTCCATTGCCTGCATTTTCTGTATATGTGTTATACTCAAAACACATGTATCTCTTTCGTATATTTGAACTCATTAAACCATAGCATGTACAGTGTTAAAGGAAATCAAACCGTATAAAAAAAAATACTCACTATTCTCCGCTTCATCTAAATTCTGGCACTTGTCTTCTCTAATCTTATAATCGGCAGTGGGGAAGAGGAGGCATCTATCAACACAGGGTGAATTCACGATTTCGGCCCTAATTAGAACTTTTTTTCTAGGTGTGTCAAGATGAGAGGAGCATGATTTTGGCAGCCATGCCACACGTGCCATCCACACATTTTCTGTTCATACTGAATTTCTGCTTGTTGTGCTCCAGGCATCCCTTAGAGTTAAAGGGGTATTCTTATTACAGCAAATTAATTTCATTCTTTTTATTATAAAAGTTATAACAATTTTCCAATATACTTCTGTATCAATTCCTTACAGTTTCTAGATCTCTGCTTGCTGTCATTCTATGAGACTTCTATGTTTACTACCAGTGGACAAGTCTGACCATGGTCACACAGGTGCCCACTCGTTATATCACACAGCTCTGATTACTCTCTGTGTATACGAGCTGTGCACCTGTGTAATCATGGTCAGATTTCTGTCCACTAGTACCAAAATGACGCATTCCTAGGAATGACAGCAAGCGAGCCCAAGTGCCCCCACGTATGCCAACTGCTCCTGGGCTGTGTTAAGTACTGAAAAAGTAATGATGATCAAGCAGTTGTCAATAACTCATCGCCACATATGATAATGGCGGAAAGAGCAAATCAATCTGGAACGTCATTGCCGGTGTGATGTTGACGATGATATAAGGGAGATGGTGGCCCTAGACACTCGTGTCACCTATAGGAGGGGACGATCTATCAAGGACAGGGTGGTCCACACCACTTTATCCCAGACAAACCAGAAGGCACCTGGTTGGATCGCAGCCCATTGGCTGTTTTAAATGTGGGAAGAATGTGTCGCCTGCCCCTACATTCATAACACGAATTGTTTTGCAGTAATGTAACAGGCAAATTCTTAAATCATGGCTTATTACCTGCTCGGACAACGCATGGGGGTCTCTACAAGCCACATGTGAGTGTGGATGGAATATGTAGGTAAACCTATAGAGACACAAATACACAAAAAATTCACAAATACTCAAACCTTAACGCTATTAGTAAAAGAAAAAAAATTCGATAGGGGGTGGGGGGTTGACGGCGCAGGGGAAAACAGTGAGAAAGTCCAAAAAACCTAAAGATTCAACAGAAGAAAGAAGTGATTGATTCACCGCATTCAAGCGTCCTTGCCCGCTCTTTATTAGGCACATCAGCGCCAAGGAGTGAAGTTAGATTATACAGTATACTTTCTTGATGGAAAAAGGGTGCGCGTTATTCCACGCTCCATCAGCTTTCTGTCCGTCTTGCTGGCACGAAACTGCCGGATCGTTGTGTGTTGATTCGTGCGTGGGTCAAAATCCCCCCGACCAGGATCGCTGCCACCATGTGGTGTTGGTTCCCAAAATTCGCGGTTCATCGCGTTCATCACGCGTCAAAAGGCAGAGAGATCAAGCAATGGATGTGTCAGACAACTTTTGTGGTTAATTAAATTGAACTTTATCATCTACCATCAACAAAGTTCAAATAAGCCTTAGGTAAATTGAAAAATGCACGTTAGGTTTTCCTCTCTGCGCCCAGACTCCGAGTGTTCGCCTCCCACGGTCTTACGGGGCTACCGACGGGCTGGCCATTATTGACTCTTTATGTATTTACTCTCCCAGACTACATCAGTGCAGCTTATGGGTCTGGCAAGACATCCAAGCAGGGGGGGAAACCCCATCATATAACCAAGTCATTCCACACTCATCCCAAACTTCAAAGAAGAAGAGTGTTCATACAAAAGTCTATTATCTTACAGTAACTTCTTTTAGTTAGAATCGTAGAATGTTGATATTTTATAAACAATATTCTTCATTTCTAACATAGATATATGATTATAAACATTGCAAACTGAAGCTGAGGTAGATATCTGTATATAATCCTATGTGCAACACATTAAAGGCTCTGGGTCTTCGGTTTTGTTGTTTCAATAGTGATTAGTAAACCTCATACTCAGTTGCAGTGGGATACTAGAGGAACATTTAATCTCAAAGTCGTGCTTGTAGTCCTATCGGGATCAGGGTTTTTACTTTGATAATCCAAAGGATCTTCTCGTGGTCATTCTCTTCAGATTCTCTCCGCAAGGGGGAACCGTTCAGGGTCAAACAACTTAGTGACCGTGGATTGTTTGATGAAATTTCACATAGATGGGCTACAGAGTGATCTATTTTACCATTTTGTTTTCGAAATGTCTCCAACCCTAACCTTCAGTTTACCTATTGTTCTTTCCATATTTAAGCCCAGGGAACAGATAGCATACATAATCTGAGAGGTAGACACTGGCAATGTTTTATATTAAAAATTGTGTTGTCAGATGTAAGTGAAGTTATCAATACCAACGTTGGTGATGTCGTTTCTCGTGCGTTGCACACTTTACAATGTGTGCACCTAAAAAAACCTTTATGTGCTATATCGTGGTCATCTTTAAGGTTGATAACTACTCGTACTATACATCTTTCACTTCCTTATTTCCTGTTAACAATTTTTTGGTTCTGTTATAAGGTGTCCTAAATGACTGGATCGTGTTGTAAAATGTGCCACTTCGTTTAAAAAATTTGTTGATAATGTTGCGTTCCTTCTCGTTATAATCGTGATGATGGAACCACTATTTTTTCATTATTTTCGCCCATAATATTATGTTTATTCTTATTTTTTTCTTTTCACTATCACTCATTCTTGGGTTTCGTGCTCACTCTAATTCGGTTTGTGCTTTATCAGCTCCTCTTCTTTTTAATTTCTTCTTTGAAAACCCTCTCTTTTAATATTGCAGCCTGCCTCGTTCGTATCGCCTTTCTTGGTGCAATTTTCTTTTTGAAATTTCCTTTTAAGTTGTCCTTTGGGATGTTGTTCACCACGGCGCATATGGAACTGCCCGTATGGGATAAAACTATTACAACTCGGTATCGTTAAAAAGAATGGTTTTATTAAGATAAAAACAAAACCATTTACTAAAACCTTCTTAAAGATACCGATTTCCCCCCAACTCATGATCACTCCAATTGGCTCATCAATGCAGACCAGTCAATAGCAGTGATTTTACTTATGACGTCAGTAATACCAATACTATGCCCCACTGCCCCCAGGCCACAGAAATACATGGGTGGGTTTGATTTGTAAGACCAGGTGCTGAGACCATACAGCACCCTACAGAAAATGAAGAACAACCTTCTTTCCACATTCATTCTCCTATGGGCAAAATGTACGCATGCCCACATCTGAGATGGCTGCCGCTATGCTGGGGCGAAATCTCGTGAGAGTTGAGGCAGTTCCGAGACAGTGACGATACTGCATGACGTAATAGACCGCGGCGATGCTGGACACAGCTAGCAACGCAATCACACTCGGTTTGCTGTTCCCACCATGGCTGAGGTATGCCTATAATCAGTGAAGTGGTGCTCTTAGACGTACTCTAGCCCTACTATACTTTATGATTTGTGGAGAAGGCGTCTTGCTCTAATTGGGTTGCTTAGCAACAACATTGACATGCGCTGTGGGTTTGTTGACAAACACTGGCGTGACGGCGCGCTGGGTTGATTGTCCGGTACTATGTTACACTTTTTTGTAACAACACTTGTTTGCATCAATATAGCACTGGATGTATTAACATAAATATGAAGTGTGTTGACACTATGTAACTATATTGTCATATATGTCTTAATTGCACATGTTGATTTCTTTTTGATGATGTCACATCCTGCGGGGGATATAAACCCGCCTTGTATGTTCACACTTTATACTTGAAAATGGCTACATTGAGATAGCTGAAACATTGTATTTTCCCACGTGTGAAATAAACACTAGTTTTCACGGAGTGCTGCTTTCCTGTTTTGGATTTTGGATTGTGAACTCTGCCAGGCAGTGTCAGACTGGGTTTCCTTAGGCCCACCAGAGAAAAACAATCTGGGGACCAACTCTTCATTATCCCCCAACAAATATACTCTAGTAGCCTCCAAATTGTATTGTTTTCTAATGGACCTCTGGGGTTCAGTATTGGGTTAAGCCAGGGCCCACCGGAGGATCCTCTGGTACTCTGGTGGGCCAGTCTGACACTGCTGCCAGGTCATGTGCAGAGGTATTAGATTCATGGCAGATCTGCATGGAGGAATGGGCCAATACACCACTAACCGTGTGTGCCGATCTTGTAAAGACTTACAAGAAACATTGACCTCGGTCATTGCCAACAAAGAATTTATATATATATTACAAAGTGTTGAGATGAACTTTTGTTATTGACCAAATACTTACTTTCCACCATAATTTGCAAACACATTTTTTTTTCAATCTAACAATGTGACTTTCTGGATTTTCACATTTTGTCTCATAGTTAATCTCTATCTATGATGTAAATTACAGGCCTCTGTCATCTTATTAAGTGGGAGAACTTGCACAATTGGTCCCTGACTAATTACTTTCCCCCATTGTATTTAATATGCATCCTAATGATTTGTAAAGTGATAACAATTTTTTTGTCATGTGCGCATTTGCATGGTTTTAAAAAGTTGATTTTATAAGGAAGGAAGCAAGCCATGAAAAAAAATCTAAGAATATTACCACAAGAACAGTGCCTGGATCTATCAGTAAGTGTCCCTGGTTTATCATGCTTGATTTTGATTTCCTTTGAAATTTTTTTTTAACTTTCTCTAATGCAAGATTACCATTGTACCATATCCCTCTCCTAGCAAACTTATCAGGCTTATGTCGAATTTGAGGTCAAGTAAGACAACAAATTATTCAACAATTTTGTTCTGAGATGCAGTTACCTGTCCCAGACTTTTCATTGTGAATGCTGATGTTTTTTTCAGTTGCGCTGTCCATTATTTCTGGCAGTCGTAGCTCACCATTGGAGTCCAGAGTGCGAGTCCCACCATTATGTGAAATAGATCAACCCTATTAAAAGGTTATGGATATACAGATAGTGAAACAATATTCATGATTTATGCTTTGCTTGCCACCACATTTAGGATTTCCAACCATTTTTCTATGAAGCCTCATTTCAGGGGCTCAAAAGTAATTGGACAAATTAAAGTTACCATAACTAAATTAATGTCTGGAAACCATGGACATCACAAAATCACCATGCACACTGCACAGCTCATGTCAGAAAATAATGCCATGTGATTTCCTCCTCCCCCTTTAATCTCCTGACACTGCCGGACATGAAAGACAAAAGGCTGGTCAGTGATTGTTACACATGGGAGCACGTGTATCTTTGTTTTGGCTTGACCTTTTTATTCTCTTTTAGTGACTTTTTGTGGCACATGTGCACTGTTACACCTAAGACAACCTCCCTCTAGTTTTCTGCAATGTTCTCTGAATTATCACCTGATTCCAGATGTAAAAGTTGAGAGTAAAAAGTCACAGGACATCAGGTCTATCTGCTAACAGACTTGTCAGTCTCTACTTCGGGCGTCTGCCCGGACCAAGACTCAGGACGATAAGAAACACAGGCCTCCGACAAGTCTACTATCCGGATTACAAGGTGTGGCTTTCATCCAGATACGTTAGGCTGAAAATCCCCAGCTACAAGCTGTGGCCTTTTTAAGGTAGTGAAACGCGTAAACCCTGAGGCATACAAACTTTGCGTTCCTCCCTCCATGTGAATCCCGAACTCCTTCCACGTCTCTCTCTTGAAACCAGTCATCCAGAACCTCTACTCTCGGCAAGTGCCTTCTCCTGCTCCTGAGGCTGATTCCACCAATGTCTTTGAGGTAAAAGAGGTCCTGGATATGAAGACAGTGAGAGGTAAGCAGTTCTTCCTTGTTGACTGGAAGGGGTTTGGGCCTGAGTAGAGATCATGGGAGCCTGAGGACAATATCCTGGACCATGGTCTCCTGCAGAGATTTCTCCAGCCTAAGAAGAGGGGGAGGACGAAGAGGGGGTACTGTCACGGGGGTTACGGGTGCTCCTGCGACCCATCTTGCGGGTTGCGGGCTCACCCGTACCCCTCCATGTTTGCAGACGAGGCGCTGGCGCTGCTCACCCCGTTCCTGATTCCCGTCCAAGGTCCACACGCGCACAGACTTCAGGAAATTTTAAGGGCCAGCACACTGTTAATTGGCGCTTGCCATTTCCCAGAAATCTACATTGACATGCGCTGTGGGTTTGTTGACAAACACTGGCGTGACGGCACGCTGGGTTGATTGTCGGGTACTATGTTACACTTTTTTGTAACAACACTTGTTTACATCAATATAGCACTGGATGTATTAACATAAATATGAAGTTTGTTGACACTATGTAACTATATTGTCATATATGTCTTAATTGCACATGTTGATTTCTCTTTGATGATGTCACATCCTGCGGGGGATATAAACCCGCCTTGTATGTTCACACTTTATACTTGAAAATGGCTACATTGAGATAGCTGAAACGTTGTATTCTCCCACTGGTGAAATAAACACTAGTTTTCACGGAGTGCTGCTTCCCTGTTTTGGATTTTGGATTGTGGACCTTGGGATCGTGAGTTGGACCCCTAGAAGCCTGCACCCACACGGATTTGAATCCGATTTTCACAGTGCTGCTCTGTTCTCTTATTGTGCCTGGCAGAGTTCATATATGACATCCCTATCAGGCAGAACGCATATAATACATCCCTATCAGGAAGAGTGCATATATTACATCACAATCCGACAGAGAACATATATTACATAGCTCTCAGGCAAATAATCAGGAAGAGTACATATATTATGTACCTTTAAGAAGCATCAGAAGTTTCTCAGAGACCATGTCTCCTATTTAAATGAGCTCCTCAGCTTTACTAATTATGCAGTTCATTACACTGGAACATGGTTGCATGAAAACTATCTAACTATACAATCGCTCTTTAATAGCTGCATTGTTCAGTTCAATTACACTGGCCCTTGGAACAAACTACTTGATTTGGTTTGTGTAGCATGAGAACCTACATTAAGACATTAAAGTGAAAACCAGCATAATCATATTATGCCAATATTAAACAGATTTACATTGTCTGCAGTCAACATGCAATTAACTTTCATTAAATCTGTACAACATAATTCCAGGGCATTGCTTTAATAAAATATCAGAAACTACTTTAATGGGATTTTAATTCTAGGCACTGCTATGGGGTGAGCTTCCAAATCACTTAAGTAAAGAAATGTAACTCTAATCACTGGAAGTAGATATTTTATATTAATCAATTTTAATTAACTGTGGAAATTTTCCCACTTTTTTTTACTGATTAATCAATAGATAGATATATATTTTCAATTACCACAAGGAATTATCACCTCATTTTGTTTTACCAATATCATTGATTATACTGGCCTGCAAACTACACTATTTGATAATACATATCTAGCTATCTATTTGAATCTATAAAGTTCATTTTAACATTATTTTTGTGTTTGGGATAATTTTGTATACATAAAAAACTTAGAGAACACTTCTCTTAGGAATTACATAGACACAACCTGGGACAACCTCCAAATGATACATTAATTTTATTGAGCAGATTGACAGCTAAGAAGTAATTTATCCCATTAGTCCTAAAAGATATAAATATAAATAGCTCTCAGCCATTCAAGAACAAGTACTGCGCTAAGCAAGGTCTAATCTCTAAAAGCAGTAAGGTCTAGCTATTATGTATCTGTTTTTGCCACTCCAAATGCCATATTAATGAGACTGTACTCTCTTTTTTATTATTTGAAATAATAACTTCAAACTTTGCTTTCATCATAGAATGCTCCCTTTGCTGCAATGACATAATTGCAGACCTTAGGCTTTTTAGGTGTTATTTGCTTAGGTAATCTGGAGACAATTTACCAAATGCTACCAGAAGCCCCTCCTAAAAGTTGGATTGGCTTGATGGGCACTTTATGCGTACCATACAGTCAAGCTGCTCCCACAACAGCTAAATGGGGCTGAGATCTGGTGACTGGACTGGCCACACCATTACAGAAAGAATACCAGCATAATTTGGAGGTGCTTTTGGTCATTGTCCTGTTGTAGAAGGAAATTGGCTCCAATCAAGCGCTGTCCACAGAGTATGGCATGGTGTTGCAAAATGGAGTGATAGCCTTCCTTATTCAAAATCCTCACTTTACCAGCACCAAAGCAACCCCAGACAATCAATTTAGCTCCACCATGCTTGACAGATGGCTTTTTAGTTGTTCTAAACAGTTGTTTCCAGTCAATTTAAACATCTCAAACATAGATTTGTCTGTCCATAACACCTTTTCCCAATCTTCCTCTGTCCAATGTCTGTGTTCTTTGGCTAATAAAAGGTAAAGATTAATATGGGCAAGTCTCAGGCTTTTTCTTTGCCACTCTGCCATGAAGGCCAGCATCCTGGAGTCTCTTCTTCACTGAAAAGGTTGACACCGGTGGGTTTGGTGGGTACTATTTAATGAAGCTGCTAGTTGAGGACCTGTGAGGCATCGGTTTCTCAAACTAGATACTCTAAATGTACTTGTGTTGTTGCTAGGCTGTGCAGCGGGGCACACTCTGAAGGGATTAGTACACACCGTTGTAGGGAACCTTCAGTTTCTTGGCAATTTGTCACATGGAATGGCTTTCATTTCTAAGATTAAGAATATACTGTTGAGTCTCACATGAAAATTCTTTTTTTCTAGCCATTGGGAGAATTTTATATAACAAACAAATGTGATGCTTCAAATTCTCAGCCAGCTCAAAGGAAGGTCAGTTTTATAGCTTCTCTAATTATCCAAACTGTTTCCCCTGAGGAAGCCTGCTTGAGTGGCGATACGCATGGGGCTTATGTCCTCCCCACCCAATGGTGCTTCAAACTTGTTAATGTAATCGTGTACATGGTTGTATTAAGAGACCTACAGAGCTTGGACTATTGGACATTTGTATTTGTGGGACCTCATTTATTTTTCTTTTTAAATGCTTGTGACTTATGTACCTAAGATAGTGTTAGTCGTATAAAATTAACGTGATGCATGGCCTCTGTAAGATTTCTGTCACACAACCAGAGGTAATGCCTATGGAGTAGGAAGGCAGGTTACAAGTGCTTCAGATGGCGGTTATAAACAGAGAACCTGGAGCCTGGGCTCTGGTAACAACCCCCAAAGCACTTGTGCGTCATTTATTTATAAAATAAACTTTTATATTTATGCAAAGTACAGGAGCAAAGCTCCTAGTAAACATATTGTTGTATCCATGCTGCTAAGAGGAACCGAGGAGCATTAATGCTGAACATAGCTGTAAATGAATGGTACATTGTAGTTGGTGGTGAATACTTTGAAGTTTGTTTTAAAAGAAGATGCTTCCAAAAAATGATATACTCACTTTTCCTGCTTCCTGAAACTGTAGATTTTCCTTTATCACAAGTGCTCTGGCAGTCTTGCTTTTCATTAATAATACTAAAAGGATAGTTATAATACATATAAAAAAAATCCTGTCCATCTTTTGAGAAATCACAATGAATGCTGGAACATTGAGCTATGGTTTTCAGACTACAAAATGCAAGCAACAAAAATATATAGGCTTCTCAAAGACTAAAGATGTATCATTTTAATGTTCCTGTGAGTTGCCTGGAAACTCTTATGCTGTAAGAATATGATTTTGGATGGTTATTTGTCATGTAACTTTTAAGCATGCTCAAAGGGTTTCCATTAAAACTTTTCAATATACAACTGTTTTTCGATACATTGAGTCTTCAGCTTTACCTTGAAAAATACTATTAGTTTGCTCCTGTCTTAAGTATGGAGAAATAGGATACTTTGGGGCACATGTATCATAGTTTGGTCTCACTGAGGTGAATTTTAGAGACATTCGGCGGCTCTTTTTTGCTTGTGATACATGTTCAGCTTTTCCTATCCTGGCAGACGCCAATTTTGGCTACTTTTTGAGACTTTTTTGTGTTAACGTGGCGTTTATATTGCGTTTTGTAAACGCAAATGTTAACAGTAATGAAATAAGGCAAATCACCTCCCATCAGCTGTTGTAATTAGTTTCAAAATGCATTATAAACGCAATAAAACTGTGTGACCTCACCCTTAGAAGTAACCAATAAAAAAAAAAAAAAGCAAAAATTGTAAAATTTTGACAAAAGAGGTTACTGTGCAAAATGTTAAACAGTTAAAGTATGTGAAATAATTCCAATTTGCATGTTAAAATCAGGTCCATGAAAAAAAAAATTCCTTTGCACCTGCCCTGGACCAAGTGCAAGGCAAAATGTTGCACGGAACATATGGAAAACAAAAATACATAAGGCACACTGCACAAGGTGCAGACCAAGGCGTACTTGAAAAAGAACAGAGTTAAAAGTCGCAAAATTGCCGCAAAAAGGGCAAAAGTCACTAAAATTAGACAATTTGGCTAGCTGAAACTATGATACATGTGCCCCTTTGAATACTTGCACTGAATTGTAAAAGTGTATTTATTCTCCATATCTACTCTTATCTTGTAACATCTATTGTAAAAGCCCGTGCAGAATGGCAATTTATGGTCACCAAAAGCACCTACTGAGTTGTCATTATATCACAGTTTATGGCATCTGTTATTTGAAGTTCACACTGGCAAATGCAAATATAAACCCAAGTGTGACAGGTCAAGGAGTCGAATGTATGCTTCTAGTTTACATAATTAATGTTTAGTTTATTGACTACTAGGTTTTTCAGGACCAATTTTTATTTTGATATATTCACAGTTTTCCTCTGCTATATAATGTTGAAATGCTCAGAATATAGTCTTTTCTTCAAATTAGCTCCACATAGAAACACAAATATGTATCAGAGTGGACATATCTAGGTTATGTTCTATCCCTTCAAGCAACTGTAATGTCAGCAACTCTCTGAAGGATAAAATTATAATTTGCAAATCCATTTTGCATTTCAAAAATTATCTGAATGTGTCTAATTCTGAAGATATTAGAGTCCTAAAAACCAAATATTGGACCTCGAAGGTTACATCCAATATAACTTGACTTTACATTGAACATAACTCTTCAAGTCTAATTTTACAGAAGAATCTATTTTATTATTAAAGGGAACCTGTCACCAGGAGACCCATTTTTAGCACTCCCCCAGTCCCCACAGAGCATAGTACATACACGGCCAAAGTGTTTTTGTATTAAAAATAGGTTTTACAGAAAAAAGATATGTTATATTGTACCTTTCATTAGCATCTGCTGTGTGACTAGGCAGTTGGCTATTGGGAGGAACTGGAAAGGAGCAGTTCCCCCCCCCACCCTTAGGGAACAGCTACTCCATGTGACCTTTTCAAATATATGAAAACATCCATGACTGGGCTTAGCGACGCCCCCTGCTCCTCTACAGCCAATCCCGAGTGTGGGGAGTTATTCATATATTTGAAAAGGTCACATGTTTCCCAAGGGTGGGGGGAACTGCTCCTTTCCAGCCCCTCCCAATTGGCAACTGCTTAGTCACACAGCAGATGCTAATGAAAGGTACAATATAACATATCTTTCTTTCTGTAAAACCTATTTTTTTATTAAAAAAAAAACACTTTGGCAGTGTATGTACTATGCTCTGTGGGGACTGGGGGAGTGCTAAAAATGGGTCTCCTGGTGACAGGTTCCCTTTAAGCATGTTATTTACAGGCTTTTTTTTATGTACATTTGTAATATTTAATTAATCCTTCAAATTAGTACTAAATAAAAATAATCATAATAAAATTACCAGGTTTTAAGAAGTTTAGACTTTTAAGCACAATATTGAGCACAATCTAGGAAAACCAGGTTGTCCACATATGGAAAATTGGTAACAAAAAATATAAAATTTAAAGATAAAAAATGACAATTAAAGCCAGTAGCAGCAGCTGAACAAGGCATTCTAAAACAGTGAGCACCAACATGTTGCCACTAAAAACAACTGTCTGCAAAAATAAGCCCACACCAGCTTTGTCAGCAAAAAATACTAAACTGTATGCTGCAAAAAATGCTTAAAACAAATGCAATTAATTTCTATTCACGTTTTTCTTCAATAACATGGAGAAACAAAAATAAAACTATATAAATGAGTATTAAATACCAAGAAATACTAAACAATCCAAAACAAGAATTGATGATTTTATTTTCCACCACACGTAAAGAGTTCATCAAATGTCATCAATAGGCAAATACCCACTAAAAGGGGTTTTTTTTACAGTGCATCTTGTTTCACAAAAAACAAGCCCTTATTTGTCCAAATTGACCAAAAAATAAAGAATGTATAGCCTATTAAACCCCTTCCCAACTCGCACTGTAATAGAACGGGTGCGACGGAAGTCAATTGCCAACAGGTTCCAGACACAGTGATCGGGGCAAGTGGCGGAGGCTGTTCTCACTGCCATCATCCCGCCCGGACCAGAGGGGTTTGCTGCCCCCTCCCCCCAACTCATGATCACTCCAATTGGCTCATAATGCAGACCAGTCAATAGCAGTGATTTTACTTATGACGTCAGTAATACAATACTATGCACCCACTGCCCCCAGGCCACAGAAATACAGGGTGGGTTTGATTTGTAGACAGGTGCTGAGGACCATACAGCACCCTAACAGAAAATGAAGAGGGGTACAAAGCGCTGGCCGTGTACATTGTACAGAGGATCCTGTAAAACTCTGACTCTTTGTTCAATGTGCCGGTCATGTGTATCATTTCTCCATTTTCAAGAAAAAGATATAGGAAACAATATTTGGACAAGAAGCAGGGCCACAGTACCTTAGGATTAGATGCCCCCTGTTTCCCAACACAGCATTTCCTGGTGAATTTAAAGGAAGAAAATAGTCGATCCAAAAGGGTGGGGTTAGGAAGGACAATATATACTACTATGAGGACTGCGAGAACTCCAGTGACAAAATTTAGTTGGTCCCCTGGTATATTTCACCTCATTATATGCAAAGCATTCACAATTCACATCCAACCTCTGTTGTGATTCATTTTAATAAAAGAAATTATTATAACAGCGTTAGGTCACATGCTCCCTATACCCCTCCATTATTTCATTGGCGGGATGTAGTAATCAGGACCTGACACACATAACGAGGTGTCACATAATGGACACTGAACTTTCCAGAAATAATTGCAATTTCCATCGTGGTCATCCATTGCCTATATGAACCACCAGTATGTTCAAAATGATCATTTCACCACGTGTATTACACTACACCACATATTACACATTGCTAAATTCCCCAAGGGGTGTACATTCAACATTAGGGTCACTTTTCGGTCTCGTTTTTTCACTAGGGCCTCTGCATCCTGACACTTGTGAAGGATTTCTGTCAAATTTGGCTTCTAAAAGCCAAACATCCATCTTTCCCTCTACTGGTTCACCCATACACATATCATATGCACACTGGGGTACTTCTACACTCGGGAGAAAAAACCTAACTCGGCTGTACTGAGTCGCATACACCATTACATCACCGACATCTGGTATGTGTGCACCATCGTCAACTATGACTACCCGCGCGGGGGGGGGGTGGGGGAAAGGTGAGTAGAGAGTATAGTAGGGGTGGGCTGTGGCATATACTGAGGGGCAGCACTGGCTGTCATACATGGGGGGAGCAGGCACTGACTATATACAGGGGGGGCTGCTGGCTTTTACAACAGCAAACACTGTATTGTACTGTATATACTGGGGGCAGGGGCTACTGGTCTTCTAACTAGGGGGCAGGGGGCTGGCTATATAATGGAGAGATTGTGACCAATGCAGTTTCCCACCTTGGTTAATGCTAGAGGTCAATAGGTTTTCAACAGTTTTTTGTGTTTAAAATTGCTGTGAAAAAGCTTTAACTCGTTATACTTGAGTCAATGAGAAAAATTACCACCTTTCCGATGCCCCCTGCAGGTCTTACTATCTTCAGCTCCCCTCAAGGTCCGTTCATACACCATGACGTCATCCATTGCCGATCATCAGTGTTGTGCGCGCCGCCATAGGCACAGACTATGAGTCTGCAAGCGGCTGAAGGTCAATGATGTATGCGATGAGGGGGCCGAAGAGGAGCTGGAGGCCGAATAAGACTGCAGGGAGGCGGAAAGTTGAGTACAGAGTGTTTGGGTTTTCTTTACAAAGGGCAGGGGGCTGCTGGCTATATCAGTCGGGGGGGATTCACTGGCTATACGGGGGGAGTGCAGGCACGGCTTATACTGGGGCAGGGGCTACGTGTATATAAGGGGCAGGGGTGCTAACTGGAAGACGTGAACAGCATTCCCACCGGCTTATACTCGACTAGGTTTATAGCTGAGTTAAATTTGTACTCGATACTGGGTCAGCTATACTCGAGTATATACAGTATTTCGTGAAATTGGACAATAAAAAAAAATACTGGTGGGCTCAGTTTTTACGACTCACTTTGCACTCCTAATGATATGTCTACTTTATTCTGGTTATTTATTGTACTTTATGGCAATACAAATCTTATAGGTTTTATTGTGTTCCATTGATCTCATTGCCAGCTTTTGTTTGGGATTTAAGATACAACTGGTACAAAATGCTATTAAAATTAAATATTATAGTGAAACTAGAGGGGTCTGCTAACAACATTTGTCACTTCACACCCTTATGCCTGCAGTAAGAACTGCTGTCGACCTCATGAAGGCCTATTTTCATTGCTTTTTTTATTCAAAAACAAGGATATAGCGTTGAGGATAATTATGCATTCCTTGGTACCGCCATATACAGCAGTTTTTTAGAGAGATTTCTGAAGTCAAATAAAACCTGTGTGAGCTGCTTGTATATGATGTTCTGATGGATTGTGTAGACCAGAGGTAGGGAACCTATGACTCAGGAACCAATGTGGCTCTTTAATGGTTGCATATGACCTTGCAGACAAATCATTAATAATTTAGGATCGGAGTTGTGCGCATCTAAGACACACACACATATGTTCAATGAGCTGAGCATGGGTCATAGAGAAGAGCGTGGACATTGTGCACAAGGCAGTCTCTGTGGCATGGATGATGCTTATTATCCATTCTTGTATGTGAATGTGTCATGTACAAAGATTCACCCTTTGCTGTCAACCAAATTTGTAGCTGTTGTGTCAACATACACCATTGCAAAAAGGCAATGGCACAAAAAATGCCCCACTCTTTGTATTTTCGGTTTACATGGATGAAAAAAAAAATTCATCCTCATTTCATAACTCTATTGCTCATCCATTTAGTTTACAATTTCAAGGGTCTGCATACACACACCCGTTTACTCCAAATTGGGCTGTTATGCTGCTTACGCTAAAACCTTAAACATTCCATTGCCATGCCTATTTTCTGTATAGTGTGTTAATCCAAAACACATGTATCTTTCTATATATTGAACTCATTAAAAACAAGCATAGCAGTGCTTACATGTTAAAGGAAATCAAAACCGTATAAAAAAAAATACTCACCTATTCTCCGCTTCATCTAAATTCTGGCACTTGTCTTCTCTAATCTTATAATCGGTCATGGGGAAAGAGGAGCATCTATCACACAGGAGGGGTGAATTCACGTATTTCGCCCTAATTAGAACTTTTTTTCTAGGTGTGTCAAGATGCAGAGAGAGCATGATTTTGGCAGCCATGCCACAACGTGGCCATCCACCATCTTTCGTGTCTAAGATTTCTGCTTGTTGTGCTCCAGGCATCCCTTAGAGGTTAAGGGGTTATTCTTATTACAGCAAATTAATTTCATTCTTTTATTATTTAAAAGTTATAAAATTTTCCAATATATTTCTGTATCAATTCCTTACAGCTTTCTAGATCTCTGCTTGCTGTCATTCTATGAGAGCTTCTATGTTTACTACCAGTGGAGACAAGTCTGACCATGTGTCACACAGGTGCCACTCGTTATATCACACAAGCTCTGATTACTCTTGTGATATAACGAGCTGTGCACTGTGTAATCATGGTCAGATTTTTTCCACTAGTACCAAAATGACGCATTCCATAGAGAATGACAGCAAGGCAGCCCAGGCCCCCACGTATGCCAACTGCTCCTGGCTGGTTGAAGTACTGCAAAAAGTAATGATGTGACAAGCAGTTGTCAGACTCATCGCCACATATGATAATGGGCGGAAAGAGCAAATCAATACTGGAACGTCATGGCCGGTGTGAGTGGACGATGAATAAGGGAGATGGATGGCCTAGACCTACTGGTCACTATAGGAGGGGACGATCTATCAAGGACAGGGTGGTCCACAGCCACTTTATCCCAGACAAACAGAAGGCACCTGGTTGGTATGCAGCCATTGGCTGTTTTAAATGTGGGAAGAAGTTGTGTCGCCTGCCACTACATTTCTAACACGAATTGTTTTGCAGTAATGTAAAGGCAAAATCTTTAAGATCCATGGCTTTATAAACTGTCGGAAAGACATGGGTCATCTACAAAGCCACATGTGAGTGTGGATGGAATATGTAGGTAAACCTATAGAGAGTTTCGAAGACGGATGGGATCATCTAGGTGATATCAGACACGCAAGGAGTTACTAACATTGCGAGACATATCAAAGCATCATCAGGGGGTATTACAAACAGCTACGTGTTGTAAGGTATTGACATGACCATATTCCAGAGAGGCGTGGGACTGGAATAAAAAGAATCCGCAGGCTTGAACGAAATGGAATATAGCTGGGTAACGTGTCACCTGGCGTGGCTTAATGAACAACTGCAATTTACCTGATTTTCTTATAGTCCGGAGTGCACACAAGGTGGGGCTTACGGTTGTCTTTCAGGACCAGGGGTCCTTACCTAACCGATAGTTACACAATGCCTCTTACTGTTGATACATTCGTACATAAACGGATATAAAGTTAACAACATCGGTCTCTGTGGGGTATTCTAATGCACCTATATATCTCGATAACCAGGAGGGACTATGCATATGAAGTCTTAGTACTCTGTTTTTCCCAAAACATGGCTCTCGCAACAAGCACTTGCAATCAGACCAATTGGCACTAGGCTTTCTTGACAAAACAATTGTCCTGTAGACTAAGAACGATTATGGTCAATTGTTAAATGCTGTTTACCCCACTTGAGCGGCCGTTGTTTGGCATCCAATACACGCCGCGGCGACCTGACGCGATGACCCACTGTCATCCGCACTGGTTAGTATCATGGGCGATGGACAAACTAGCCAATTACCCATCCTACACCGCACATGACACGATCCGGTGACAGGAAGTGCGGTCCCATGAAGGAATTGTCGGCAAATGGCTGATCACATGACGGAAGTACGGCGGCTGTAAGACCAGGTGCTGAGACCATACAGCACCCTACAGAAAATGAAGAGGTGGTACAAAAGCGCTGGCCGTGTACATTGTACAGATGATCCTGTAAAACTCTTACTCTTTGTTGCAATGTGCCGGTCATGTGTATCATTTCTCCATTTTCAAGAAAAAAGATATTAGGAAACTAATATTTGGACAAGAAGGACAGGGCCCCAGTACCTTTGGATTAGATGTCCCCCTGTTTCTCCAGCACAGCATTTTTCTGGTGAATTCTAAAGGAAGAAAATAGTCTGATCCAAAGGGTGGGGTTAGGAAGGACAATATATACTACTATGAGACCTGCGAGAACTCCAGAGTGACAAAATTTTAGTTGGTCCCCTGGTATATTTCACCTCATTATATGCAAAGCATTCACAATTCACATCCAACCTCTGTTGTGAATTCATTTTAGTAAAAGGAATTATTATAACAGCTGTTAGGTCACATTGCTCCCTATACCCCTCCATTATTTCATTGCGGGATGTAGTAATCAGAGACCTGACACACATAACGGGTGTCACATAATGGACACTGAACTTTCCAGAAATAATTGCAATTTCCATCGTGGTCATCCATTGCACATTATATTTGGAAACCACCAGTATGTTCAAAATGATCATTTCACCACGTGTATTACACTACACCACATATTACACCTTGCTAAATTCCCCAAGGGGTGTACATTCAACAATTAGGGTCACTTTTCGGGTTTTCCTCTGTTTTATTCCACTAGGGCTCTCCAAATGCATCCTGACACTTGTGAAGGATTTCTGTCAAATTTGGCTTCTAAAAGCCAAACATCCATCTTTCCCTCTATTGTTCACCCATACAACATATCATATGCACACTTGGGGTACTTCTACACTCGGGAGAAAAACCCTAACTCGGCTTGTACTTGAGTCGCATACACCATGACATCAGCCGACATCATGGTATGTGTGCCACCATCGGCACTATGAATACCCGCGCGGGGGGGGGGTGGGTCGGAAAGGTGAGTAGAGAGTATAGTAGGGGTTGGCTGTGGCTGTATACTGAGGGGCAGGCACTGGCTGTATACTGGGGGGAGCAGGCACTGACTATATACAGGGGGGCTGCTGGCTTTATACAACAGGCAAGCACTGGCTATGTACTGTATATACTGGGGGCAGGGGCTACTGGTCTTATACTAGGGGGCAGGGGCTGGCTATATACTGGAGAGATTGTGACCAATGCATTTCCCACCTTTGGTTAATGCTCGAGTCAATAGGTTTTCACAGTTTTTTGTTTTAAAATGTGCTGAAAAGCTTTAACTCTGCTTATACTTGAGTCAATGAGAAAAATTACGCACCTTTCCGATGCCCCCTGCAGGTCTTCTATCTTCAGCTCCCCTCAAGGTCCCGTTGCATACACCATGACGTCATCCACTTGCCGTCATCATAGTGTGTGTGCGCCGCCATAGGCACAGACTATGATGTCTGCAAGCGGCTGAAGTCAAGGTGTATGTGACTGAAACGCGAGGGGAGCCGAAGAGGGAGCTGGAGCCGAAGACCTGCAGGGAGGGTCGGAAAGTTGAGTACAGAGTATTTTGGGTTTTCTTTTACAAAGGGCAGGGGGCTGCTGGCTATATATAAGGTGGGGGGGATTCACTGGCTATAAGCGGGGGAGTGCAGGCACTGGCTATATACTGGGGCAGGGGGCTACTGGTTTTATACTAAGGGGCAGGGGGTGGCTATATACTGGGAAGACTGTGAACACTGCATTTCCCACCCTCGGCTTATACTCGAGTCAATAGGTTTTCATAGTTCTTTTGTGTTAAAATTTGGTACCTCGGCTTATACTCGGGTCAGCTTATACTCGAGTATATACAGTATTTCGTGAAATTGGCAATAAAAAAAAATACTGGTGGGCTCAGTTTTTACGACTTTCACTTTGCACTCCTAATGATATGTCTACTTTATTCTGGTTTATTTATTATGTACATTTATGGCAATACCAAATCTATATAGGTTTTATTGTGTTCCATTGATCTCATTGTCCAGCTTTTGTTTGGGATGTAAAGATCAACTGTGTACAAAATGCTACTTAAAATTTAAATTATTATAAGTGAAAACTAGAGGGGTCTGGCTAACATACATTTGTCCACTTCACACCCTTATGCCTGCAGTAAGACTGCTGTCACCTATGAAGGCCTATTTTCATTGCTTTTTTTATTCAAACAAGGATTATAGCTGCTGAGGATAATTATGCATTCCCTTTGGTACCTGCCATACAGCAGTTTTTTTAGAGAGATGTTCTGAAGTCAATATAACACCTGTAGCTGGATGTCTGCCTTGTAGTATGTATGTTCTGATGGATTGTGTAGACCAGAGGTAGGGAACCTATGGCTCAGAAGCCAATGTGGTTCTTTTAATGGTTGCATATGCCTTGCAGACAAATCATTAATAATTTAGCGATCGGAGTTGTGCGCATCTAAGACACACACAGCACTGTTCAATGAGCTGAGCATGGGTCATAGAGAAGAGCGTGGCAGTGACAAGGATCTCTCTGCATGGAGCCATTTTCCATCTCGATGATGTCCCTGTACAAAGATTCACCCTTTGCTGTCAACAAATTTTGTAGCTGTTGTTTCAACATACACCATTGCAAAAAGGCAATGGCACAAAAATGCCCCACTACTTTGTATTTTCGGTTTTACACGGATGAAAAAAAATTACATCCTTCATTTTCATAACTCTATTGCTCATCCATTTAAGTTTTACAATTTCAAGGGCTGCATACACACATACCCGTTTACTCCAAAATTGGCTGTTATGCTGCTTACGCTAAAACCTTAAACATTCCATTTGCCATGCCTATTTTCTGTATAGTGTGTTAATCAAAACACATGTATCTTCTTTCGTATATTTGAACTCATTAAACCAATGCATAGCAGTGTTGCAACATGTTAAAGGAAATCAAACCGTATAAAAAAAAATACTCACCTATTCTCCGCTTCATCTAAATTCTGGCACTTGTCTTCTCTAATCTTATAATCGGCAGTGGGGAAGAGGGAGCCATCTATCACACAGGAGGGGTGAATTCACGTATTTCGGCCTAATTAGAACTTTTTTTCTAGGTGTGTCAAGATGAAGAGGAGCATGATTTTGGCAGCCATGCCACACGTGGCCATCCAACATTTTTCTGTTCATACTGAATTTCTGCTTGTTGTGCTCCAGGCATCCCTTAGAGTTAAAGGGGTATTCTTATTACAGCAAATTAATTTCATTCTTTTTATTATAAAAAGTTATAAAATTTTCCAATATACTTTCTGTATCAATTCCTTACAGTTTTCTAGATCTCTGCTTGCTGTCATTCTATAGAGAGCTTCTATGTTTACTACCAGTGGACAGAAATCTGACCATGGTCACACAGGTGCCCACTCGTTATATCACACAGCTCTGATTACTCTCTGTGATATAACGAGCTGTGCACCTGTGTAATCATGGTCAGATTTCTGTCCACTAGTACCAAAATGACGCATTCCATAGAATGACAGCAAGCGGAGCCCAAGTGCCCCCACGTATGCCAACTTGCTCCTGGGCTGGTTGAAAGTACTGCAAAAAGTAATGATGATGACAAGCAGTTGTCTAGACTCATCGCCACATATGATAATGGTGCGGAAAGAGTCAAATCAATACTGGAACGTCATTGGCCGGTGCTGATGTTGGACGATGATATAAGGGAGATGGTTGGCCCTAGACCTCTGGTCACCTATAGGAGGGGACGATCTATCAAGGACAGGGTGGTCCACAGCCACTTTATCCCAGACAAACCAGAAGGCACCTGGTTGGATCGCAGCCCCATTGGCTGTTTTAAATGTGGGAAGAATTGTGTCGCCTGCCCCTACATTTCTAACACGAAATTGTTTTGCAGTAATGTAACAGGCAAATTCTTTAAGATCCATGGCTTTATTAACTGTCGGACTCTACAAAGCCACATGTGAGTGTGGATGGGAATATGTAGGTAAAACCTATAGAGAGTTTCGAAGACGGATGGGGGATCATCTAGGTGATATCAGACACGCAAGGGATACACCATTGGCGAGACATATCCAACAGCATCATGGGGGTAGTTACAAACAGCTACGTTTTGTAGGTATTGACATGATACCATATCCAATGAGAGGCGGGAACTGGATAAAAAGAATCCTGCAGGCTGAACGAATGGATATATAGGCGTGGTACTGTGTCACCTGCGGACTAAATGAGACAACTGCAATTTACCTGCTTTTATAGTCCGAGTGCACACCAGGTGGGGCTTACGGTTGTCTTTCAGGACAGGGTCCCTTCCTAACCTATAGTACACACTGCCTTCTTTACTGTTGATACATTCTTTACATATATACGGATATAAATTTAACCACATCGGTTTTGTTGGGGTATTCTAATGCACCTATATCATCTCGATACCAGGAGACTATGCAATCCTGCTATCATTATACTCTGTTTTTCCCAAACCCTTGCTCTCGCAACAAGGCACTTTCAATCAGACCAATTGGCACTAGGCTTTCTCTGACAAACAATTGTTACTGTATGATTAAGCAACGATATGGTCAATTTGTTTAAACTGCTGTTTACCCCATTGCGGGCCGTTGTTTTGGCCATCCATACAAGCCGCCGGCTACCTTAAGCGACTGACCACTGTCATCCGCACTGGTAGTATCATGTTTCCATGACAACTAGCCACATTACACCCTCCCCTAAACCGTCACATGACCCGATCATGTGACCGGAAGTGCTGTCACATGACAGGAAGTGCTGTCACATGGCCTGATCACATGACCGGAAGTACTGTCGGCTTCTGGTTGCCGCGCACATGGTTCTAATGAGACAAAGCTGTTCTCGTTGACGGGCAAACCGGTACCGGGTTATTCATTGGTAGGTGACGATATAGGGCGTGTATTACCCATTTGTTTAAAACCTCCCATTAGACCAGCTAAGGATCAATAGTCCGGGTCTCCGTACTGGACACCGGGAGGGTTACCCTACACTTGGGTATACCCACTGTATTACACCCAAGGGACATCTTGTCACTATAGGTTGTCCTGTTGCTACTATTTTCAAAAAAGCATTTCTGCCAGAAATCCCTCTGATGAATCCTAGTAAGGAGAAAACGCGTCAGGGAGGGGGGATGCTGGGTGATTAGAACAGGGTACAGTTTGGTACTGCCCTTGTAAGGGCGGGAGCTTGCACACCCGGGGTGAGAGGGACAGTGGTAGGTGTTGTTCATCATCCAACTGTTCCTCCTGCTACACTCAGCTATGTGCTTGGACCTATCCTGGGGCTCCCGGCCTTCCACATACAGGTGACCACACAGCATAATGGTCGGACCAGCGGGAAACATTTCCATCAACTGGTACAAAGCGGCTGAGTGGGGAAGACCATAGCATGTTCATATTGCCAGTGTATAGACCACATGACCTTTCCTGCTGGTGGATCTTAGTCTACCTGTTTTGTGTGTTTTTTCTTTTCCTCTGTGCATTTGTCACGGATACAGGACACCATTATACATAGGTGTCTGAATATGTATTTTTTCCAGGTTGTTTGATTCGTCACTCGCAGATGGGTGACATTTTTAACCAAATTAATTAAAGTTTATGAGTTTTATATGTTCACTGCCATGCTGGTAGAGATTTTGAAATTTCAGTGAACCTTGGATACACATCCTTGAGTTGGTTTAAAAATTTTATTAAAATCTCTACCAGCATGGCATGAACATATCAACTCATAACTTTAATTAATTGGTTACAATGTCACCCATCCGCTAGTGACGAATCATAACAACCGGAAAGAACATACATATTCACGCACACCTATGTATAATTGGGTGTCCTTATTCCGTTATAAATGCACAGAGGAAAAGAAAAAGCCCACACAAAACAGGTTAGACTAAATCCACCAGGCAGAAAGGTCATGTGTCTACTACCCCTGCCAATATGAAACTGGAGTGTCTATGTCTTAAGTTACCGCACTCAGTTTACGCTTGGTACCGTGTATGATGGAAAATGTGTTCACAACGTGTTCCTCCCTGGGTCCGACCATTATGCCTGTGTGGTCACCTGGACGTAGAAGGCCCGAGGAGCCCAGGATAGATGTCCAAGCACATACCTGAGTGTAGTAGGGGAGGAACAATACCATAGTAAGGAAAGGGACCTCTGTCCTGAAAGAACAACACGTAAGCCCCACCTCTGTTGTGCACTGTTGACTATAAAAAGCAGGTAAATTGGCAGGTTTTCATTTAGTCCGCCATGGTACACAGTACCAGCCTATATTCCATTTTTTCGTTTCAGCTTGCAGGATTCTTTTATCCAGTCCTCGCCTCTCATTGGACATATGGTATCCATGTCATGACCTACCACAAACACGTAGCTGTTTGTAATGACCACCCATGATGCTGTGGATATGTCTCCGCCAATGGGTTACCCATGCGTGTCTATAATCACCTAGATGATCCCCCCACCCCTCTGTCGGAAACTCTCTATAGGTTTTAACAGAAAGAAGTAAGTGTCACCGACATCAACGTCCTTGCCCGCTCTTTATTAGCGCACATCAAGCGCCAAGAGTGCGTAGATAGACAGGACAGCTTTTCTGATGGAAAAGGTGTGGCTCGTATTCCACGCTCTCACTCAGCTTCTCCGGTTCTTGCTGGACGAAACTCAGATCGTTGTTGGTACCGGTGTCGGTGTGCGGGATAAAATCCTCCAGACCAGGAACTGCTGCCCCACCGATGTGTGTTCCACAAATTTCGCGGTCACTCCGGTTCAACTCGTCAAAAGGAAGAGAAGATAACACGCGATTGTGCAGACAACTTTATGTGGTAAGTAAATGAAAACATTTATTCAATATACCACAGACAAAAGTTAAAATAAGGCCTTTAGTAATTTAAAAATGCACGTTCGCTTTCCTCCCCCCGACTCCGAGTTTCGCCTCCACGGCTTCTTCCGGGGCTTACCGACGTGCATGCATTGTGACTCTTATAGTAATTACTCTCCCGACTGACAATCAGTGAGATTTACTTGGATGAGACATCCAAGTGGAGGGGGAACATACATATTAAAACGTATTAAAACATATCAAACTATATAATGTAGAAGGTATTAATACTAAAAAATATTTTTCATCTTATCAGTAACTTCCTTCTATGAGATTCCGTAATGAATTTTGATATATTTAAATAACACAATATTCTTCCCTTAACATACATAGATTATATGTATAAACCATTCACTAGAATCTGAGGAGGTAGAATATGTTTACTACTAATGTTGCAAAATTAAAGTGCTCTGTGTTTAGGTGCTTCAATAGTGATTATAAACACCTCATACTCAGTTGCAGGGGGATACTAGAGGAAACATTTAATCTCAAAGTCTGCATTGAGTCCCATCGGGATCAGGGTTTTTAATTGATAAAAATCCAAAGGATTCTCGTTGTCTCATTTTTCTTTTCTAGTATCATCTCCTCTCCATGTGGGGATACCTGTTCAAGGGTAAAGAACTAGTACCCTTGGGATTGTTTTGAGAAATTTCACATATGGGCAGACAGAGAATGATCTAATTTTACCATTTTTGATGTATCCTAAAATGTTCTCCAACCCTACCTTCAGTTTCCTTATGGTTTCTTCCAATATACTTTTAAAGTCCACATGGACAGATATCATATGAAATACTCATGGATCACAACAGTGGCAAAGTGTGTTTTTAATATTAAAACTGTGCGTTGTCAGATGAAGTGAAATTATAAGATACCACCCGTGGATGATTCTCCCGTGCTGTGTGCACACTTTACAATGTGTGCACCTAAAAAACTTTATGTGCTATATCTGTGTAGTCATCTTTTGATTGATACTACGCTGTACTATACAATCTTTCACATTCCTAATTTCCTGTGAACAATTTTTTGGTCTGTGATAAGGTGCCTATGACGGATTTGTTAAAATGTTGCTTGGCCAATTATGTTTAAAAATTTTTGATAATGTGTGCGTCCTCGTATAATCGGTGATGAATGGAACAACTATTTTTTCATTATTTTCGCCCATAATTTAGGTTTATTCTTATTTTTCTTTTCACTATCACTCATTCTTGAGGTTTCTTCTCTCTAATTCGGTTTGTGCTTTATCTAGCTCCTCTATTTTATAATTTCTTTGTAAAAACCTCTCTTTTAATATTGCAGCATGCTCTTCGAATCCTCCTTCTTGGTGCAATTTCTTTTTCTTTTTTAGTTGTCCCCTTTGGGATGTTGTTCAACCACGGCGCATAAATGCAACTGCCGTATTGGATACCTATTACAAGCGGTATCTTTAAAGAGGTTTTAGTATAAATGGTGTTTTTAATCTTACTAAAACTTCTTTACAGATACCGATTGTAATAGTTGATTACCAACGGCAGTGCCATTTATGGCCCTGGTGTAACAACATCCCAAAGGGACAACTAAAAAAAAGATAAAAAGAAAATGCACCAATAAGGGATTACGAGAGCAGGCTGGCTGAATATTAAGAAGACTCGGTTTTTACAAAGAAATATATAAATAGAGGAGCTAGATAAAGGCCAAACGAATTAGAGCAGGAAACCTCAAGAACTGAGGATTGATAGTGAAGAGAGAAAATAAGAATAGAAACATAATATTATGGGCAAAAATAATGAAAAAATAGTTGTTTCCATTCTCACCGATATACGAAGGGACGCCACACATTATCAAAAAATTTTAAACAGTAATGTGGCACATTTTAAAACACGAATCCATCTAGGGAACCTGTATAACCAGACCAAAATTGTTCACAGGGAAATTAAGAGATGTGAATAGTGTATAGTACGAGTAGTATTCATCAATATAAAGATGACTACACAGATTAGCATCATAAGTTTTTTTTAGGTGCACACATTGTAAAGTGTGCAAACAGCACTGGAGAAGATCTTCACGGGTTGGTATTTATAAGTTTTCACTTCATCTGACAAACGGCCCACAAGTTTTTTAATATAAAAACACTTTGCCACGTGTGACTACCATTCGAGTTATTTATAATGATATCTGTCCATGTGCTTGTAAAAGTTAATTGGAGAACCATAAGGAGAACTGAGGTTAGGTGTCGAGACACATTTTAGGAACATCAAAATGGAAATTAGATATTCTCTTCCCATTATGTAAATTTTCATCAAAACACTCCCAAGGGACTAAGTTCTTTACCCTTGAACAGGTTATCCCCCATTGGAGAGGAGATGTCTAGAAAGAAAAGACCACGACGAATAGTCCTGTTGGATCTTCTCAATTTAAAAAAACCCTGATCACCGATGGGACTCAAGGCAGACTTTGAGATTAATGTTTCCTGTATCCCCCTGCAACTGAGTATGAGGTTTATAATCACTCATTCTGAACACTCAAACACGAAGACTTTATATTTTTCACATTAGGAATACAAGTAAGTCTACCCAGATTCTTGTTGAATGTTATAAACATAGTATATCTTTTTAGACATGGAAGAGATATGTGTTATTTAAATATATCAAATTCAATTACGGAATTCAAAAAACGAAGTTCTGATAAGATGGAAAAATTATTTTTAGTATTATACCTTCTGTACATTTATATAGTTTGATATGTTTTTAATACGTTTTTAATATGTACTGTTCCCCCTCCCTTGTGATTCTCATCCAAGGTAAATCTCCTGATGATAAGTCTGGGAGGGGGAACCTTCCCACCTTATACAAGAGTCAAATAATGCATGCAACGTCGTAGCCCGGAAAGCTGCGTGGAGGCATAACTCGGAAGATGGCGGGCGAGGAAACGAGAAAAAGACCCGGAACGTGCTTTTTAAATGACTAAGGCCTTATTTAACTTTGGTTGTGAGTATATTGAATAATGTTTCAATTTAATTACCACAAATATTGTCTGCTACTATCGCGGTTATATCTTCTCTCCTTTTTGACGAGTGAACCGGAGTGTGACCGCGAAACTTGTGGAACACACCACATGGTGGCAGCAGTTCTCTGGTCGGAGATTTGACCCACGCACTCGTAACAACAAATCGATCCAGGATTTTCGTCCAGCAAGACCGGAGAGAAGGAGCTGGAGTGAGAGCGTGGGTTTAATCGAGCACACCCTGTTTCACAATCAAGAAAAGGTTGTCTAATCAACTCACTCTTGGCGCTTGATGTGCGTAATAAAGAGGCGGGCTAATGACGTGGAATGCGGGATGGGACACAAATAACCTTCTTTCTTGCTGTGTTAATCTTTAGGGCAGTTTTGTTGACTTCTCACCTGTGTTCCCATGCGCCGTCAACCCCCCACCCCCTATCGAATGTTTTTTCTATTTAAAATAGGTTAAGGGTTGAGCGTTTTGTGAATTTTTTGGTTATTTGGTCTTCTATAGGTTTTACTCTACATATTCCCAATCCACACTCACTGTGGCTTTGTAGGACCCCTGCTGTCCGACAGTTAATAAAGCCATGGATCTAAAGAATTTGCCTGTTACATTACTGCAAAACAATTTCGTGTTAGAAATGTAGGGGCAGGCGACACAATTCTTCCCACATTTAAAACAGCCAATGGGGCTGCGATCCAACCAGGTGCCTTCGTGTTTGTCTGGGATAAAGTGGCTGTGGACCACCCTGTCCTGATAGATCGTCCCCTCCTATAGGTGACCAGAGGTCTAGGGCCAACCATCTCCCTTATATCATCGTCCAACATCAGCACGGCCAATGACGTCCCATATTGATTTGATCTCTTTCCGCACATTATCATATGTGGCGATGAGTCTGACAACTGCTTGTCATCATCATTACTTGTGCAGTACTTTCACCAGCCCAGGAGCAAGTTGCATACGTGGGCACTTGGGCTCCGCTTGCTGTCATTCTATGGAATGCGTCATTTTGGTACTAGTGGACAAAATCTGACCATGATTACACAGGTGCACAGTCGTTTATCACAGAGAGTATCAGAGCTGTGTGATATAACGAGTTGAGCACCTGTGTGACCATGGTCAGACTTCGTCCCCTGGTAGTAAACATAGAAGCTCCTATAGAATGACAGCAAGCGGAGATCTAGAAAACGTAAGGAATTGATCAGAAAGTATATTGGAAAATTTTAATAACTTTTTATAATAAAAAGAATGAAATTAATTTGCTGTAATAAGAATACCCCTTAACTCTAAGGGATGCCTGGAGCACAACAACAGCAGCAAATTCAGTAGAACAGAAAGATGTTGGATGGCCACGTGTGGCATGGCTGCCAAAATCATGCTCCTCTCATCTTGACACACCTAGAAAAAAAGTTCTAATTAGGCCGAAATGCTTGAATCACCCTCCTGTGTGATAGATGCTTCCCTCTTCCCCACTGCCGATATAAGATTAGAGAAGACAATGCCAGAATTAGATGAAGCGGAGAATAGGTGAGTATTTTTTTTTATACGGTTTGATTTCCTTTAAACACTGCTATGCTCTTGGTTTAATGAGTTCAAATATACGAAAGAAGTACATGTGTTTTGATACACACTATACAGAAAATAGGCATGGCAAATGGAATGTTTAAGGTTTTAGCGTAAGCAGCATAACAGCCAATTTTGAGAGTAAACGTATGTGTATTGCAGCCTTGAAATTGTAAAACTAAATGGATGAGCAATAGAGTTTGAAAATGAAGGATTATTTTTTTTTCATCCTGTAAAACCGAAAATACAAAGTAGTGGGGCATTTTGTTGTGCCATTGCCTTTTTGCAATGGGTATGTTGAAACACCGCTACAAAATTTGTGACAGCAAGGGTGAATCTTTGTACAGGACTCATCAGATGGAAAATGGTCTCCACATGCATAGAGATGATCCAGTCTAGTAGCACAGGCTAGATGCCACGCTTCTTGCTCATATGCACCACGCTCTTCTATACGCTCAGCTCATTGAACAGTGCTGTGGTGTCTTAGATGCGCACAACTCCGATCCACTAAATTATTAATGATTGTTGCAAGGCATATGCAACATTAAAAGAACCACATTGCCGAGCCATAGGTTCCCTACCTCTGGTCTACACAATCCATCAGACATCCACTACAGGTGTTATATTGACTTCAGAACATCTCTCTAAAAAACTGCTGTATGGGCAGGTACCAAAGGGAATGCATATTTATCCTCACAAGCTATAATCCTTGTTTGAATAAAAAAAGCAATGAAAATAGGCTTCATAGTGAAGTCACAGCAGTCTTGCAGGCATAAGGGTGTGGAAGTGGCAAATGTATGTTACCACCAGACCCCTCTAGTTTTCACTTATAATAATTTAATTTAATTAGCATTTTGTACACAGTTGATCTTTACAACCAAACAAAAGCGTGACAATGAGATCAATGGAACCAATAAACCTATATAGATTTGGTATTGCCATAAATGTACATATAAATAAACCAGAATAAGTAGACATATCATTAGAGTGCAAATGAAGTCGTAAAAACTGAGCCCACCAGTATTTTTTTTTATTGCCAATTCACGATACATACCGTAGACTCGATTATAAGCTGTTGCAGTCTCGCCCAGTAAGTAGCCACCCCCTCCCCTTAGTATAAAACCAGTAGCCAGCCCTGCCAGTATATAGCCATGCCTGCTCCCCCAGTATAAGCAGTGCCTGCACTCCCCCGCTATGCCGTGAATCCCCCCACCTTATATTAACCCGCCCCTTTGCCCTTTGTAAAAGAAAACCCAAAATACTCTGTACTCAACTTTCCGCCCTCCCTGCAGTCTTCGCTCCAGCTCCTCTTCGGCTCCCCTCGCGTTTCATTCACATACATGACTTCAGCCGCTTGCAGACATCATAGTCTGGCCTATGGCGGCGCACACACACTATGATGCGGCAAGTGGAGACGTCATGGTGAGCAACGGGACCTTGAGGGGAGCTGAAGATAGAGAACCTGCAGGGGCATCGAAAGTGGCAATTTTTCATTGACTCAATATATACGCAAGTTAAGCTTTCAGCACATTTTAAACAAAAACGTGAAAACCTATTGACTCGAGATTAACCCAAAGGTGGGAAATATTGGTCACAATCTCCCATATAAGCCAGCCCTGCCCCTAGTTAAGACCAGTAGCACCATGCCCCCATTATACTACAGTACATAGCATGCTTCCTGTTGATAAACCAGCGCCCCCCTGTATATAGTCAGTGAGGCCCTCCCCCCCCAGTATACAGACCAGTGCTGCCCGCTCAGTAAAGCCCACAGCCCAACCCCTACTATACTCTCTACTCCCCACCTTTCCACCCAACCCACCCCCCACCCCACCACCCCCACCCCCGCCCGGCCTGGTCAGTCATTGGCCGATTATGCACACATACCATGAGTTCGGCTGATGTATGGTGTATGCGACTCAAGTACAAGCGCGATTTAGGGTTTTCTCCCGATGGTAGAAGAACCCCACAGTGTGCTATGATATGTTGTATGGGTGCACAGTAGTAGGGAAAGATGGATGTTTGGCTTTTAAAGCCAAATTTTACAAAATCCTTCACAAGTCAGGTAATGCCCGGAAAAGTGACCCTAATTGTTGAATGTCAACCCCTTGGGAATTTAGCAAGTGTAATAGGTGGTGGTAGTGTAATACACGTGGTGAAATGTCATTTTGAACTACTGGTGGTGCAATTGTGCATGACCACGATGGGAAATTGCAATTATTTCTGGAAAGTCAGTGTCCATTATGTACACTCGTTATGTGTGTCAGGGTCTCTCGATTCTACATCCACAAGAAATATGGAGGTGTTAGGAGCAATGTACCTAGAAACAGCCGTTCTATAATTCCTTTTATAAAATGAATTCACACAGAGGTTGGATGTGAATTGTGAATGCTTTGCATAATGAGGTGAAATATACCAGGGGACCAACTAAAATTTTGTCGACTCTGGAGTTCTCGCGGTCTCATAGTAGTATAATTGTCCTTCCCTAACCCCACCCTTTGGATCAGACTATTTTCTTCTCCTTTAAATTCACCAGGAAAAATGCTGTGCTGGAGAAACAGGGGCATCTAATCCAGAAGTACTGTGGGCCCTGTCCTTCTTGTCCAAATAGTTTTTCCTAGAATTTCTTTTTTCTTAAAATGGCGAAATGATACACATGACCGGAACTTGAGAACTAAGATTAAGAGTTTTACAGACATCTGTAACAATGTACACGGCCAGCGCTTTTGTACCACTCTCTCATTTTCTGTTAGGGTGCTGTATGGTCCTCGCACCTGGTCTTCAACAAAGCCACCCATGTATTTCTGTGGCCTGGGGGCAGTGGGGCTTAGTATTGGTATTACTGACGTCATAAGTAAAATCACTGCTATTGACTGGTCTGCATTGATGACCAATTGGAGTGATCATGAGTTGGGGGAGGCAGCGAAACCCTCTGTCCACAGGGCGGGAGGATATATGGCAGTTGGACAGCCGCCACTTGCCCCCGATCACTGTGTCTGAACATGTTGGCAATTGACTTCCCGTCGCACGAAAGCACCGCTTACCGTTCACTTACAGTGCGGGTGTTGAGGAAGGTTTAATACCTATACATTCTTATTTTTTTGGCAATTTGGACAAATAAGGGCTTGTTTTTTTTGAAACAGAGAGCACTGTAAAAAAAAAACCCTTCATTTTAGTGGGTATTTGGCCTATTGATGCCATTTGAGACTCTTTACGTGGTTGGTAAAATAAACAGCCTCATTCTTTGTATGTACGGTCTGTTTTTATTTCTTGTTACTTAATACCTAAGTCATTACCTATGTTTTATTTTTGGCTTCTCCAATTTTATTGAAGAAAAACGGATAAGCAATTCACATTAGCATCTGTTTAGGCGATTGTTTGCAGCATAGGTTAGTCAATTTTTTGTGCTACAAGCTGGAGTTGGGGGCTTTTGTTGCAGACAAGTTGTTATTTTAGGTGCAACATTTATGGGATGCTCCACTGCTTTATAGGGAACATTCAAGCCTGTGTACTGGCTGTAAATTGTCATTTGTTATCTTCTAATTTATATTGTTTGTACCCATTTTCCATATGTGGGACAACCTGGTTTCTGCTTTGCTCCTATATTGTGCTTAATACTATCAAAACCTTCTAAAGCTGTAGGTAATTTTATTATGAATTATTTTCCTTTAGTACTAATTGAAGATTAAGTAATATTAAAAATGTACATATAAAAAAAAGCCTTGAAATGACATTAAACGGGAACTGTCCCAGGAGACCCATTTTGAGCACTCGCCCAGTCCCCACAGAGCAAGGACAGACATGGCCAAAGTGTTTTTTTTAATAAAAAATAGGATTTTCAGAAAAAGATATGTTAGTATTGTAAGACCTTTCATTGCATCTTCGCGTGTGACTAAGGAGTTGCCAATTGGGAAGGGCTGGAAAAGGATGTTTCCCCCACCCGGGGAAACATGTGACATCTTTCAAATTATAATAACTCCCCACACTCTAGGATTGCTGTAGAGAGCAGGGGGCGTCGCTAGCCCGTCAGTTGTTTTCATATATTTGAAAGGGCACACGGAGTGAGTTACCAAGGGTCCTGGGGGGGGGATCTGCTCCTTCCAGTCTCCTCACAATAGCCACTGCTCGTTCCACACAGCAGATGGCTAATGAAGGTACAATATAACTAGCTGTTTTCTGGAAACCTGTTTGGTAACTACCGGAAAACACACTTTGGCATTGTATGCTGATGCTCTGTGGGGACTGAGGGAGTGCTAATATGGTCTCTGTGACCGGTTCCCTTTAATAATAAATCGATTTTCTTTTGTCTGGTAAAAGCGACGACGTTGAAGAGTATGTGCAGGTTCCATTGTGGTTTTTTAGGATGCTAATATCTTCAGAAGAGCACAGGCGACTAATTTTTGAATGCAGAAATGGGATGCTGTGCTCACACCTCTTGTACTTTACAGTCTTTCTCTCCTCCTCCATTGAGGAGTTTTGTCGGACCATTACCATAGAGTGCTTGCTAGGTTTTTAGAAGCTGATTCAACGGGCCTAGGTATATGGCCACTCCTGGATGATCTAATCGCCCGTATTGTGGGGCTAAGGTTGAGCTGCCTCCATAGAGTTCTCATTTGGAAACAGCTATTACTCGTTTTAGGAGGTCCAGCTTTCAACATTCTATATACAAGGAAAATGGGTAAGATTCAAAATAAAATGGTCCTGACAGAAACCGGTAGTGCCAATACTACTAAAACAGATTAGGGAACTAGAAGCAGACAGCGCCACATTCGTCCTCGTTTTGGTCCTTACCTGGTCACATCTTGGGGTGATTGCGTGTGCGCTGTGAGTTTATACCTTCCCCACTTAACTTCATGGATGCCTCGCTTTTAATTCTTGGGATACTGACATCCGGGACCGTAGAATCGGTTCATAACTAATATGATTATGCTGCTGGGCACTGTTCCCCTCTGTCGCCTGCTTCACCGGCTTGTCCCCCGGAATTTTCCAGACGTTGCGTTGCTCGTTGACCCACTGAACTGCCAGCTGCTGCACACACCGGGCTTTTACAAATAGATGGTTACACATATAAGAGTAGATAGGGGAGAATAAATACACGTTACATGCAGTGCAAGTATTCAAGGGTCCATATCAGAGTTTTCACGGCCAATTGTCTATTTTAGGGACGTCTCGGGCCTGTTTTTTGCGGCATGGTGCGACTGGTACGCGGTGCTTTTGGCAAGTACGCCTTGGGCGGCACCTTGTCAAAGTGTCCTTCCCTTAATGTATTGGGGTGGCCAGATGGGCACCGGCAACCATTTTGCCTTGGCACTGGGTCCAGGGCAGTGCACAGAATGTTGGTGGCAGGCCCGGAGTGGAACATGCAAAGGGATTATTGGCACATACTTTAACGTTTAACGTTGGCACAGCGTAACCTCGGGTGGCAAAGGTTACAATGGTGTGGGCTGGGGTTTTTTTAGGGGTACTTCGACGGGTCGAGGGCCACAGTTTTATTGCGTTTAGAAGCATGTTGAAACTAATACAACTAAGGGAGGTGATTTGCCGATGTTCAGACTGTTAACATTTTGCGTGGACAAAACGCAATAGAAACGCCAACGTTAACACAAAGGTCTCAAAAGGTAGCCAAAATTGGCGTCTGCCAGGATGGACAAACTGAACATGTATCACAGTAAAAGACAGGTTATCCAATAAGGTGCAAAAAGAGCCCCGAAGTCTCCTAAAATTCAACCTCAGTGAGACCAAACTATGATACATGTGCCCCAAATTCCTATTTCCTCCTTACGCAATCAAGAGCCGGAGCAAACTAATAGTCTTGTTCAGGTAAAGCCAAGAACTCATGTATCGAAAAAAGTATTATATTGAAGTTGTGGTGGAAAACCCTTTGGCAGCTTAAATGACATGACAAAAACCCAGCCCAAATCATATTCTTACAGCATAAGGTTTTCCAGGCCTCACAGAACATAAAATGATACGGCTTTATCTTGAGACCATAGAGGTATGTTGACGTTGCCTGTTGGGGTCGGAAACATAGCTCAGGTTGCCAGCAAGTCATGGTGATTCGCAAAGAGGGACAGAGTTTTTTATATGTATTATAACTATCCTGGTGAGTTTATTAATGAAGCAGACTGCCAGAGCACGTGTGATAAAGGAAAAGCGACAGTGTTCAGAAGCAGAAAGAAGTGAGGAGATCAATTTGGGTAAGCAGCTCGTTGTAAAACAAACGTCAAATAGTCACCACCAAACTACAAGTCCAGCATTGGACAGCGAGGGTCAGCAGTAAGCTGGCTGCGCCTCGGGTGCTCTTAGCAGCATGGATACACAACATTGTAGTTACCGAGAGCTGGGGCTCCTGACTGGAGTGAGAAAAGAAACGTGAGAGGGTGCAAGATGCACAAGGGCGGGGGGGGGGTTCCGAGCCCAGCGCCAGGTTTCTGTGTATAACCGCCATCTGAAGCACTGGGAAAGAACCGGCGTCCCGACTTCAAAGGCATGACACCTCTGGTTGTGTGACAGGAACGCGTACAGAGGCAGGCATCACGTTAATGGATAAAACTAACACGATCCGAGGGGACATACGTCACAAGCAGGACAAAAGAAAAGAAATGAAGTGCCCACAAAGACAAGGGCCTATAGGCCAAGCCTGGAGGGCGCTGAATACCACCATGGACCGAGTACATTTAAAGGGGTATCCCGGGTTGACATTTTGTGGGATGGGTGCACGGGAGGGCGGGGAGGGATAGTAGACATAAGAAAAGGGACTGACCTCCTCCGGGCCGCCGAGATGCCCGCGCCGCGGTCACGCCTCGATCCGGTGCCCCTTTAAACAAACAGGGCACGGAAGCCGCGCACAAGAGCTTCCGGTCCCGTTGTGGATGGCTCCTCCCCTCCGTCCCTATCTCTCACGTTTAGCTCGGAGCTGGGCGCATGGGGAGATCCGGGCCGGCCGGAAGCTCCATGTGCGCCCACGCACTGAAACCGCGCACGATAAGACCGGGCTGCGGCCGGACTTCGGCAAAAGCACCGTAGGAGTAATTCCATGTTTATTATGTTTCAAAATAGCCCCCCAGCCCGCCATAAAAATTTTAAACCCGGATAACCCCTTTCAAGTTTTAAGCACTTGGGGGGGTGTAGGGGAACATAAGCCCCATGCGATCGCCACTCAAGCGGCTTGCCTCTCAGGGAAAAGTTTGGATAATTAGAGGCTATAAAACTTGACTGTCTTTGACATCTGGCTGAAATTTTGAAGCAATCACATTTGTTGTTATCTAAAATTCTCCAAGCTAAAAACACAAAGTTTCATGTTAGACTCAACAGTATATTCTTATCTTGAAATGAAAGCCCATTCCATGGACATTGCCAAGAAACTGAAGGTTCCCCTACCATGGTGTGTACTAATCCCTTTCAGATGTGTGCCCCTCTGCCAGCCTACAACACACATAACAAGTAGAGTATCTAGTTTGAGAAACCGCTGCCTTCACAGGGCCTCAACTAGCAGCCTTCATTAAATAGTCCTCCCCAAACCCACCGGTGTCAACCGTTCAGTGAAAGGAAGAACTCACTGGCAGAGTGGCAAAGAAAAGCTGAGACCTTCCATAGGAAAGCGTTACGTGTATTGCCAAAAACACAGACATGGACGCGGACGATTGGGACAAGTGTATGGACAGACCAGCGATGTGTGAAGATTGTAAAAATTGACTGAACACGGGTTAGAACAATAAAAACCTCTGTCAGCATTGTGAGGTAAATTGAATTGGCTGGGGTTGCGTTGGTGCTGGGTAAAGTGAGAGATGGTGTTCAAGGTCAAAGGGATATTAGGAGGCTTCACTTGATTTTGCACACCATGGTACATGCTCAGTAGCCTCTGTGACACCAGCCGCTGAGTGGAGCCAATGTCCTCCTACAGACAGGTGGACAGGACCAAAAGCACCTCCATTATGCTGGTATTTTTCTGTAAGGTGTGTCAGGCGTCACCAGCGATCTCACAGCCGCCCCATTTAGCTGTTGTGAGCCCGGAACTGTATGGGACCATAAGGGCCCATCAAGCCAATCCAACTGTTAGAGGGGCGTCTGGTAGGAGGGGGTAATTGTCCTCCAGAGTAAACCGAACAAATACCCTAAAATGCCTAAGTCGTCAATGAATGTCATTGCAGCAGGAGCATTTCTAGATGAAAGCAAGTTTTGAAGTGTAGAGTTTCAAATAATAGAGAGTACGTCTCAGTAATATGAGCGATTTGTATGGCAAAAACATATACAGTAAGAGCTAGACCTGCCCGGCGTGTAGAGATTTAGACCGGGCTTAGCGCAGACGTGGTTCGTGATGGCAGAGCTAGTTATATTTATCTGCGTTTTCAGTGAACCTTGGATACACATCCTTGAGTTGGTTTAAAAATTTTCTTGCTTTTCTTTTTTTAATGTTCACAAGCTAAATGAAAGTGTTTATAAACCTTGTACCTGGATACCTAACCACATTATCTGCACACATAACTAGAGGAATCATTAAATGTCTACTTAGGGAGTCCCTACCCACACTATGGGATTTTACTCTCACCATCACTGAGTTATAGGAGCTAAAACAGCAATAAAACTGAGTAAAATTATAAAGTAAGGGGTTAAAAATCATCTTTATTGTGTAAACATCACCAGGGGATTGAAACTTGAGAATCTTCTTACATGGGCAAACCCCTTTAATGCTCTGGCTTTTTTTCATCAATTCCTTCAAAAAGCCATAACTTTTATATTTTTCAGTCACTGTAGCTGAATGTGGTCTTGTTTTTTTTTTTTTTTTGGGGGGGGGGCACAATTTTGGGATTCAAATCACACATTTTTTCAAAATAAAAATGTTCAGTCTATATTGTCAAACATAAATGAAATTACTTTTTTACTCTTGGACAATATGCATTCAGGGATACTAAATTTATAGTGTATTTTGACTTTCCTTTTTTTAAATTGCAATTTAATTTTTTTGTGTGATGGATGATGAAATTTTTTTTTTTAATTTTGCTATTGTCTGCTTTATGTTTTAAAAGATTTTTTTATAAAGCCTAGAAATTGAGACCTCCCCAACATAAAATCAACATATAAATAATAAAAACTACAAACACAGTATGGACCCTGTGAAGAATAACTTCATGGCATGGAGGAGGAATGGAAGGAAAGGGCCAATCTATCGAATGGAACAGGTTCTGTTCCATCGGTTGTGGGGAAAATATTTGAGGGGTTTATTTGAGAGGATATCCGGGAATAGCTCACTGTACATAACCTTATATCCCAGAAACAGAATGTGTGAGGGCTTATTTGTGAAAAGACCTGTAGATTTTTATTTGTATACTTGCAGATTTGTATTTGGGGTTCATAAAGTTTTTCTGATTGCAATTTATATAATTTTTTGTGTGACTGATAAAAAATGTAAATTGTCAGATTGGATTAAAGTTACCAGGATGGGTAAGTATTGGGGCCATTTCTTTTATTAATATTTTTACTAATGACCTCAGAGGGTTTACAATGTAGAGTTTCAATATTTGCAGATGATCCTAAGCTCTGTAAAATAATTAATAACACTACAGAGGAATTTGTGGAAACTGGAGGCCTACAAATTTCAGATGAGGTTTATGTAGATAAATGTAAGGTTATCCACTTGGGTCCAGGAAATGAAAATGAAATTATTAAATGATTAAATATTAAATGATACATTTCTTGGTAGAACTGAGGTAGAAAAAGACTTGGGGTATTGTTGGATAGTAAACACAATTTTATTCATCAGTGTCGGGCATCTGCTGCTAAAGCAAATAAAATTCTGGGATGTATCAAGAGAGGCATAGATTTTCACAAAAAGGACATAGTTTTGCTCTTATACAAATCCCTGGTCAGATGAGACCACACATTGAAAATTGCGTACAGTTTTGGGCACCAGTGTATAAAAAGGACAGAGTATATCTGGAATGGATGCAGATGAGAGGAACCTAAGTTATTAGGGGAATGGTGGGACTAGAATACAATGGTAAATTACCAAACTTGGGGTTATTCAGCTTAGAAAAAAAGATGACTGAGCGGAGACCTCATTTCAATGTGGTAGTCATGTGGCCAGGACAAGGGGGGCATTCTCATACGTAGGAGAGAGGCGGTTTTACCATCGCCATAGACAAAGAATCTTTACGGGGCATGTTTACTGCCAGAGAGAAGAGTCAAAGACCAGACATGAGTAACAAAAGCTAATTTGCATATCAGAAAAACATCTGTAATTAAGGTACAGAGCCTCACTTGCAGCTAATTTTTGATGATAAGGGGAGGATTTGTAATACTTGATCAGCAGGTCTTTTTAGTCAAGGGGGGATCAATCTGGTGAAAGGTCCTCTTTAACAGTGTGATATTGAATAAATATCAGGGTTAGGGAAAAAAATTAAACAATTTCCCCTCGTTACTTTAATATCAGATCTCAATTACTAAATCACCTGTATTAACATGGGCAATTCAATCATATTAGACATTCAGTTTCAGGAGAATTTTAAGGTTTCTTTAATGCTATGTTGATTTGAAGCTCATCCTGTCTAGTCAGATTATTAAAATACAGAAGTGGGTGTTGCTGTAGACGCTCTGCAGAATTTCATAATATACTGTATGTTTAACAATCTTTATTCCCAAAATTGACTGGAGTTTCATAGCAAGTTAGAAGTCTTACAATATGCAAACAGAACTCCTACTCCTGAAGGCAAAGTAAAGTCATCTAAAAGTTTATTTGTAACATGTAAACCAGTGGTTAAAATGAAGCCCAAACAAAGAGCATCTCTGGTAGGTGAATCTAAAAGCTCTGCTGCTTGAGGTAGGCTATAGAATGGCACCTACTCAGCCCCATCCGTTAGTAATATATATCAGGTTATATTTTTAGTAAGTGGGTTTTCCGTGTAGCATCTCACACCCTTGCTGTCATTAGGTGTTGAGAGACATTTTAAGTGTCGGGTATTGTTTTGCAACAGGTGACTGCACCCCTGAAGCTGCCCCTTCATCTAGATACAAGTTGTACTGCTTTTAAAAAAGGGCCTTATGGCTGGTGGTAATTTTAGAAGGAAGGAGGCCACGAATAACAAATATAAGAAAATATACACAGTAAATGTTCCTGGTAGATTCCCCTTAATAATTCTTTATACTTACATCTTTCATTTTGTGGTCCAAATGATACATGGTTTGGGTCAGTACAATCAAGGAAATGACAAATTTATGTTATTTGAGTTATGCTTTATTACATATAAAAATTATTCATCTTTGAGAAAAAAAATTCAGACAGCTGTAAAATTTTTACTGTGATGTATGGATTTTTTTTTGCCTACCGTCAACTCTGTATGTATTATGTATGCAGACATCTACAGACAAAACACATATGCAACTGATATGGAAGAGTCTATATGAAAAAATGCTTCCCTCTAAGATCATAACTTAGTTTTCTAATATGTTTTCTGCATGAGTATAAAACTCTAAAAAAAAAAAAAAAAAAAAAAAAGGTTAGAAGGCTCCTCATTATTCCATTCAGTGTCTCCCCTAGTTCCTCTTTAACTCCTAACACCCCAACAGCACAGCATCAGCATGTCAGGATTTTTCCACCATACTGCAGTCCCTGGATATCACCACGTGTCATGGTCTAGATTTCAAAAAGACTCTTACAAATAGAAACATAATAGTAAACTTTAAAGCCAAGTTTCCATATCCAGGTATTTTATGGAATTTCTAAAACCAAAATCAGCACTGGGTTATAAAGGCAAATATACGTGTAGTTAAAAACTGTTCTCTTTTCTTTAACCCAATCCTGGTTTTGGCTACCAAAACTATATACAAAACTTATTTCAACATATACAATGTTGAAATAAAGCTGAAATTCCAGTGTATGACATTTTTTCAGCAATTAACTACCAGTTGATTGGGTACATAAACCCTTAACTATTAAACAAGTCATTGTTCTCTTTCATAAGTTTTTCTGACCACTTTCGAGTGATCTCCAGGTAAACATTAGGCTTATGTGGTAAATAGTCCTCATACTTCATCTGAGCGGTCTTCTTCGGCACAGCCGTTTCAATCTGAGTTCCTTCATGCCATTCATTGAATGATGTGATGGAGATAATGCTGGGACGTACCATCAATGCTGCATTTAGAGCAGTCTCATAATATTTTCCATTGATTCTATTCCTCGTATTTTTGAAGTTCCAAGGACGGATGCTTGTGTCTATGTATCCTGGACCAACACTTGGAATAAATATCATATTGTTGGAATCACAAAAATCTTTCAAACTCTGCCAGTGTTGGTGTGAGGAACCATATGTAAAACCATTTGTGGCAAAATAAGTGTAAATTCCATCAAAACCACCATTTTGAATACTGAACTTATGTTTTTCCTCGACAAGCAAGGCCACAAAAATGCCATCATATTTGGTATTCCGAATGCTGTGGGATCCAGAAGCTGTTAAGAGCTTAGACCACGAATCAGAAGGCGTTATATAGGAATCATAAATGTAAAACATTGGAAGACTTCTTCCAGTTCTTGTCTTATGTCTGTAAAATGCTGGGTGGTCGCCATATCTACAATATAAATACAAGCAAATTTACAGGCATTAAAAAAAACATGAAAATGTATTAAATATCTATACAAACACTAAATTTAAAATATATGCATACTGGTTTCCTGGATTATCATTAGTTTTAGGCAAAGATCAGGTATTCATAGATATTTTAATGTTAAAATGGGCATTCCTATTTTAACAAGTAATTAATATTGCTTGAATAATGAAAAGTTTTACAAATTTCCAACATACTTTCTGTATTAACCGCTTCACTACTGCCATCTATATACGTCCTTTTTGCACATGCCCCTTGCAGAAAGGACATCTATAAACGTCTTGACAGTGCCCAACTTCAAACATATCAAGCCATATCTGCTGAACCCTGGCACATAGAAACATAATTTATGTCATTTTAACCAGAATGTATGGAATGTGTACTGATGCTTCAAAGGACAGGATATATTCATCCTTAAAGTTGTATTAAAAAAAAAGATTTTTAATGTGCAGCTTCTATTCCCGACTGCAACTTTAATAATGAATATCTCCAGTTCTATTAAGCATCCAAATTAAAGAGGAGAAAGATGACACTAGAATTGTGTTTCTAGGTGCCAGGGTTCAGGAAATACTGGTGTTTTAAGTGTACCCCCTCCAGCCTGACAGCTGAAGGCAGAATGTAGGAGAAGCTGCAGGAAGTACATGCACCCTCTGCATCTGTAGCTGAACCTTGGAAAGGGTGATGGAATAATGCTGTACATATTTAGAACATATTTTGGCAAAAGTTACCACATATTTAAAAAAACTAATTGGAAAAATTACAAAAAAGCTTATTTTTTTCACATTTGTAGTCAATTATTGGCAAATTTTATAAAGAAAAAAATAATTGATAAATTTATCCTATCAAGTTAAAGTCTCACAAATTAGTTAAACTAAGTAAAATTGTTAGGATATGCAAAGCTTTTCCAGAGAAATCGTCATTCAAAGAAGTGCAAAGCAGGCACCAATGAACATTGATCATGAAAGGGTGAATTCCTCACTGTCTTTTAGATCTCTGCTTGCTGTAAAAAGCTTCTTTATTTCCAGTAGACAGAAATCTGTCTTGCAGGTGCGCAGCTCGTTATAGCACACAGCTCTGATTACTCTCTCTGATACTAACGAGTTGTGTATCCGCGTGACTATGGTCAGATTTCTGTCCACTAGTAGTAAACAATGACGCATTCTATAGAAGGACAGCAAGCAGAGATGCAAAAACCGTGAGGAATTGATAAAGAAAGTGTATTGGAAAATTGTAGAATTTTTCATGATACAAACATTTAATTTACTGAAGTGGGAATACCCCTTTAATATTAATGGAAGGTCTACAGTGCCAAACAAGCCATCCAAACCAAAACTACCTTCTTGCAGAGGAGCAAGATCTCAAGCAGAAGAGAGAAGCGACTTTGGCATGAGAAGGAGGTGCCAATAAAGCACAGAGATTAGCTCAATTGTGGCTGAGTGTGTTGATTATGTCCTGGAGCTGGTGGGTTTCTTGCAAAGCCCCCCAAAGAATTTCAGACTAATTTGCCTATATGGAGAATGGGTCAAAACGGCCATGGCTGGGTTTATGATGTAACAGGCTACAAGAAGGTACCTTTTGGTTTGGGGGCTGACCTGACAGATTTCCTTTAAATAGGACATCCCCATATTTCTTATGAAGAAATTAAGCATTATTTCATAATGACACAATTAGGGATTAGACATCTGTGTAATCCTGTTGTTTTCCAACTACAGGCTCTCACACATCTCCAACATAAAGGAAAGAACTTTACAGTTGTCAGCGTCTGGCTGTATAGTCAAACATAAACCATTTCATGTAAGATAAAACTAGTGCCACATGATGTGAAGGCGTGTGCGGCTGTCTGGATAAAGGTATGAAATAACAATCATTAGTGTCACTTGACTTTTCTGTCATCTGTTAATGGGAAGTTCTTTTGGGTCTTAGCAACTTATTTAGTTACTACATAAAGTTAGGAAGTCTGTCAGCTTTGCTTAAGCTCCGTGTTTGAACAATTCATCTACATCACTGCTCATCTCTGTTCACACCTCATTGCCTTCAATGAAGATATTGCAGTAGAGTTATCATTATCACATCACACATTTAACTCCTATAGCTCCCATAATCCTTCACTCACACATCGAAGCTTTTACTTAAGACAAAATAGAAATACATTTTAGTCCTAAATATCGTATTCAATCCCTCCCACTTGGATACTGAGCATTGCATATATGGAAATGTTCTAAATGAATAACATAGTAGGGGCTGGACATTTTATCTGTCAAAATAGGTGGTTTCAGTCAGTCTACATCTAATCTGTACAGAAATAATTAAAGGGGTTGTCCAGGATCCATTTTGTTTTTTAAATATAGGTCCCAGGGAGGTCCTATACTAACTACAAATATGCAATAGTGCATTTTATATACAGGCGGTCCCCTAATTAAAGGCACTTCACAGACGACCACTAGATAAAGACGAACCCCTCTTCCCACTGTGACCTCTGGAGAAGCTCTCTGGATGCTGTACTTTAGTCCCGGGCTGCAATGATAAGCTGTAAAGTGTCTGTAATGAAGCTTTATTGATTATCCTCGGTCCATTTACAGCAAAAAATTTTGAAATTACAATTGTCACTGGAGCAAAAAATTTTTGTTGTCTGGAACTACAATTATGAAGGATACAGTTTCTACTTGCATACAAATTCAAGAACAAACCTATGGAACCTATCTTGTACGTAACCCGGGGACTGCCTGTATAGTGTAATTTTTTCCCCACCTACTAGGGACCTATATTGGGAGAAAAAAAACACACACACAAAAACACACCCTTATCCTTGAAATACAGAGCTTAAAGGGGTATTCTCATCTGGGCATTCACTTTGGGGCAGATTTATCAAGTGTCTGAAAGTCAGAATATTTCTAGTCGCCCATGGCAACCAATTGCAGCTCAGCTTTCATTTTACCAGTGCTCATGAATATTTCAAAGGAGAGCTGCGATTGGTTGCCATGGGCATCTAGAAATATTCTGACTTTCAGACAGCTTGATAAATCTGCCCCATTATGTTTCATTAATCTGCCATATATAAGCATTTCTTCAATTAGATGTTATTAAAAAAAATGTTCCCGTGTGAAGAGAATTTCCCATAAATGTAGTCGTATGGTCCCTTGGAAACAAGACTGTGTCCCTAGATACAACCACCTCTGCTGGAGGGACTGCACAAATAAACAAAAAGTTTTTATGTAGGAAGTGTACGGCAGTTAATGTATGTCCCACAGCAGTCCTGTGGTAATGATCGCTGAATTCAGGAGGTCAGGCAGGGCTCAATAGCACATGTCTGGCCACTGCTGCCTAAATGTGAGGTGGTCGTATCCGAGGAAGCCATCTCATTTCTAAGGGACAACATGGCTACATTTATGAGAAATTATCTTCACACAGGAACATTTTTTTAATGTGAATGAAACTGAATGTGAATGCCCAGATGAGAATACCCCTTTAAAGAAGAAATCCACCAAGATTTTAAAGGAAATCTACCATCATAAAGAAGCATAATAAACCAGGGACACTTACTCATAGATCCAGAAAAAAAGGTGGAAAGCACAAATATAGTGTCGCAGGTTAAGTAAGACCAATCTCCAGTGGATAATTACAACACAGTGCTCATCTTGAGAGGTTGTGTCATAAGCCACAACCAACTTGTAGTGCTTTTGTGGACCAAATCCACAGGGCTGCCCTTGGTGGACCCACAGTCTCCCGACCAGTGGGTATGTTGCAGATTGAAGTTTGTGAACATATAGCTCGTGTTAGAAAAATTCTGGATTTTCACTTTATTATTTATGATTCAAAAAGAAGTAAAAATAAACTATAATTAAAGTCACAGTAAAAATGTATTATTATTTAGGAGAATAATAATAAAAAAAACAGGAGAGTAATGTATTAGATTATATATTATATATTCTTTTTTGTATTATTGTGTAAATTTGGTAAAAACAACTAAAATGTCACATATCGTCATAAATGGGCAGCAAAATCTTAGCTTCTCCACGCAAAAAAGTCCCCATATACCTCTATCAAAGAAACATGAGAATATGGAATGATGATGTACCCGGTACGGGTACGAAACGCGTCTCCTAAATAATAATACATTTTTACTGTGATTTTAATTATAGTTTATTTTTACTTGTTTTTTTAATCAAAATTAACAAAAAAAGTGAAAAATCCAGAAATGGGAGCCGAACGCGAGCTATATGCTAACAAACTTCTACTCATAGATCCAGCATTGTGGCCGTGGTAATCATCTTATATTTGTTTTCCATGACCCCCTTCCTTCTAAAATCATATTGTAAAATTATTCTAATAAAACAGAAGGGCTCTGGGGGTTGTAAAGCCTCCATTTTGCAGATTCAGAGGCTGTTGGGAGGGCGAGACAGTGTAACAGCTGAAACACGGAAAGGGCTTTTGTTACATCCCCGTAGTCATTTTGGCACATTAGCATAATTTTAACAGTCGAGTTTAGAAGGAAGGAGACCACATATAACAAATATAAAAAGATTACCGCAGTCACAGTTCCTGGATCTATGAGAAAGGGTCCCTGGTTTATCATGATGGATTTTGAGTGTAGATTTCCTCAAACCTTCCTAACACATGGTGTAATAGTACAGCAAAGCAGAAAAGTACTTTACAACCTATTATGGATGTGTACATTTTCTGAAAAACTCAGTCATTTAGCCAAATTAAAAAAAAAAAAATATATAATATATATAATTACACTCACCGGCCACTTTATTAGGTACACCTGTCCAACTGCTCGTTTATTTTTATTCTATGGGTCGCCACGATTATGAAAATACTTCATTTATATATATTTTTTATTTTTTACCATTTTTACTGAATAAAAAGTAATTTGGCAAAATTGTTGTTAATTTTAGCATCACCGTCTTTCATATGTATAACTTTTTTATTTTTCACCTCACAAATCTGTTTAAGGGCTTATTTTTTGCAAGAATGATAGCTCTTTTTAGTGGTCTTATTTTAGAGGGCATAACTTTTTAAAATCACTTTTTTTAGAGCATTTTTAAAGGGCATTAATAAAAAAAGAGTTTTTTTAGGTTGTTTTTTACAAGGCTCACTTTGCGGATCTAATAACGATTCTGTTTTATTATACAGATTGTTACGGACGCAGAGATACCAAATATGTGGGGGTTTTGTGTATTTTATTCAATTGTACTGAATAAAAACTAATTTGGAGAAAATCTTATTCATTTTAGCATCACCATCTTTTCATATGCATAACTTTTTTATTTTTTGGCTGACAAATCTGGTTAGGGGCTTATTTTTTGCGAGAACAGTTGTTCTTTTTAGTGGGCTTATTTTAGAGTGCATAAAATTTTTAAAATCACTTTTTAGAGCATTTTTTATAGGGTATTAATTAAAAATTATCTTTTTTCGGAACGTTTTTTGCGTTTTTTTCCTCCGGCGTTTACCGTGCGGGTCCAGTAACAATTCTGTTTTATTATGCAGATTGTTACGGACGCGGCAATACCAAATATGCAGGTTTTTTTTGTGTTTTTATGTTTTTTATACTTTATTAAGTTTTTTATGGGAAAGTGACATTTTAGGGGCTTATATTTTATGTATTTATTTTTTATTTATTATAATGTGTAGTGTTAACTGTTTTTGCATTTTTTTTTACTTATACATACTTGAACTTAAACCAGTGATGCTCTGATCACTGGTTTAAGTTCAATACACTGCTCTACAGTGCTTTTTCATTGTAGAGCAGTGTAAACTGTCTGAGCAAGCTTGCGCATGCTCAGACAGTTTACAGCCAGACCCTGAAGGGGTCTGGCTGCCATGGAGACCGGGCAGCTCCGGGGCAAATGCCAGTCCTCGGAGCTGCCCGGAAGAGGATCGGATCCCCCGGTAAGCGGCACGGGGGATCCGATCCACAGCAGGAACACCCTTACACGCCGCGGTCATGCTTGACCGCGGCGTATAAGGGGTTAACACCCGCGATCGGAGCCGGCTCCGATCGCGGGTGTTACAGCGCGGTGTCAGCTGTGATAGACAGCTGACAGCCGCTGCTTCTGGTACCGGCTCCGTTCGTGAGCCGGTCCCAGAAGCTAGACGTTATACTACGTCCCGGTGCGCTAAGCATCTAGCCCCGGGGACGTAGTATAACGTCGTGGTGCGCCTAGGGGTTAAATGTACTCAGGATAACAAAATAACACAACATATCAGCTGTGTGTGTTCTATGCGAATAGACTGCACCAGTTGCACGTATGTTTAACATCTGCTCAATTTCTGCCTTTCTGCGATGTTTTTGGACAGGAAATTCTCAGATACCTCAAAAATAAAATTGAGCAAAACCTCCCCCCTGTAGCAGCAATGGACCCACATACACCACCCCCTATGTGGTGCAGTTCTGCGATTAAATTTGCGTCCTTTTGAAAATTCTCAGTTGATAAATGTGGTGGTGCACACTCTGTGGTGTATTTTTTTCCGCCACTGTGTGACTTTAGAGTTGCAGTTTATTGAGGTATTAGTTGCAGTAATAGGCATCTCATGGATCTCATCTCTCTTTCTATGTGTCAGATACAATGTATATAAACAGTGTACCCTGATAATCTAACCACATTGTCAACTCAGAGTGATAATAATGTGTCGGCTTAGAAAGTTCCCGCCCACATCCTGTAATTTTGCACTGACCAGGCTAAGTAACTCAGTAAAATTGTGAAGTAAAGGGTTAAAAATAATCTTTATTTTGTCATCACTACTAGGGGATTGAAATTTGAGATACTGCAATGAGAAAACCCCTTTAAAATGCAATACATTTCTTTTCTCCCTCCACATCACATCAGGCCAGGGCAAGGACTTTCCTTCTTGCTAAAGCCATCCACAGATTGTCTAGTATAATAGTCATCCAAATGTGCGCACCACCTAGTGTCAACATTATACGTTATATGTTGCAGACACTTACCTGATTGGATTGCCCGGACAGATACTGCTCAAAGTCGTTGTCATGGACGCTGTCCTTCTGGTGCAAGGATCCATTTTGAACTGAAATAAGATCATTGTTTGAGCGCCCTAGTGGAAAGACTTTGGGGAGAAATTGAGTTTGCAAACTAACCTGACACGAGGGGACCTTATAGAATCTAAGCACAGAAATTGCTCCTTTATGGGGAAATTCTGGTTTAAATAAAAAAAAAAAAAAATGTAGGTGTTCCATGTGGATACTTTCCATACTTTGAGGCTACTAAAGCCAAGTAAGGATAGGAATAAATATCCATATCAAGTTGAGAAACTGATTCTTTGCTCTTCCTTTTTACTATTAAAACCTCATGTCATTTCACCTCATCCTAGAAGCCACTTCCACTATTGCCCCAGGAGACAAAGTCCAACTGGCAGCAAGGGGTAGAGCTATATAGGCGAGCTGTATTATGAAACGCCTAGTACAATTTTTATGGAATTTGGGGTTGCAACACTTTAACCAATCTGAACGGGTCTTTAAGTGTCAAAAATGATGATCACCTATTTTACTTCCAGTTGATTTATATGAGGGATTATTTTTATTTAAAGGTGAATTTAAGGTAGTGGCTACACCTGTAATGCTTCATGATAAATGCACAAAAGTGACTTGCTTGGATTTAGCTGGGGAAATTTCATTTACTCAATTGAGAGGAGGGGAGGTGTAGATAACTGGGTCTTAAAGGGAAATAGTCAGGTCCTTATTGACTGGTGGTTCAGTGTACCCAATTGGTCAATACAAATGCTTTCTAGGGCTGCAAAAACCACTTAAGCTAACCTTAATCTCCTGCCCCTGAAACCAGCATGGCAGCTCAGTGAAGTTCCATTACTTATGCAATATATGCAGTGAAGCCGAGGCAGATTTCAATGGCTTCACTGATACAACCTTCAGGCATCGGGAATCACTAGACATGCACTATGTACAATGTAGCACATCAAGAGAGGCAAGTATAGCAACTTCTTTAAAGTCAACCCGGCTAAGGACACCACTCAAATAGAGCAAATCAGGACACAATCATAAGCTCTTGGAGAGGAGCCGTTAGGTCAATAAAACACTTTAGCTGCTCATACGAACGTAAGCAGCTCCCTAGCCCTGCCCAGTTATAGCATTATTAAACATGTAGCTTTATCGGAACATACTGAAAAGCTAGGAAACTTCGTAACACTCCGACCATCGGACATATCTTGCAGCGGTACGGCGTATTCATGAAGGGGCGGTCTGAGGCGCTCCCCTCTCCAGCTTCTCTCCAGGGGCGCCACTCTCATACCAGATGCCGGTGGAGACTGTCAGGCGCGATGCTGCAGTCACCGCCTCCTCATGAACACGCAGGACTGCTGTAATCTAGGTCCCATGATTGGACTGCTAAATAGTGGAGAGTTTCCTAGCTTTAACTGGGGGAGGACTAGGGATTACTTTTATATGGGCAGTTTAAGTTTTTTTTTTAGAGACCCTGTCAGGTCAATAGGGAACGTTTAAAGGAAATTTACAATGAAAATCCAGCATGATAAACCAAAAACACTAGCTCATAGGTCCAGGAACTGTGACTGCAGCAATGTTTGTTGTCCATGGACTCATTGCTTCTAAAATCAAATTTTATAACTATTCTAATGAGCCTGAAGGGCTCTGGTAAGTGTTTTAAGGACCCCTCAGTGCTGTTACAATAAGCAGAGAAGAAGGTCTTCCCTCCCCTTTCACTTCTGCTGCTAGATTACACAGGCAGAGGGAGAAAGCAGGGGGGTTGAGCAAGACATGCTCTGCTCATTGTAAGGCTGTGAATCTGCAGCGCATAGGGGCTCTGGTAACTCCCCTAATAGCCCTTCAGTGTCAGTAACAATTTTGAAAGTTGATTTTTTAGAAGGAAGGAAGCCATGAATAACACACAAAAGATTACCACACTCCCAGTGTCTGGATCTATGAGTCAGTGTGGTTTATAACTAAAAGTGAACCCCTCCAACACAAACTGCAGCATGTTAATGAGCTTTAGAGGCTGAGCATATGTGGACTTATAGTCATATGTGGAAAGAGCTTCTGTATCTTAATCATTTATATACATACAGTCACCGGCCACTTTATTAGGTACACCTGTCCAACTGCTTGTTAACACTTAATTTCTAATCAGCCAATCACATGGCGGCAACTCATTTAGGCATGTAGACATGGTCAATACAATCTCCTGCAGTTCAAACCGAGCATCAGTATGGGGAAGAAAGGCGATTTTGAACGTGGTATGGTTGTTGTTGCCAGAAGGGCTGGTCTGAGTATTTCAGAAACTGCTGATCTACTGGGATTTTCACGCACAAACCATCTCTAGGGTTTACAGAGAATGGTCCGAAAAAGAAAAAACATATGAGTTCACTGTACTCAAATGGCCTCCACAGTCACCAGATCTCAATCCAATAGAGCATCTTTGGGATGTGGTGGAACGGGAGATTCGCAGCCGACAAATCTGCGGCAACTGTGTGATGCCATCATGTTAATATGGACCAAAATCTCTGAGAATTGCTATCAGCACCTTGTTGAATCTATGCCACGAAGAATTGAGGCAGTTCTGAAGGCAAAAGGGGGTCTAACCCGTTACTAGCATGGCGTACCCAATAAAGTGGCCGATGAGTGTATATATGAGAATAACAGGTTCTAGACACCTCCATTTTGTTTTAACCCCTGTGAAACAAAGGGTAAAAAAAATTCCTAAAACTGGGATCTAGTTTCTATAATGGGTTAATTGAGATGCCTAAATTCCCATAAAAGTCGCTCAAAAGCGGAGCAGGTCCCTCAAAACTTGGGTTTTGGCAATATTCATGAAAATCGCAAATAAAAGTTATGAGACTCTTAAAGGGGTTGGCCACTTTTCAATTAACTGTTCCATTAGACAGGTCTGTCTAAGGCCACAGGTCACGTACTTGTGTCTTTGCCTCCTGTGAGAGCTTCAGCCGTTCCCTGTTATCCACATTCTGCACTTTGCATCTTTACACAACTTCTTGTATCTAACTCCCTCAGGACATCTGTCATCGTAGCCTCCAGTGCGTCTTTTTCTTCTCTGTCCGTTTCACTGACAAACTTCAGTTGGTAGTCATAATCTCCTGCTGAAGTCCCCTCCTATTTATTAGTGTAGGATCTTTGTTTACATGTTTATGCAGAGTGCAGAGAGTCATAAGGGATGATGAATCAATTGGTGAGCATTCAGGAAATATTATTAAGGCAGTAAAGGCACTTGGGAAATTTATGGTAAAGAGTGGCCAACCGCTTTAAAATACTACAGAAAGGAGAGGAATGCGAAAACCATGCCAACATAAAGCAGACATTAGGCAAATGTTAGTTATCAAGTTATTTTTCTGGTATACCTGCCTGGAAAACATAAATGATAGAATTTTGAAAAACAATTTTTGGCCAAATTTTTGCCAAATTTCCATTTTTTTCATGTATAAACACAAGGCTTATTTCCCAAACTTTTCAACTGCTAGAGGAAATCTTTCATGTACAAAACTGCTTTTGAAACCACATATACCTCTAGCTAGCTGCAGGCATGCTGAGAAAGGATATTAGCTTAACTATTAACTCCAGAGAGTTAGCTAAATAGCTGCTTTTAGAATTTTGCCAATTCTCATCAGGTGCTCCTGCCCAATCACACGAGGTGCTGGGTACTCCCCTCTCCTAATTATACACGCCTCCAGCGCTAGATAACCCTTCCCTCTTATTCCTCTTCCTGAGACCCGGAGACATCACCAAGCTCTTAAAGATCTAGAGCTGAACAGAGCCTCACCCTAGGCTGCACAACAGGCAGTGATTAGTGAGCCTCCCGGTGGTAATCTCCCCTTATCTCGTAATCTCCCCCTTTTCAATGGTGTAGCATGCATTTCGATTTATGCCGAGTATGGGGCCGTCTGTCACCAAAATTAAAAAAGATGTAGCTCAAATCAGAGAATAGGAGCACTTTCGCAACAAGTGTCCTCCCTGTGTGTAACACGATAAATACAAATCAGATCCAAAATCTAAAAATAGAAGTACACAATATTTTTCTAAAAGCTATCCAATGTTAACAAATTTGAGCACTTAGAGAATATGATATTTGAAAACTTTGTAGGCAACGAGAAAAAAACCCATATTCAGAGGGAAAGAGACGTACATCAAATCAAGCTATCCAATGTGTGAGAGGCAAGGGGACTCGCGTTAAACCAGCATCCTGAAGAGAACAGAAAGCTACTACATCCATGTTGTTCCTGGATTACGCTGAAGTTTCTTCATAAAAGGAAAAAAAAAATTCCCATGGGTGTGGGAATAAAGTGTTAACTTTAGGATCCATGGATAGATTTTTAAGAAATATTTGTCACATTTTGTATTATTTTTCGATTCAATGTGTATTGCTGTAGATATTCCCATTTTTTTTTACAATTTTTTTTACTCAATTTTCAGTGATTAGAGCTCCAACTGTCAATGAAAATCATATTAATAGTAGATTAAATTATGTTTTTTTCCCATTTTTTCCTGGGAAATCTGAAAAAATGAATTCCCGTTTAAGAATTTAAAGATTTCTGAAAAATATCCGACATATATTTTTAGTTTTTTAGTCCCAACCTCTTTGTTACACCATGTAAAATAATAAATATATATAATGATATAACCATCCGCAAAAAGATCTGGAATGTCAAGTCTCTTAGTATTGAAAAGTGCAGTTTTTGTGGAAAAATTAATGATTATTAATAATAAATCTATAATTTTTATTTCCTAAGATGGCAGCAGTTCAGGATTCGCCCCCATCTTTTTTATCTTTAGTTTGTATGGTCATTTAAGTGGTCTCTGCCCACACTTACCATCGCACCACTTCAGCATTGACTCCGGACACAGAGCCAAGAGACCCTCGAAGATTTTCCCAGCAGCACATGGGAAGAGCCTGCTATAGTCGCAGTGGGTGTCCCGCCTCGGCCACGGTGCACACCCCTGGCCTCCGCTCCTGCGGCATCCTGTGAGAAAGATCATGGAGCCCACCGGCCACATCAGCCTTGGTAGTTAGGTTTCCTCACCCCCGCATCCCAGCACATTTTGGGGACCCCACTGGGGGACGCCAGAGCAAGGCTAAACCTTCGGCAGACTAGGCCCCAGCAATGGTTGATACACCCCGCACATGCCAGGAAGCGTTCCCAAGCTGATCATCAGCTCCATGACGCATGGGCGAGTGCAACAGGGTGCCAAAACCAGAACCTGGCAGCCAAGAGCACCAGCTATGGCGTCGTTGGAGCACCTGATATGGAAGTGATCACAACCAGTGCCTTGGTGGAAGTCAGGAGGAACACTGTAACAAGGCTCTAGTGGTAACTAGCACCACACAGCTTAAGCGCCGATACTTGTCAAAAGTGGAGCTATTGACAGTATCTCTTCTGTCAAGCCAACAGCAGCACATCACTGTTTCACCACAACACCATTGGCTGCACATTAGCACCCCTACTGTAGTAACCCCTGTGTGTGGAGCCTGTTTGTATTTGTTATTGTCAATAGTGTAATTTCGAATTGTAGTCTTTTCCCTCTATGTAATCTCATGTGATTATGCTAACTAGTATTGTGCATTAACTATATTTGCATGTGACCAAGAAACTAGCGATATGCAAGAACGTGCCTCTCATAGTGTACGTATGTAACTTAAGCCTTTATCTGTGTGTGCCAATTGCTCGGACACTATGTACAAAAATAATTTCCCACCAGGGGATCAATAAATTTGTATTTCTTTTGCACATTAAAGCCCTTTGTAAAATAAATAAATTCATTGAATGAGCGGAGACAAGGGGTTGTTTATGGCACTGAACAATATACACAGGTACAATTTAGGGGGATGTACAGTATACATTTTTGATCAACAGTACTGGGCTTGACTTTGCAGAGAACAATGACAACACTGTATTGACAGCTCAGGCCATACCAGCGTTACACTGTCCATTTAATGGGAGAGTAAGGGTAACTGAACTATTCTGGTTTTAAATTCTTCCATGTGAAAACAGGGAATTAAATAACAAAACAAATATTTAGGACATAAAAAAACCCAAAAACCAACAACTTACTTGTCAATGATATATATCACATCATTATGTAAACTGCGGTCATCTCGATTTCTGTAGGGCTCAATGTGAAATGTAACCTATAGAGGAAATCTATATTAAGATGCAAAAAATCATAAATTGAAAAAATAAACAAAGGTTTCATGACAGATTTTATTCCTACTCTCCGTTCCTGTGTACCATGCACCCTAAAGATGGCAACTTGACCTGGTTTTCGAGAGCCAGAGAATAGAAAATTAAGTGAATACAACAGATATGATGCATAGTAACAGCAAACTGATTACCTGATGGTAGACGCTTACTACTCACCTCCCCATCTATACGCAGTTCTTTTAGCATGTTTTTGAAGCGTCACATTTAGAAGAAAAAAAGTTTTTAACCTCTTAAGGACGCAGGGTTTTTTTTGCTAATTTCTCACTCACCACCTTCAAAAATCCCTAACTTTTTCAATTTTCCATGTACAGACCTGTGTGAGGGCTTATTTTGTGCGTAACAAATCCTACTTTCCCGTGATGTTTTTTTTATTACATGCCGTGTAATGGGAAGCAAGAAAAAAATTCCAAATGTGGAATAAATGTAAAAAAAAACCCAAATGTGTGTCACGTTCTTGTGGGCTCAGTTTTTACGACTTTCACTCTGCGCTCCAAATAACATCTCTGCTTTATTCTTTGGTTTAGTACGATCGCGGTGATACAAAATTTATACAGGTTTTATTGCGTTTAAATACATTTTCAAAAATTAAACGAATGTGTACGAATAAGGGGAAAAAAATTGCCATCTGACGCTAATAACTTTTTCATACTTTGGTGTACAGAGCTGTGTGAGGTGTCATTTTTTGCGAAATGAACCAATGGTTTCATTGCTACCATTTTGAGGACTGTGCAAAATTTTGATCACTTTTTATTACATTTTTTATGTCATGTAAAAAGGTGTATAAGTCGCATTTTGGACATTTGGGCGCCATTTCGGAGGTCACCACCGGTTATAACCGTTTTTATATTTTGATAGATCGGGCATTTGGGATGTGGCGATACCTACTGTGTTTCTGATTTTTACTGTTTATTATGTTTTATACCAGTTCTAGGGAAAGTAGGGTCATTTGAATTAATATTTTGTTAATTTTTTACATTTTTTAAACTTTTTTCACTATTTCTTAGACCCTCTAGAGTACATTAACCCTAGATAGTCAGATCGTTCCTACCATATACTGCAATACTACTGTATTGCAGTATATGGTGTTCTTGCATATGATACATTACAATGTGCCACTGGCTCATTGTAACGAATCTCCTGAAACCATGCAGCCTTGGGTCTGACGAAGACCCGAGGCTGTCATGGCAACCAATCTCCGCCCCCGATGTCACTTGGGGAATGACGATCTGAAGAAACATGGCGGCACCCATGCGCCGCCACATTTTAAGTGCCTCCGTCGACTTTACCGGCGGCAAAGAAGAGGTTGACACCTGCGATTGGTGCAATATGCAGCAAAGCCCATCTCTGTATGAAAAGGGCTCAGCCCGTGAGCCCTCTTCATACACCCTTCATAGCTCTGTGGCGGATATAACCGTCACAGAGCTTGAAGGGGTTAAAATATGCAAAATAGCCTAAGCACCTCTTGGTTCCACTGCCAAGTAATAAATTCATGCCCCCCTTGCCTGACCAATACACATACACAGTTCAGAGAGCTGGTGACATCACTGGCTCTCCCTCGGAAAATTCTTGCGCCATGTACGTTCATAGCATTCCCTCTCTATGCTCTGCTTCGATCGCTTAGCGCAAAAATTGCAGAGGGATAGCATGTATATGTGTGCCAGTCAGGCTAGGGGGCATGAATAAATTGTGGAGCACCTCTTCCGCATTTTTTAAAAAGCTTTGTTTTCTTTTAAATGAGTCACTTCTAAAAACATACTAAAACAAAAATGTACTGCCGATGGGGACAGCGAGGCGAGTAGTAAGCATCAACCATCAGGTAATCTGATGGTAGATGTCCTATATTTTCAGCAGGAATTTGACAAATTGTTTGAATAAATCATTTATATTAAAAGGAGATCTACCAGTTATTTTGACACGTCAAAGCTTTCAACAACAGATTTTTCAATGACAATGTCTGACTGATGGACCGGTGGGTTTATAATCTCCTCACAACACATATATTGTTTTTCGTTACATTCCATCCACGATTCATATTCCATATGCATCATTATTATACACATATTAATCCTCAATAATATTAGAATTCACACATTTAAATAAAAATAAACTATTTACATTGAAATGTACCTGGTGTGGGCTCATACATCAGATATTAATACCGGTAGATTATATATTCACTTCCCAATTCTGGGGAATGGATGCAAAGCTTTAAAAGCTGTTGATCAAAGCATATAACTAATCTGTTGGAGTGTTCTCTTTACCTGCAGGCTGTATGATACAGTCACTTCTGGTCCCAGCCTGGTGACATTCATCTGTGTTATCATTACCTACTATACATGATGTAATAATCCTTATAATTCTTACATGTGGTGTATGGCCCATTCTCATATTCCCCTAGTAGTTACAACAGCACATCTATCCCCGCTCCCCACACTTACCTTTAGGCCATATTTATGAGCAGTGTCCAATAAAGTTGGTACTAAATTGTCAGCTGGAGCACCACTGTCATCACTCATTTCTGGTGGATACCATGATAGGGATAGCACTCCTGTACATACGGTACAACAAAAAAATTCTTACAATATCTGATATTTATTTAAAAAAAACAACACACACATTATATAAATCACAACTTGCATTTCGATCTCTTATTACAAATACTCTGTCTACAACAGTGGGGTCTGGTGTCTAACCAAAAATGTATGTTGGTACCCCCCACCGTAACTCCATGTCAGAACAATATAAGCTAGTCAATCTCCTGATGACGCGCCCACCGCCCACTTATATTGTCCCCTTTTCTCTTCAATGCCTTCCCTGCTTCCATTGTCCTCTTTCCTGTAGTTGCCCCTCACCCTCTACTTCCAATGTCCTCTCTCCTGTAGCAGCCCCTTGCATCCAATTTGCCCTTTTCCTGTATCTGCCCCCTTCCAATGTCTCCTTTCCCCACCCCCTGCTGCCTATGTCCCCTTTCCTCTAGCTGCCCGTTCCCAGTGTCCCCTTTCCTGTAGCTGCCCCCACAACAGGCTTCCTAGGTCCCCTTTCCCAGCCGAAATGTGTAAAACAAAAAAAACAAAACAAATAAAAAACATTCCAATACTTACCTTCCCCATTCCCCCGCTGCCTTCTTCTCTCCTTTTACTATTGCATCAATGGTTCTATTACCGGCAGGCGCAATGTGATGACACTATCATGCGACGGCAATTGCCACAGCCCAGGATCAGGCGCTCCACGGCCTGCGGCCCGGCAGTTGAGGAACACTGCTCTACAACAAGGGGGATGTGGAAAGAGCAATAACAGTCCACAGATGTCATAAAACAAAATCTAATTTTGTTGCCCAGTTTACATATGAAGCAGAAACCATGCCAGTGGTGCGGGGAATACACTATGTAAAATACCTGCGGCACAAAATGGGTTAACAATTTGCAGCACGTCATTTGGCCATGAATTGCAATACACAGTGTAACCCCTAAAGTTACCAGGAAATGAAAAGGGGTTGGCCACTCTTCAAAAATAAATATATATATGGCAGTAAAGGCACATGGGCAATGTATTTAAAAGAATGGCCAACCCCTTTAACCTTGTTGCAATAATGCAATTTCTCTATACTATATCTATGGCCTATTCAATTTCATGGGTGCAAAAGTTGCATTCCTTTTCAATCTGCGCAGCGACTTTAATATATATCTGCATCCATAAAAAGCCCCCCCTCGACAATTGCCAAAAATATGATGGTAAAATAACAGGGGTATCCGCGCTCACATAAGAAAAAGGCTACTGTTAGGCTGCATTCACATGAATGCATGAAAATGGTGGTATTCTACCCCTACCATACCATTTTATAAACAATACATCTAACCATTTACATTGCCGATGTTTACACTGTACCATATACGAGCCGTTTAAAAAATATATAACATTTCCTATTTTCTCCCATATTTCAGTTCCGTATGCCCTTAGAAGTCCATGGGACGTTTGTGTGAATGCAGCCTTAGGGTTAAGGCAGCGATGGCAAACTTTTTAGAGCCTGAGTGCCCAAACTTCAACCAAAAGCTACTTATTTATTGCAAAGTGTCAGCACAGCAATTTAAGCAGTAATTTATTTCTCCTTGTTCTTTGACAACTTTCAATCGTTCAGCCTCCTAAAGAAACCAACGCAGTTGAAAGGAGGAGGGCAAATTCATCTATCATTGTAGGAAGATTCTGTAGGAAGATTCTTTGAGTCCTGTCTGGTGAACTTCATGCCAGGGTGATGCCAAGCCTGGGTGCCCACAGAGAGGGCTCCGAGTGCCACCAGTGCCATAGGTTCACCAGCACTGGGTTAAGGTATGGCTTTATTTGAGGGCCACATTTTGAAGCTGGAAAGGCTACTTCAGGCAAAAGATTGCTGAGCAGTGTATAGCCGGAATGTAATGATGAACGCAGTATAGTGCTGCCATTCAGTAGGGAAGAAGGGACTCCTTGCACAATATATTGCTATGATGCATGGAGTCTGGCATTGCGGTTGGTCTGTAAAAGAGGACTCTGCACTGTCCGAGATTAATGCCCCTTCCACCGATGTGTGTTTTAGCTCCTACTTGTACATTTGTAAGGTGAAATATAGGTTTCAGAAACACCCTTTAGAGGTCAAAACAAAAATATGCACTAAAGATTCATTACTTTTACTTAATGTAACCTGGCAATGCTGGTCAATTGTGGTAAATACAAGAAAGCAGTCAAACTAAACCTTACATAGAGAAAGCTGTGGACAGAGCCCAAATGTTGTCTTTCATCCAAGTATTCTGCTCACACATCATCCCTCAAGGGCCATTGAGCTCTTAATTTTAACAGTGCATCACAATTGCAGCTACAGTGGCACTTTATAACTTCACACTGGTGTAATGAAAGTCCTTACACTGTTCAATTGCCCTGAAATTTTCTCATACTGTTCCAATGAGAGGAAGCGCCAGTGACTGTAGACTGCAATGCAGAAGATAATACATGGCTCAAAATGAGTTTAATGTCTACCTCTTACTTGCAGGCCCCTTTATGTTACAATGTGGAATGAGTTTTATGGCCATTCATATTATCATTCTTTATTGTTCATTTAAAATTGACAAAAATGTCTATGAAAACTAGCACTACAAGAAGCCCGATACGCTCCCTTGCCAACCAACCAGAAATTCTTATAATGTAGCCTGCGCTAGAAGAAAATGAACTGTAGCTTAGCTGGGATGCCAGGAGCAAGGCTTCAAATTTATTTTGTATACTTTGTCATACAAAAGTCCAAGTGCAATTAAATTCTTTCATGACATATCGTATATACTCGAGTATAAGAAGTTTTTCAGCACAATTTTTGTGCTGAAAATTCTGCACTTGGCTTATACTCAAGTATATATAAAAAAATAAACTGAGTCTGCGATAGCTCCATGGGCAGCGCCTCTTCTTCCTTCATGGAGACTGTAGGTCTGCGGCAGCTCCACGGGCAGCGCCTCTTTTTCCTTCATGGCGGCTGCAGGTCTGCGACAGCTCCATGGGCAGCGCCTCTTCTTCCTTCCTGGTGGCTGCAGGTCTGCGGCAGCTCCATGGACAGCGCCTCTTCTTCCTTTATGGCGGCTGCACGTCTGTGACAGCTCCGTGTGGTCAGCGACAGCTCCATCACAACATCACAGCTGTGCACCTGAAGAAAGGAGAGGCGCTGCCCACGTCTCACTGTTGCGGACCTGCTGCACACATGACAATAGAAGAGGAGCTGCCCGGGCCATCGGAATGGTGAGGACTCAGTTTATTTATTTATTTTTTTTACGGGCACTATATGGGTATTGCGATGAAATCTGCACAGAATTTTTTTTTTTAATCCAGCAGATTTTTATCTGCCGCTTATTTAGCAGCAGATACAATCTGCTGTACAGGCTGAACGTAGAGCCTTACTGCTTTTTTCCGTAAATAAGACCCCTCCAACATGCCTCGCCCAGGGCTTCTCCTCCAACAGGCCTTACTTGAAGGGGGAGGTCGTATATAATGTTGTATTTTTTTCGGGGGTGTTTCAGGGGGCTTTTTTGGGGGGAAACACTGTATAATTTATAATCTGCTGAGGTAATTTCACAACTCTGTGTTTAAGGACACATTCCGAGATGTGTCCTGTATTATGGCAGGATTCATGCCTGCCATAATACATCCCCTTTAGGCTACATTCACATCTGCTGAGCTGTGTATCTAATCCTATCCTGTGTGATACTGTCTGCTGAGCTGTGTATCTAATCCTATCATGTGTGATACAGTCTGCTGAGCTGTGTATCTAATCCTGTCATGTGTGATACTGTCTGCTGAGCTGTGTATCTAAACGTATCATGTGTGATACTGTCTGCTGAGCTGTGTATCTAATTCCCCATGTGTGATACAGGCTGCTGAGCTGTGTATCTAATCCTATCCTGTGTGATACTGTCTGCTGAGCTGTGTATCTAATCCTAACATGTGTGATACTGAGGGCTGAGCTGTGTATCTAAACCAGTCATGTGAGACACTGCTTATGATATAATGCCAGAACATGATTCTTCAGCAGTGTATGGAAGCATTTTCTAGATGACATATGGCAGTATTATATGGGGATCTTGTAGCAGTATTATCAGGGCCGATTCTAGCATATTTGCTGCCTGAGGCGAATATTAAAATGCTGCCCCCCCCCCACGCTCCCTGTTAAGTAAATCCTTAAACTTTACTAACAATTAACAACCCTACAGGCAGCTCCCTGACACTGTGTGACTGACTACAGGATCTGAGAGGCATTAGTGGCATCTAGTACCTTATAGATGACAATCTCTTCCATCAGGAGGACTTTATTCCGGGTTCTCCAATCCATGACGTATCGCGGCTCAGTTCACGGCCAGATATCTTCAGCTCCGTGCAGCACCTCCACCCGGCGTCCCTAAAAATACCACAGTCACTTACAGTATAAAGTCTCCTGGAAAACAACACTGCGCTCCTAAATAATATATACCCCTCACAACACAAATGACCGCACGCTACCCCACATATAACACATCCCTTCATTATATAGGGATAAAATCTATATACATATAATATACTGTATCCCATATACAGCCCCTGCAGCTAAGTAATATACTGTACCCGATATACAGCCCCCCCGCAGTATTAATTATTAGCCACAATTAATTAAATACATGAAAAATAATAAAAATCATACTCACCTGCAGGCAGCTGCTCCCTCGGCGCGGCTCCGGTGTTCACGCGGCTCTCCTGTGAGACGCGGCTCCGCACAGTGACACAGGCGCGTGACGTCATGACGCCTGTGTCACTGCTTAGAACGGAGCGACGCAGCTGCCGGAAAGGCGCTGCGTCGCTCCGCATATAAATCGCGCCTGTGTCTTAAAGAGACAGGCGCGATTTATTTAGCTGGTGGGCGATTCGGGCGTTAATGGACGCCCGAATCGCCCACTTTAGAGCGGCGAATTTCGCCGCCCTTTACAGGGACCCGCATTCTGCCGCCTGAAGCGAGATTTTCATCTCGCCTCATGGCAGATGCGGCCCTGCCTATACAGGCAGTCCCCGGGTTACATACAAGATAGGGACTGTAGGTTTGTTCTTAAGTTGAATTTGGATGTAAGTCGAAACTGTATATTTTATCATTGTAGTTCCCGGCAATTTTTTTTTTTTACCCCAGTGACAATTGGAGTTTCAAATTTTTTTTGCTGTAATAGGACCAAGAATTATCAATTAAGCTTCATTGCAGACAATTTTAAGCTGATTATTGCAATCTGGGACTATTTTAAAGCATCCAGAGAGCTTCACCAGAGGTCACAGTGGGCAGAGGGGTCTGTCTGTAACTATGGGTTGTCTGTAAGTCGGGTGTCCTTAAGTAGGGGACCGCCTAAAAGTTGCATTCCTTTTCAATCTGCGCAGTGACTTTAATATATATCTGCATCCATAAAAAGCCCCCCTCGACAATTGCCAAAAATATGATGGTAAAATAACAGGGGTATCCGCGCTCACATAAGCGCTACTGTTAGGCTGCATTCACATGAATTCACATGAATGCATGAAAATGGTGGTATTCTACCCCTACCATACCATTTTATAAACAATACACAATAAACAATACATCTAACCATTTACATTGCCGATGTTTACACTGTACCATAAACGACCCGTTTAAAAAATATATAACATTTCCTATTTTCTCCCATATTTCAGTTCCGTATGCCCTTAGAAGTCCATGGGAAGGTATAAATATGGGTTAAATACGTGCGTCTCATACGGCACAGAAACACAGGACTGGAGAAACCACACGTTTGTGTGAATGCAGCCTTAGGGTTAAGCCAGTGATGGCAAACTTTTTAGAGCCTGAGTGCCCAAACTTCAACCAAAAGCCACTTATTTATTGCAAAGTGCCAGCACAGCAATTTAAGCAGTACCGTATTTTCCGGGCCATTAGGCGCACCGGAATATAAGGCGCATCAGTCCGATGCGCCTTATATATGGAATAATTCCATATATAAGGCGCATCGGACTATAAGGCGCTTAAATGCCCTATCAATCTCTCTTTAAATCTGCGTATCAAATCACAGTGAATAACGTAGACCACATAATTACTATTAAAATTAACATGTTTCTTGATGGTATATGAAGAAGTATTGTTAATATTAGTAAATATTTTAGTGTTCTTCGCACCAGTAGAACCCCTTTGTGGTAAGCCATGTATTTTTTGAGTGGTTTCTGAACTACAAAATAAACTAGGTGAAAAGAGTTTGCCTATTTTAAGTGACCTTCTAGAAATGATCTTACATCCTTGTTGTAAAATATTAGCCAACTTGTTAGCCTCCATCAAAATTGGTAAATTTTTTTCTACAATTTTTTTTTTGATTTGAGTAAATTGATTGCTATACTGTAGAGTCAAATAAAGAATAATATCAGATATCCCGATTAGTTCCATATAGGAGTGTTTTACTATGTTATGTGTCTACTATGTGTTTGGCTCTACGCAGTGACCAATCAGGATACCATATTTTCCGGGCCATTAGGCGCACCGGAATATAAGGCGCATCAGTCCGATGCGCCTTATATATGGAATAATTCCATATATAAGGCGCATCGGACTATAAGGCGCAGGGTCCGGGGGCGTGGCGGAGGTCCGCGGGCGGAGCGGAGACCCGACGAGAAGAGACGCGACCCGAAGACGAGACGCGGCGACGGCGGGGAAGGTGGAGGAGGGGCAGCGGGACATACTTAACAAGGTCCCCGTACCCGGAGGTAGCAGCATGAATCTCGTCAGCACGGGAAATGCAGACCGACGCGCAGTAAGTTGTCTCTGTGCAACGTGGATCTGCAGTTCCCAGTGTGATGATCTGCGTGTCACTACTTCAAATATATATAGGGAAGCTGGGGTACCCTTTGTTAAGTATTGTACGATTCACGCATCCTGATCATCACGCATATTGGCCCAAAAGCTATCTTCCAGAGGGACTACTAAGGAGGCACATTTGCTGATTCTTCCCATAGGAGAAAGTCAAGGCTTGTTATAGTGCGCCTTATAGTCCGGGGGACAAGTACGGTATGTAGCCTTGTGTTATTTATTTTTTTAACACAGAGATGAATAATATGGTGGAGCTTCACGATGTAATCCACTGCCGAGTCTGGCAATTCATTGCTTGTCTCGTTCTAGTTAGTTCCCCCTACATGGGATGGCTTTAATGGTAGGCTTGATGGGAAACTAGCTGTGCAGGAGTATGGTATTGCCCGAGGTCTCTGAAGCTACGTGTTGGTTTGAATATTTCTTTTATGCAGTTCCCGCTGGAGATCTGCTGTCTCCGGTAGCGGGGACCTTTGTAAGTATGGTCCGCTGCCCTCATATAGGGCGCACCGGACTATAAGGCTCACTTTGGATTTCCAAGGAAATCCAAGGCTTTTAAGTGCGCCTTATAGTCCGGAAAATACGGTACAACATGTCACGAAAAACCTGTCTGGAATGCTATACCTTATTTAGTTTATTTTCAAAGTTATAACTGCATATCCTGACATAAGCAGATTTGAAAAATCGGGCTATGTGATAAGGGTGAAAATAAGCTTAGTCCTTAAGGGATTGTCCCAAGTTTTCAAGTTGTACCCTATCTGCATGATCGGGAATACCAAACTGATCAGTGAGGGTCTAACTTGCAGGGGTCCCTGCTGATCATGAGAACAGGACCCCTGTAATCCTTAGAACAGGGGACTCATTTAATAGATTAGAAATGGAGAACATAGGCTGTCAGACAGAAGAGGGATGTGCTCGCAATTTCTTCCACACCCCTACTATTGAATGTAACTGGAGGAAGCATGCTCATTAGTGAGAACTTAACCACTGTTCTCCAGTGTCCCATCCTTGTGATCAGTGGGGGACCCAGCAATTGGACCTTCACCGATCACCTTGCTATCCCCTATCCTGTGGCATAACTTGTACACTTGAACTTGAACTCGGAGAGTTCCTTTAACCCTTTCACGACCCATGACGTAATAGCACGTCACGGGTCGGCCACGGGTGGATGGAGAGGGCTCACAGGCTGAGCCCTCTCCATAGCCGGTAAGTACCCTAGAGAGTCTGAAAAATAGTAAATGTAAAAATTTAAAAAGTTGAAAAAAAACAGGATTCATGCCTGCCATAATACATCCCCTTTAGGCTACATTCACACGATGTATGCCCGCCATACATACATCGGCGCCGTGGAGAGGAGGAGGGAATGTGCACCACTCACCCCTCTCTCCATAGCGATATATGGCTGTGGCGCCGTATTACAGAGAAAGATAGGACATGTCCCATCTTTCTCCCGGCTACGTAACAGTAAGGTGCCGTAGGGCGCAATGAGCCCATTGCCATGCATTGCCATGCAAAGGGGACATATGCACTCACCGGCCACTTTATTAGGTACACCTGTCCAACTGCTCGTTAACACTTAATTTCTAATCAGCCAATCACATGGCGGCAACTCAGTGCATTTAGGCATGTAGACATGGTCAAGACAATCTCCTGCAGTTCAAACCGAGCATCAGTATAGGGAAGAAAGGTGATTTGAGTGCCTTTGAACGTGGCATGGTTGTTGGTGCCAGAAGGGCTGGTCTGAGTATTTCAGAAACTGCTGATCTACTGGGATTTTCACGCACAACCATCGTATTTCAGAAACTGCTGATCTACTGGGATTTTCACGCACAACCATCCCAAGGGTTTACAGAGAATGGTCCGAAAAAGAAAAAACATCCAGTGAGATCCAATAGAGCATCTTTGGGATGTGGTGGAACGGGAGATTGGCATCATGGATGTGCAGCTGACAAATCTGCGGCAACTGTGTGATGCCATGTCAATATGGACCAAAATCTCTGAGGAATGCTTCCAGCACCTTGTTGAATCTATGCCACGAAGAATTGAGGCAGTTCTGAAGGCAAAAGGGGGTCCAACCCGTTACTAACATGGTGTACCTAATAAAGTGGCCGGTGAGTGTATATGGTGGCTATATATGCATCCCCATATGTTGGTATGAATATAGCCTTATATCTGCAGCTATATGTTACTACTCAGAAAGGGGGTTCTGGAGTGTCCTGCAGGCAGATGGAAATGGTCCTTGCCACGGCTAGGCGCAGGTGCCAAGTCAGTGAAGCAGGCGGTAGTACTATAGAGGGAGTGATGGGAAATGTAGTCTGAGCACCGTCTCCGAGCCACTCATCACTGCCGGCAATGGGGACCAGACCAGCCAGAAAACTACCTATAACAGTGTGCACCGCGAGCAGCCCGTTACAGCGCGGCACACACATCCATCCATCCTAATGACGGATATGAGCCCTGTCTGCGAGCCACATGCGGCCATCAAAAGAGCCACATCTGGCTTGCGAGCTATAGGTTCCCGACCCCTGCTATAAGCCATTCCAAGAGAAGTTGGCTGTTCCAAGTCTGTGATTTCTAGAATATTGAATCAAGTCCCCCAAGAAGCAGTTTGTCAGCAATTGGAGAAAGACTTTACCCAAAATGTGTAAAGAAGCCAGTGAAAGGTGGTGGAGGAAGTGTCATAGTTTGGGCAATGTTTTATGCAGCAGGAGTTGGACCTCATACTGCTACATGGCAAAGCAAACGCAAATGTGCATCAGAACCTTTTTCAACAGCCCATAGTTCCTTCCTTGCATTCTTCACTCAGACAGCAGTTTTCCTCTATAGCACAGCAATAAAGCAGGTCCTTGAAACAGTAAACATTAAAGCAACGAACTAGCCAGCCCAGGGTCCTGATCTTAACCCTTGGTGACAAAGTTTGGGCCATAACAGTCATAAAACTGTGGAAGAGACTGGAGAAAAAAAATAATAGCACACCAGACCACTGTACACTTCCTACTGATTGGTGACTGTTGTAATCTCCAGAAAATATTTTAGGTTATTTTAATTATAATCTCTCTCTGTGCTACAGTCTCTAATTATGACCATGACAGTTTTTTGCATAATAAAGGTTTTCTTTATATACAGTGTTTTGTAAACAGTGTTCTAGCGGCATGGTGTACCCCTTACAAAAAATTCCATCAGATGTTGTTCAATGGAGATTATGTTATTTGTGAAAGAAAATCGAGTGATAAAACATGGTTCTTCAATTTTGATCTTCAGTGAATATTGGGAAAATACCCAATATCCTGCCCCTCACAGAGTACAAAAAAACGTGAGAAAAGGTGACCAACCCCTTTAGATATGTTTATCGTATCATTAGACTGGAAAGGGGTTAGGGGGACCCAAAAAAGATTTGAATGGAGCCCAAATGACAAAGCAATCTCTCCATAAATGCAGTGAGAGAAGGCATTGTCACTAAGCCAGATTCTAGTTGTTCTTTGGCAACAGCAAGTATCACAATCATACAAGGACGTTTTTCAATAAAATTGAGTCATAGATCCACAATTTAGAAGACAGAGGCCAGACCATCCTCTCTGTTCAGGTGTAATCTGGCACGGTCTTCCATCTGTTTTTTGCCACTTGGAATTGCATAAAAGGTTACATTATAAAAAGGTTTTCTAACAATGTGACAATATAAGGGCATTTTTTTCTGATCAGATTAACACATCTGCTTTCCCGATTCATCCAATAAATGATATAAAAAAAATAACACTATTTCTAAAAGTAACCTAGACAGATGTCAAACTTTCATTTTAAGCGGTTTCCCTTTAAACTAAATTTTCAGACATTTTTGCCTCAACAGAGTTTGTATTCAGGTCTGATATACTACATAAACAACTAAAATGCGCAGCAGAGAACACAAATATATAGTAAAATTGATATCAGTATACTGTGAAAAATAAAACAAGTCTAAAATGATCGGTTTCCCTATAATTTAACTGAGGTTGCACTGATGTACACTAATGTCCACAAGCACATTCTAAAAACGAAATACTACCAAAGCAAGAAAAATATATAAAAGGTTTCCCTGTGACCTACAAATCTTGAGGCAATCCAGGGCCGTCTTAAATTGATTTGGGGCCCAGACAGCATCTGGGAATATTCCTGGGTCTTCCCTTTCTGCACCAGTATGAATGAGTAGTGCGTGAGTGCCTGTGTAGCTGAACCCTTTATAGGTACTTCCTTATCTGCCATTTGATCCTGTGATATCAATGCTAATGTCACAACACTTCTTGATCAGTCATATGACATAGTTTTAAGTTACTTTATATTATATGCATGGTAATAGATAGCTGCTTTCAGTTTTGTAACGTTTAAAAAAAATGCAATGATCTTTGAATAAACAGAAAAAAAAAAAATGGGTTGGGGGACAGGACAGGAACCCAGGCAGTCTCAGGACAACAGTTTGGTGGGGGAGGGGGATTGGGTGAGATTGGTGACGTTAGTATTGCTTTGTGTTTTGGAGCAGTTGTACACATCAGTGAAAGATAGCCGTGCTAAGCAATCCATTTTTTGGAACGCATGCACACGGCTGTGCTAAATACAATACCTTGTTACTTTAATGGACTGTGCAACTGTTAAAAAGAACAACATCTTCTAATGTTTTTCACAAATCACTGACTATCTTGAAAAGCTGATTCCAGACTAATGTAAACCGGCCATGGAAAACTGCTTTTTTTGTGTGCAGGTAGCCTCTCAGCCCTATATTAAAAAATAGAAACATTCCCTGCTAAAAAGCCACTTAAACAGTATAAAATGAAAAGTCTATGGCATACAAATTTTATAGCTCACCTATAGCTGCGGACCGCATTTGCTTCATATGAGCGGCAAGAACAGAAGGGTCCCTGGAACTGTACAATCCTAACTCTGGGTAAAAATTAGATCCAATATCTTCAGGAGGATTGTGTTTTCCAGTTGGGTAATTGTTCGCAATCTTGGCATCCCAGTGTTTCAACAGGTCATGGTTCCAGTGAATATATTTTCCATCAAATTGAGGATTACCGTACCAGGTGTAATAAAATACATGAAAGTCATAGTTAGGAGCAGGTAACTCCACATCAGAGCCCACAGGATTTGGGGAAAGAATTCCATCCACATGCTTTTTGGTCAGATCTTGGATATTCATTTTAATTCCTGAATTTTTATTAAAAGCATTGACTTTCTGAAGTTCTGGTAAAATGCCAAGGCCCAGGCCAAATGGATTTCCAAATTCAGTTCCTTCAGGTCTCAGTGACTTCAAACCCATCAAAATAGAACAAAAAATGAAAATAATAAGTGCAAAGGCGATACATGTTCTCTTACGGAGTCTTATCATGATGACACGGCTCCATTCATTCTGGGCTGTAATGGAAACACAAAAGATAAGAACAAATATCTACATGAACCGTCAAGTACTACCAGAGTTCCCAAGACCTGTATTATCGAATGTAGACTCCTTCATGAGATATGAGGGGTTGGATTCTAACATGATACGTTTTTGCAGAATAAGGCTCCATACACTTCAGTGTGTAATTTTCATAAAGGAAACCTACCATCACAAGTAGAACTGATGGTAGATTGTTCCCACCTATATCCACCCTAATCTTTACTTTACTAATCTTAAAACCTAATCCAACTCTTAAAAAAAAAACTTTATAAAATTAATATGCAAATTACCTGCAGAGGCTACTGGGTCATTGCATGGCCTGGCCAAGCGCAAAGGCTACTCCAAACCCCGCAGCTTTTGCAGGGCTGTCCACTTGCATGCCACTCTAGAATAGGTGTATATGTACACACACGCTTATATAAGTCATTGGTGGCAGTTGCATAATCGGTAAGCATAGTGGAGGTTAAAATATGTGTAGGCGTGTTTAGTCACACTAACAAGTGGGTGGCCCTGCAAAGGCTGCTGGGTAGTCAAGTAGCATCTGTGCTCGGCCAGGCTACTTCACGCCCCAGTAGCCTCTGCAGATAGTTTACATATTACTTAACATTTTTTAAAAGTTATATTTATTTTACTAATCATAAAACTTAATCTAAGGGCAGAGGAAGATCTACTCTTGATGGTAGGTTTCCATTAAGCTGCAAATGGACCTGTGTTATCTGCATGTAAAATCCGTCCATATGGAGACAGGAGAAAAGACACACGGAACCAAAGAAACCACGTGTGTATATGAGCCCCAAGAAATACATAGTGACATTTTCTAGCCATTGAAACAACAGCTACCACATATCCAAACCCAAGTGTAAGGGGCCATACTCCTCATTTAGCTGAAGTGGGGAGACAATCATCCTTCTGACATATCACCTGCCATGCCACAGTGACTTAATACATTAGGCTCCTGCATGTGTGTGCTTGGAGTGAAGACCATGTGTAGTCACTTATATATATTGAGGGAAGGGTACATAGCTGAAACTTGAGTTGGAAAATTGTCATAGTTTACTATGTGAAACTGGGTTGTTACAAACCTACATAGTCAGTAATGAGTTAATTGATTCTACATTTTTTGGCAGAGGTGAATTCAACAGGTGTTGACCCAACTTAGGAAGTTATCCCCATTACGCAGGGTCCCCCACCAAATACGAGAATGAGACCCCAGCAATCTCCATCTGCTACCACAGAATTGAAGGGAGCAGCAGAACGCAGGCTTGTCCTGCCCCTCAACCCATTAAAGAGATTCTCATTCTCCTATTTGCTGGGGGTCCATGATGGTGGGGGACTGGCAGACCCTCAGTTATCAGCTTGGTATCCCCACTGTCTTGTGGATTGGGGATAACTTCCCAAGATACAACAACCCCTTAAATGAACAGAGACTTGAAACCTGGAACTAGGCGATATCCTTTAGGAAATGTAGCAAACATGCCTGCCTACAGTTAAATGGTTACAACTTTTTACCCCTTCCTTACTTCCCAACATATACCTTTAATACAGGAATGTTTTTTTTTTTTTATAAAATTCTGTTGAAGCATGGTTGAAAAGCAATATCTACCTTTCATTTGTTGATTTTCATAGAATTTTAATTTTTACTTTTTGTCAGATTCAAGTTATTTCTGGGACCATGATGGGTACCAGCAATTCTGTCCACATGTGTAATTACTGTACTTGAAGTCCCTTCCTAGTTTTTGATCCGTGAAATTCAGTCACCAAATAGTCCAGGATTAACAGACAGAATCCTAACATATTGATAACAACTGATGACATATACTTATTGGAATATATTTCCTGAGCACAGTCCGTCATGCATTAGACTAGAAACCAGTTTCAATGTGGGAAGTTATCATATTTTACCTTCTGCACATCTATAAGGGAATTATGCACTAAAATCTGGAAGACTGGACGTGAATAAATCCAGCTCGTCACAAAGCTACGTGACAAAATTTATAGCAGCTGATGTCCACATTATTTTAGATTCAGCGGGATCAAAGGGCTAACCTATATGTAATTGTAGAGTGACAAAGCCTCTCTGTCCATTACTGATCCTCCCTCTATGTAGATTCAGGGTAAAGCCACCTTCTACAGTGTAACACTATGAAGAAAGTCACCGATGGCTTGGAGGTATAATAGTTCTTTCTTTGTGTTGCTGGGGATTATCATTTTAGGATGTAAAAGGGACTGTAAGCAGGAGTGGACTTTATCTACAGATCAGATTTATCATTTATTCCAGCATTTTGGAGGGTGTCTGGAGCTCTTTTAGTGTACTTTTTAGGTTAGATTTTATTATAGCGATTAAGACAACTTGAGATATGTGGCTTCATTTTGTAACATGAGGTTCTATCTGCAAAGGATGTGCAAACTAGAACCACAAGGTGGAAGACTAACACTTTCCATACAACTGGTCTGCAAGCAGCGAGTAGTAGAGTTCTCTGTACAGTACCATATCATGTGATTAGGAAACTGTGCAGCAGGGTGCTACAGGCTGCCACATGGAAGTAGCAGAAAACGCAGAAACACCTCTTAAGCATCATGTACGTATTCACACAGCTCAGATGCAGATCGTATACTCCGATATTGGGTGACCTGCCGCTCTCCTGCCTCCAGTTCAGGGAAGCCCCATGTAGTGGCTGATCATTGACCCCTATGGACTTTATACCTGTCACAGGCACAATCCGGGTAACACAGCATTCGCCCTGCATAGCCACTTGTGTATCGGACTACACAGCACTGCACAGCCTCCGCACACTTGTGTATTGGACTACACAGCACTGCACAGCCTCCGCACACTTGTGTATTGGACTACACAGCACTGCACAGCCTCCGCACACTTGTGTATTGGACTACACAGCACTGCACAGCCTCCGCACACTTGTGTACCGGACTACACAGTGAGCTGGCTGTTCCCTTACCTGCACAGAGATCGCACTACACAGGCAGAGCGGGCACTTCCTGGAGCAGGGTGACGCACAGGCTGATGGGAGGAGCCAGGGCTGTGCTGCCTGCACACACTGACATGGAGGGAGACTGCTCTCACATGCAGCCTGCGCATGCTCTCTAGGTAGATAGACACACGTATGACAGGTATGCAGAAGATATACAATAGATAGGCGACAGCCTCAGATATGTGATTGATGAATAACATGTATGTAATACACACATGACACATTAATTAGACTTAGAATAGGAAAAAAGGGACAAAAATGTCTGCTGAAAGACACGCCCATAACCCGCCCTGATCCCACCCCCTAGCATATTCTAATATCCATTGTGGCCCCTCCCCCCTCACATTATGGAACCTTATCTCCTCCTCCCCTCACATTGTGGCCCCTCTCCTTCTCCCTTCACTTTGTAACTCCTCTATTCCTGCTCCCTCTATATTGTGGCCCCTCTCCTCCCCTTCCCCCTCACAATATGGCCTCCCAGTCACTTTGTGGCCCATCTCCTCCTCCTCACATTTTGGCCCCTGCCCTCCTTCCTCTTCACTTTGTGGCCCCTGTCCTCTTCTCCCCCACTTTGTGACCCCCTGATGAGGCTCAATGATGATACAGGGAGATGACAAATTTGCACTATATTCTTATTGGCTTTGTTGTTACAGTTTTCAGTATACAGTCCAAATGACACCTCCTCTTCATTCTGTGAGTGAGATCATCTTGATACCAAATCGATATAATTAATGCACTCAAAAATCATAATCTTTTGAAAAAAAGAATTTGACATATTGCCAATGGTTCATATCTTGCATGACCGGCTATTGAGATAATTTTTTGAAGGAGATAATTTTTTGAAGGAGATAATTTTTTGAAGGAGTTTAGGCCATAAGTATCAGCCATAACAACCTCCTGCGGCAGAGAGTTCCATAGTCTCACTGCTCTTACCGTAAAGAATCCCTGTCTATGGGTGTATCGGACTACACAGCACTGCACAGCCTCCGCACACTTGTGTATTGGACTGCACAGCCTCCGCACACTTGTGCATTGGACTATACAGAACTGCACAGCCTCCGCACACTTGTGCATTGGACTATACAGAACTGCACAGCCTCCACACACTTGTGTACCGGACTATACAGCCTCCGCACACTTGTGTACCGGACTAAACAGCACTGCAGGCGCACGGCGAGCTGACTGTTCCCTTACCTGCACAGAGATCGCACTACACAGGCAGAGCGGGCACTTCCTGGAGCAGGGTGACGCACAGGCTAATGGGAGGAGCCGGGGCTGTGCTGCCTGCACACACTGACATGGAGGGAGACTGCTCTCACATGCAGCCTGCGCCTGCGCCTGCTCTCTAGGTAGATAGACACACGTATGACAGGTATGTAGAAGATATACAATAGATAGGCGACAGCCTCAGATATGTGACTGATGAATAACATGTATGTAATACACACATGACACATTAATTAGACTTCCCAACTTTTGGAATAGGAAAAAAGGGACAAAGACACGCCCATAAACCGCCCTTATCCCACCCCTTAGCATATTCTAATATCCAGCCTAATGGCCCCTTACATACTATAATGCCCCATCCTTTATCCCCACTTATAAAACCCCTCACATGTAATGTCCCCTTTGATGATATATTGTGGCCCCTCCCCCTCACATTATGGAACCTTTCCTTCCTCCTCCCCTCACGTTGTGGCCCCTCTCCTTCTCCCTTCACTATGTAACTCCTCTCTTCCTGCTCCCCTAATATTGTTCCCCCCACATTGTGGCCCCTCTCCTCCTCTTCCCCCTCACAATATGGCCTCCAAGTCACTTTGTGGCCCATCTCTTCCTCCTCCTCACATTTTGCACTATATTCTTATTGGCTTTGTTTTTACAGTTTTCAGTATACAGTCCAAATGACACCTCCTCTTCATTCTGTGAGTGAGATCATCTAGATACCAAATCGATATAATTAATGCACTCAAAAATCATAATCTTTTGAAAAAAAGAATTTGACATATTGCTAATGGTTCATATCTTGCATGACCGGCTATTGAGATCATATTTTGAAGGAGTTTAGGCCACTCTGTACAATGTATCAGCCATAACAACTTTCAGTTGTTGAGCAGTTCCATAGTCTCACTGCTCTTACCGTAAAGAATCCCTGTCTATGGCGATGGTAGAACTGCCTCTCCTAATCTGACATAGTATTCTAGCCGCCCCCATTCCCAAAATAAGCTCTCTCTTGGTCATGCACTGATGATTGCATTCACTCTATCGTATGCCCACCCATAGTCCAGTAAGCAAACGAAAGGCACGCTGGAGAGGAGGAGGCTTGAGCAATGTGCACCGCTCCCCTCTTCATTGTGATGCACAGTGAATTCCCCGTGTACGGAGCAGTACCGTCGCCACCAACACCACCCTATGTGGTTTGTGTATGCGGCCGTATATACATGCCCACAACCCTAAGGCTAATTTCACACTACCGTTCCTTATCTCTGTTCCTTACCTCCATAAAAAAAAGTATAGAACAGAGCCTTAACGTATCAATAAAAAATCCCATTGACATCAATGTAATTTTTGCAGTTATCGTCAGTTTGAAAGGTATTCATTATCATTGCGTTTTTTTCAAATGGAGAAACATTACTGTAATGAAACATAACGGATGACATAAAATTTACATTAATGTCAATGGTATTTTTAATCGATATGTTAAACCTCCATTCCTTACTTTTTTTAACGGAGGTAAGAAACAGTAGTGTGAAATAAGCCTTGGACATAACCCTTTTTTCTGCTTTTGTGAGCTTGTGTTGGCATTATGCCAGTGCATGTTCGGGTTCTCCTGCTCTAGCGCCAATGACAGAGCACAGTCTTAGTCACTTGTCTAAACTGATCTTTAACCCCTTACCGACATGTGACATCGTATTACGTCACATGTCGGGTGAGGGTGCATGGAGAGGGCTTACGGGATGAGCCCTCTCCATAGCCAGTAACTCTTTGCTGCATATTGCATAGGTCGCGGGTGTTTTCTCTGGTGTTTTCCCGCTATTCTCCGCCGCCGGCTTTATCGGGGAGCGGCGATCCGTCGCCATGGAAGCCTAGGGTCTTCCGAAGACCCGAGGCTTCTTTGGGTTAACGCATTTATTACAATGTGCTATCAGCACATTGTAATGTATGAGGAGTAAAATCCCCATATACTACCATACTGTAGTATGAGACTATATGGTAGGATCATACAGACAACCTAGGGTTAAAGTACCCTAGGGAGTCTGAAAAATAGTAAAAATAAAAAAAAGTTGAAAAAAATTATAATAAAAAACCCTAAAAACTCAAATCAGCCCCCTTTCTCTAGAAGTGATATAAGGTATCGCCGGTTCCGAAAATGCCCAATCTATCAAAATATAACAGCGGTTTTTCACTGCATTGAACCCCGTAGCGGAAAACTGCGTCCAAAGTCATAAATAGCACTTTTTTGCCATTAAAAAAAAATTTAAATTCTATAAAAAAAAAAAGGGCATCTGCATGTGGGGGCGTAACGGCATGACGTAGACGCGTCACGCTGCACAGCCGTCCCGCCAACTCTCCC